>OZ005662.1:129497078-130097078 GCA_963930645.1 Salticus scenicus | reverse complement strand
CCATGTGCAAATGCATATCTCTATTAAAGGTCACATTTTGCAAGAGCAGGTCATATTGTTTAACTTTTGATGTGAATTGACCACTTTTCATATGTAACTTGTTTCGAAGAACCCTCTTATTCAAGGCTGTAACCAAACAAAAAAATTTGAGAGGGGAGACGGGAGGGGGGGGGGGGGGTCAAACTTCAGTATATAGTTTTGAAAGTTAAAAATAAGGTTTATTTCAAAAATTTTCAACAAATCGGGGGCTGTTTAAACCCCCAATCCCCTACTCTCCCCTTGGCTATGACCTTGATCTTATTGCTCTCCAATTTAAAAACATTCAGATATTTCCTTTGAATATGTCGTTAAAAAAAGAAGTGTTTAATAAGATTTGTAGTCTTTAATATGCATATTATGAAAAAATTGGTGAGATTCAAGCTTGGAAAAGAGATTTATGTGTCCCACCAATATTCAAGTAATAATTTAAAAAGCTTTTAAGAGAGCAGTGTTGAATTTAAATAGCAAAATTAAAATATTAAACATAGTCTAGATTAAAAATTACATGCTAAACCTATTATTTTTACCAATAGTTTTCTGTGGACTTAATAAAGACCCCTTATTCATTCAGAAATCATATCAATTGATCAATTTGATCTAGGATATAAAAGAATTCTTAAAAACAAAATTACAGCAAAAAAGCATATAAAATTAAAACTAATATTAATGATTTATTACAAAGCAGTATAGACAAATAATGTAAATTTGAATAATTGAATCCATTTCATTCATAATTATTTTTGCCTGAATTATGATTTTCTGAACGACTTCTAGTAAAAGACGACCTCTTTAAAGGGCCATTTTTTTACAGCATCGTCAGTGGCTTTCTTACAAAAGTTTCACTGTACTTCCTTTTTTTAACACTTTCCAACAAAGTTGAAAAGTATTCATGACTTCAGTTTGTCTGTATGAACATGGTCTAACTCCCGTGAACAACACTCACGAAATTACTTGAAACTGATAAATGTTGTTAAAGTTCTGGTTCCTTATTGAAAATAGGATAAATACTGCCAATGGCTTCTTCATAGAGCCACCAGAAAGAATTTCAAAGCATTGCGTCCTATGAGAGGTATTTCTAAAAATAATTCTTCAGCTCTTTTATTTTGTGCAAATCATAATGAAATTGACATTAACAATACATATGCAAAAGAAAAATCTTTCTATAGAATGTAGTATGATTAGCATTAATATTTACAGGGCCACAATATATATATATATATAATATATTTAAAAGAAGATAAATGATGAGATGAAAGTGAAATGTAACAAACAACAAGAAAACTTATCAAACTAACAATGTTAATAAATAAGAAAATTAGTTAAATTTAAACACTATTTAAGCTAGAAATTCAAATTATGCTGTGCCAATCTCTTCAAGCAATTGGGAACACAGCTATTAAAAAACTATGTAGTACTAGCAGGTTTCAAAAGATATGCAGGCCAGCATACTCCAAATCAAACTGAATAGTAATGAAAAAAATGTAAAAAAGTATTTCTATTTATTGAAAATTTAAAATTGAGTTTTGATAAATTAAAACTAAATTTCTATTTATTAAAAATCATATTACAGCCAACAAAAAACTTTTAAAATATATATAGAGAAAGATTTTTATATATGAAATGCTAGCCATACATACCCCCACCCGAACCTACTAGAAAAGATGAAAAAACTCACCACCTGCGAGAAACAACATCTGCAAAATTCATCCCAGCTCAAAAACTTGAAAAACACCAAATTTTCTTCCATATCCAAAGATGTCCAAAAACTTTCCAGGTCTGGCGAAACAAAATAACTCCAAACATCAGCAAAATGGTCTTCTGAAAAGGCTTTGAACCAAATGCATCAAACTGGACACCTATATGGATCACCAATCAAAAAGCAGAAACTGCGGTGCTGACACTAAAAATTCAAATTTTTTGTATAATGAAAAATGAAACTCAAAGGATACAAGTTTTTATAATATAATAAAGCTTGAAAATTGAAAACTTGTATATCAAAATTAAATTTTAAATTACATAACCTTTTGATTCTTTTCAAGCTTTATTATATTATAAAAACTTGTATCCTTTGAGTTTCATTTTTCATTATACAAAAAATTTGAATTTTTAGTGTCAGCGCCGCAGTTTCTGCTTTTTGATTGGTGATCCATATAGGTGTCCAGTTTGATGCATTTGGTTCAAAGCCTTTTCGGAAGACCATTTTGCTGATGTTTGGAGTTATTTTGTTACGCCAGACCTGGAAAGTTTTTGGACATCTTTGGATATGGAAGGAAAATTTGGTGTTTTTCAAGTTTTTGAGCTGGTATGAATTTTGCAGATGTTGTTTCGCGCAGGTGGTGAGTTTTTTCATCTTTTCTAGTAGGTTCGGGTGGGGGTATGTATGGCTAGCATTTCATATATAAAAATCTTTCTCTATATATATTTTAAAAGTTTTTTGTTGGCTGTAATATGATTTTTAATAAATAGAAATTTAGTTTTAATTTATCAAAACTCAATTTTAAATTTTCAATAAATAGAAATACTTTTTTACATTTTTTTCATTACTATTCAGTTTGATTTACATTTGGAGTATGCTGGCCTGCATATCTTTTGAAACCTGCTAGTACTACATAGTTTTTTAATAGCTGTGTTCCCACCTGCTTGAAGAGATTGGCACAGCATAATTTGAATTTCTAGCTTAAATAGTGTTTAAATTTAACTAATTTTCTTATTTATTAACATTGTTTGATAAGTTTTCTTGTTGTTTGTTACATTTCACTTTCATCTCATCATTTATCTTCATTTAAATATATTATTGTTTTTGTATACTATTTTGTGCTGCTTTGAGCGCCTTTTCTATACAAATTGATTTTTGTCATTGATACTGAATTTAATTATATATATATATATTCAGTTACATTAATGGCAATAATTGGAAATTGCTGAAATTGCATTTTCGTTTGCATTAAACGTTTTTAACACACTCTAACAATGCTTAAGAGTGATTATTATATAAATTAGTCTATATATATGTGTGTTTCTGTCCGTCTGCCTTTCAGCTCTCTAACATCCATAAATATTCATGGAATTTCTTGAAACTGATATACGTTATTCAAGTTCACTATGGGATGCTCCCGATTTTAAGTAGGGTAAATACAACCACTGGTTTATGTACAGGGACACCCAAACAACTTCCAAAGCATTATGTTTTATGAGAGTTACCTCTATAAATAACATTTTAGTACTTTTATTTTGCATAAATCATGATGACGTCAGATCATAACTACATGCAATTTTTTTAAATAATCACCCCCTCCCCACTAGTACATACAGTTGGAAAGTGTTAATCAATGCATACTGCATGATTTTTCGTTCTTGTTTAAATCATTAATAAGTTTAAGGGTTTTTTTGAGCTCCATATTTGACATTTTATAACCATTTAATCAAAATGTGAATAATAGATAACACAGGAAAATTAATACAGATACTAAAAACAGATAATTTCTATTAATACAGCCAATTTGTACTAAGAACTAAAAAAGACATAGTTAATCATTTATAATAAAAATTTTATACTTTCCAGTTAGTACACATGGAAACAAAAGCAGTTATGTAGAATCTTTTACACGGTGATATATCATAAACCTAACAGTAAAGCTGAAGAAAATCTAAAGAAATTTTGTAGACTGGAAGTACCATATTTTTTACGTGTGATAACACCTTACAAAAGTTTTGGTTTTCTCATCAGATTTTCCTTCTTAAAGTGAATCCTTTCAGCACATATTCCTTGAAATAAAGTTATGTACTGATGAGGAATTTGTTTCAGAAAGAAGTATTATGCACTTAGTTTTTAGGAACATGTTATTTTTCAAAGAAGAATTTTTTTTTTTTTTTTAAACAATATTTTTGTAAACTCTTTTTTACTTTCTTCTATATTCAATAGAAGAAAGTATTGGATTCATAAAAATTTTCAACCTCAGGTTTTTGAGAGCTGTAGAACATGATTTGACCATTTTTAGAAAATGTCTGTCTGTCTGTCTGTGTGTGTGTGACAAAATTTTGTGGCAACTGTATCTCAGGAACTACTGCACAGAATTTCATACAAATTAGTATGTAGTTAAACCTTGACATAAATTAGTGCATATAAACTTTTGGTAAAAATTGTCTAACAGGTTGTGCTGCCATCCCGCTTTTTCTAAATTTTTAATATGGTGGTATAGGACAAAATTTTGTATAAATGTGCATAAAGAGAGCTATTTTTTAATAACCATTATAAAATTTAAAAGAATTTTTTAAAATAGAGATAGTCAACGGGGAAAAAAAAATTGTGTATGTAGGAGCCTCTTTTCCTCCCCATGGGGGGAAAGTCACCCCTCGAGGGGAGTAAATTTTCATGATGGGTATCTTTCAAAAGAGTTTGCCAATACCTTTAAAATGAACAGTTGAACCATCGATCTACGATAATGTCAAATAAAGTTATCGATTTTTTTCATTTTTAACATTTTTTTTTTTTTTAAATGTAATATTGAGAATAAAATTGACTTTTTTGGATATTTAGTGTTATACTACTTCTCTAATAGGGAAATTGTCTGCATTATCATGGAAGAAAATTATTTTAAATAATAATTTTAATAAATTATTTTTACTGAGTGAATTTGTAGAAGAAAGTCATGTGGTGGCCACAACATACCAGTTTTACAATGTGACCAACCACAGGCTGATTCATAATGAAAAGAAGTTCTTGTCGATGGTCTCACAGACATATTACTACACCAGTGGCGCACCCACGGAGGGGGTTTAGGGGGCTCAAGCCCCCTCCAGAACCAGCTGACACGGTAAAAAATTTAAATATGCATGAAAAAAAAAAAAAAAATTTAAACAGATATTGTAAGCAAAAATAAAATTCATAAATTATACATTAAAAAATATCAGGAATTTTTGAAATTCTTACCGTCAAACACAAAAACAATGAACTAGTTAATTGTTTTTTAGTTGAAAACATTCCATTGTAATTTTTAGGAAAGGGCTTCTAAGGTCCTAAAGCATATACTGTTATCATGAAATCGAGAGAGTATCTAAAAAGTCAGGCAAAAGAAGCAATCTGATGTGGAAGTAAGCAGGGATGTATTTGTCAGAAAAATGGGATATCAGGCTCATACAATTTTGTATTTTAATTTTTGAGTATTTATAGCATATTTATGAAAGTTTGTTTTGTCCCTGGGCAAAATGAACGCATTCGCATCGGCAAATGAAAATTCTCGCTTATATAAATTAAAAATTAGCCCTGCTCTTAGTCTTTCCGCTGAAACAATATTTTAAATTGAAAATGGAATTTGCATATTCGTGTTAAACTCTGTAAATGCCACTAGCACATAAACATGCTAGCGAAATTTCGAATCAATAACTCAAGATAAAATTTAATTGATTTAATCACAAATACATAACATTATTTCTCTAAAAACATAACGATTTAGAGGAATACCAAAAGGCGTAGTTTACTGTTCAAAATAGAAAAATATCCCGATAACAATAAGTTATTTTACAGATGCTTGGGAGGATGGGATCAGTTCATTTTTTTATTGCGGTACGTAGAACATAAATAAGGTCCATGCACAATTTTCATTTTTGCCTATGATGTTAATGAAATTTTTTAATTTAATGAATTTTTTCCTGATAAAATTCAAATTCCATATATATATATTATACTGGAATACAATATCTTGTAATGATATTACTCAGAAAGGTAGCGTTTGAAATATTTGCTAACTGAACAAAATGAAATTCTAAGTAATATATTACATATTAGAATTAATGTTTTAGAATATTAAGAGGTTCTGCACCCTGCTGGCTGTGTTAACTACACCCACAAAGACTACGTCCAACTTGTTTCTGTTAACCGAACCCAGAAGAAGCATCGCCCCCATACTCCAGATAATTAAATAAATAATCCCTACATATAATTCCTACATATCACAACTGTATCTTATTTGGCTATAATAATTAAAATATCTTAGTTACTTATGTGTTACTGCATTGCAAATTGCAAAGGAGTATTGAATTTGATCAAATTTTATTTTCAGTGAAAATATGGGGGGGGGGGGGAGAGGGGCATTTCATTTTGGGTGAATTTTATGTTCACCAGCTTGTCATATTGTACACTTTTTTTTTTTTTTTAATCATAGATGAACCTACAACTTTATGTTTGCAAGCTTAATGCCAACCCCAACTAACCGAACTACTGTAACTTAGCATGTTTATATAGTGATATAAATTCATCAGTTGCGGTATTCAACTTAAATTCAGTTTCATTCATTCGTTTATTTATTTCAAAAGAAATGTTTAAAGCGGATTCCTTACTATATGTACAGTCGACAGCAAAAGTATCCGAGCACATGCCAATAATTCCGATATCAAAAAAGTACACTTAATACTGTTTGTTAAATAAATCATTGTCGAATCATGTTCTTAGACTGCCTAAGAACATGACTCGATAAGGATTTATTTAACAAAGCAGTATTAAGTGTGCTTTTTTTAGACAGGGATTATTGTTAGTGCTCAGATACTTTTGCTGCTGACTGTATGTGCGCGTATATGCCCATGCACCTATTTCTATACTACAGGGCCCAATTGCAGAACTGCCAACCTAATCCGGCAAATTGTTAGTACCGCCCCTTTTTCTACACCAGTCATTTCTTAGTTTTTTTTTCTTCTTAATTCATCACAAATACATTTGAAGAAAATTACTTTAAAAATTAAGTGGTGTAGAAAGCGGGGCGGTACTAACAGTTTGACGGATTAGGTTGGCAGCTCTCTTCAGCCCCCTCCAGACGGACATTCTGGGTGCGCCACTGTACTACACTATATTATACACACATTTTCATGTAAGAATGCCATTTGAAAATTAATTTTGTATCATGATAAAAATTGCTTGAATTATAGTAAACTTCACAAATATACAATAATTTTACTTGTTTCACTTTTTTAACTTAAAGTTTTAAGTAAGAAAACTCTAACATTTTATTATCAGCCTGTACTAATATATAGTGCTGTTAAGGTTTATAGGAAACTAAGAAGTATTAAGTTTACTAACCGTACTAATTATGCTAATATGCAATAAAATTTATATAAAGCAGTTAGAAAAGAAAGGAACAAGATTTAAAGAAAAATTGAATAAAACCCATAATCTTATAACTAATATTTATTTCTGATACTAGGCAAGGGAAAAATGCAATACATAAATACAGAATTATGTACCTGAGTTACACTTTAAAAAATTTTGCATTGCCGGCAATACAAATTTGCGAGTCAGGGAGACATTTTCTTGATCAAACAAAACAATTGATTTTCCTGAAAAAGGTAGTGGATGTAAGCCTAAGCTTGGATTTTCTAAACTCAGCAAATAATTTGTGATCTAGCAATAGACAAGAATAAAAAGAAAATATAAGATCATTTTAATAAATGGACGTTGTTAAAGAAATTAATAAAATACAAAATACAGTAGAACTTGGATAATTCGAAGTTGAAGGGACCAGAAAAAAATTCGAAATATCCAAAAAATTGAATTACATATACTATTTTGCCAAAAAAAGTGATAAATTAAAAAATTAAAACTCTACGATCAGAGATTTAACACATAAACTTTATATCTAAGAATACCGCTACATTGCCCCATTCACCCCCCCCCCCCCCCCATTAAATCAATATTTTTTACGAGCTTAATTATTCAACACTTTTTAAAAAAGTCAAATATTTTTAAAGTAGAATCTTTGTGTCATAGCATATGACCTGATACAAAAATAGAATCTTCTACATTACACATGACTTTCAATTCACAAAAACCTCGAAGTTCATACATATGCACCATATCTTCTGGTGCACTAGCTAGGGGCTTCTATTGTATTTCCTTATCCTTCTTTTGAAAGACTATAAAAATTGATAATGCACTTCAGATGAGTAAAATCTCGGGGACAAATTTTACTGTAATATTTTAAAGGTAATCGTATAAAAAATTCGAATTATCCAAAATAGAATTCGAATTATCCACGATTTTTTAACATTATTTTAGTACAAAATTCATGGGACCGTGTAAAATATTCAAATTATCCAAAATTTTGAATTAAAGAAGTTCGAATTATTCAAGTTTCACTGTATTAAAAACTTTAAGGGTCAAGATATTAACTGAATATCATTAAAAACAAAAAATACAATCTAGCTTAACCTAGATGTTTAATAAGTTCATGAGAGATTTTAATTATACTTCTATGAAATATGAAAAAGGTAATAATATGCAGTAGTAATATTAATCTATATAAATTTTAATTTATGCAAATTATAAATACGCTAGCAATTTTAAATTCTAAAAATTATAAAGGTGATTTTTAGAATGACATTAAATGAATTTTCTTAAATGCATACAGTATAACAACACTAAAAATTAAATAGTTTTTTATATTACTCTGTTTGCTTGTTGTCATGCGAAATCAGATATTTCGTCTGACATCTTTCTCTAATAAATAGTTACATCTAATAAGAAACCCAAATTTTCTATTTAAAAAAAAAAAAGAAATAAAATAATAATAAATATGAAAGGGGTGAGGATAGGCTGAAATAAATAAGAAAAACATTTAATTTTTCTTTCTTTCAGCATATTACATCATTTTTATGAAATAGTTATAGTATAAAAACATAATTTAATTAATAACCATTTTGTTCTCATTTTAAAACATTATTCAGTTTTCAGAAAATAAATAAGTATTTTATTATACACTATTTGTATGTGGTATATTCTAGAACTTTCATTTTTTCAAAATTCCGTGAGCATCTTGTCAATCAATTTTATTCAACGCCTTCCCGAATTTATTTCTAGTTATTCCATTCGCCAGTTTGAGTTTTGAGTTCTCCTATGAAATACGAAAATAATTATTTAAATTTGATTAGTGGAACTCTTTATACGTCATTTGGCTTGTTTTCCTAATTGGCATTATTCAGGGTAACAACATATTTCTAAAATTCTCAATTTTGGCGATTATATAATCATTCTTTTCTTTTGTTAATAACATGTTCGTTAGCCTTCCAACTAGCTTTCCGATCGTCTGCGGGCGACTGCATTTCATCTCGCACCTGGCGATAGTCAGTCATAAGATAACCTTTTCCCCCCACTTAAATAGTGGACACGTGCCGCGATTGTTTTCTGGCTAAGTACCTTTAAAGTTTTAAAATTTGTTTATTTACACTTTTTTTAATTATGGAACTAGAAATAGCACAAAAACTAGTAGAAAAACACAAAAACTAATTGTAGCAATGAAATATTTATGAATAAAATACTCACCTTCTCCAGAGAATCAGCAGATGTATCATATATTCCAATTTGGCGTTTCATACTAGAATTATCACCAGTTAACTTATAACCCATCAAAATAACAGACTTTAATTTATTTTCTGTGGCAAATTGATTGAGAGCAGAAAGAAAGCTTTCAGATTCTGCAACATTCTAAAAAAGAATTTTTTGAAAATATTTTGGAAAAAAAATGTCACTAAATAAGTTATACATGAAAAGTAATTTAAAAATTATAAGCATATTACTTATTTATTTATTATTTTATTTACACTACTGCAGGAAGCAGCTAAAACAATAATATGAAATAACTGAATAAAAATAAATGATGTACAGGACAAGTAGGAATTTCAATATGCAGAAAATTAAAAAAAAATTAAAGACTTTTTCTATTAGCTTGATTTGCACTGAAAGGTATGAAAAGATTAAAATGAAGTGTTGTCACCTATATTTCATACTTTAGTTAATTTTAAAAAATCTAATTGTTGTGTCGAAAAACTGTTTACACCCCTGGATTCAGAAAATTGCCCCTTTTATTTTGTACAGAATTTGTAATGAGCCACATACTTTTTAAAATGACTGAAATGAATTAAAATGAAGTGTTTCCACCTAAATTTCATACTTTAGTTAATTTTAAAAAATCTAATGGTCGTGTCGAAAAACTGTTTGCCCCCCTGGATTCAGAAAAATTGCCCCTTTCATTTGGTACCAAATTTGTAATGATAGGACTGATATTTCTAATTTATTTTCTTCTTTTTCTGTTTTTAACCAGGATTCGGTAGGTTTATGAGAGAGAATGTAAGCTAAAAAAATAATTAAAAAAAGAAAAATTAATCTTACATTGCCTATTGGCCACGTGTGTTAGAAATTCCCAATGAAAATTAACTTTTTTGTTGCCACCTAAATTTCATACTTTAGTTAATTTGAAAAAATCTAACTGTTGTGTCAAAAAACTGTTTGCATCCCTGTATTCAGAAAAAATGCCCCTTTCATTTGATTCTGAATTTGTAATGATAGGTCTGATAGTCTAATTTATTTTCCCCTTTTTAATCTGGATTAGGCAGGTTTATGACAGAAAAAGTAAGCTGAAAAAAAAGTTTTTAAAAACAGCATATTTATAATTACATATTTTACCTATATTGAACATTTAGAAGGAGAAGTAAAATGAGAATACACAATAAAAAGGAAAGAAAAAAGAAAAAAATTCTTTATCAAACAAAACACTATAGAAGTATTATGTTTAACTGAAAATTAATAAGTCTCTCTGATGTATAAAATATAATAAATGTAGGAAACTAGCAAAGATTGAAACTTTGCATATATGATTAATGAAATTTAATCATATTTCTATAATGAAACACCAAGAAAACTGGAATCAGATAAATAATCTTGTATTGAAGGCATTAAAAAAAAGTAAATTTTATCAATCTACAGAGCAATAGCTGTCTATTTTAATAAACGGTAGTGAAGAAGATCGACATATTTAAGCAATTAAATGCAATTAAACTCAAATTATACCAATGAGTTGTAAAATTAGACATTAACAACTTATATTAATCTAGATTTTTTTTTTTAAAGTATTTTTCTGTTCTCAATTTCTTTTTAGAAATCTCACATTATTTCTTAGTAAAGGTGAGATATTTTCACCCAGTTTTTACCTCTGATGAGAACCCTGATATACCTATTGTTTAGAGGCCAATCCAGCCAAAAATTGGGGCTTTTGATCTGCCCTTTCACAAAATTCCATTTTATAAAATGGGCTCCTAAAATTATTTATTATTATTTTCAGAAATATAAAAATATTTTGCTTTTCAAAAAAAATGGCCCCAAAAATAAAAACTTAGATTGATCTCTGGTGTAACCAAAAATAAATTTTAGTGATAAAATTCAATAAGCATCACTATAAAAGAAATTTTTAACACTGCTTGTACAACTTATTGCTGAAATTATTGAATAGACGATATTTAAACACAGTACAGAAATTACCACACATTTTAATGCATGATATTTAGGGTGATTATGATATAAACAGTATCCTGCAGCTTTGAGTGAATTGCTCTCAAATTTGGTGTGTGGAAAGTTCACAAAATACACTCAATAATAATATAATAAAAAGTTGAAAAAATTCATTAGGTACTGCTTTGAATGAAAATAGGAAATGCAATAAAAAATTAGTGGGCATAAGTGGACTGTGTAAGTTCCCCAACATACACTGTGATAAACTTCTGTATACGTCATGTAAATTTATGGGAAACACAATACATTCTGTCCATTACTCAACACAGTCAGAGATTGAAATGTCCCAGCCACAAGGCTACCCTACTCTTGCTTTGATACATTTACCTTTGCCTAATTTGCTATGCAGTTTTAGTTTAAGATTTTAATTTCAAAACTAATTACTGAAATTATTGAATAGATGTTTTAGAAAAAAGGCCGATTGACTGCACTAGGGTTCTAGGCACGAGGGGCTGTGTCCTTCGTGGGGTCTTTCTAAGGGGTCCTAGCTGCTTCAGAGAAAATCACAGAAAACTCTGCACGGCTAGGCCAGCGAGCATGACCTGGTATCAAACCCGGCATATTCAATAGATGGTATTTAAATATGGTGCAGAAATTACTGTATGTTTCACTGCATGAAATATAGGGTAATTATGATTAAATCTCTAGTATTATAGCATCCAGCAGCTAAAATTAGATGAGTGAATTACTCTCAAATATGGTGTGTGGACAGTTAATAAAATACACTGGAGAATTAAAAAAAAAAAAAAAAAATGAAAAAGTTTCCTTGAGTAGTGCTTTGCATGGAAAATAGAAAATGCAACAAAAAATTAGTTGGCATAGATGGACTCTGTTTTCTATGCCAACCTATAGTTCTCCAACATATTGTGATAAACTTCTGTTATACATGATACTAATTTACAATAAGGACAATGAACTAGGTCCATCACCTAGCATGGTCTGCACCCCACACATTCTATTTGTTTAATTTGTCTTTTTTTTTTTTTTTTTTTCATGAAAAGTATTATGCACTTTTATGGCATAACCATTTTTCAATCTTTTTTTTAAAATTATTTGAAAGTACAAGAATGGTCCAAATACCGAATTTGGTGGCAACTGACTTGTTCATTGTAGCTGCAAGAGGAATTATCATGGAAGTTTAATTGTTATCACCAGCCACTAATTTAATACTCAATGAAAATTAATTTAGGTCCAACAGAAAGTTTTATAAACAAGGTCAAGGGGTCCTGATAGGCTTCCCCATATCTGGATTTGCAGCAGAATTTAAACTGAGGGCTTTCAAAAATTTATTCACTAATTTAAAGATAAAATTTTGTATTGGTTTAGGTACGTAGATGATATTTTGGCAATTATACACTGTAATGAAAACATTCATAACTTAGTACAAACTTTGAATCAATTAGATCCCAACTTAAAGTTCACCTGTGAAACTGAAAATAATATAATCAATTATCTCGATGTCAAAATAACCCATAAACCTAACTGTGTTAAAACTATCATTTATAGAAAACCAATTGCCAGCACGGAAATTATCCATAGCAAAAGTGAAACCCCTTATCAATACAAAATTAGTGCCATTAAAACCTATATTAACAGAGCCATTCTCATTTGTGATGAATTGGAAGACCTTAAGGAAGATCTTAAATTCACTAAAAATATTATCATTAACGTCGGATATCCAGGAAACTTAGTTAATAAATTATACAAGAAAAGAATCCACACACTTAATACCATTAGTCCCCACCACAAACCCCGCCCCCCCCCCCCCAAACAAAGTTTACATTTTCAATTCTATATGATCTAAGTGTCGCCATAAAAATTAAAAATTTAGGTAATAAACATAATATCAAAATCCCTACTAAACCAAACCCGAATATTTATCAAATCATAAGAAATGAAAAAGACCCTATTCCACCATTAGAAAATTCCGGTGTTTATAAAATCTCAATCAATGACAATGAAAACAAAAAATGCTACATTGGAATGATGAAAATGAAAACACGCATTAAAGAACATCAGGCCGACATCAAATACAGTAAAGCCACAACTGCATTAGCGAAAAGATATCTCAACCATGATATTACTGTTGACTTTAATAACACCAAGAAGATCGCCAACTTTAACAAGACCACTTATGCATTAAATAGGAAAACAATTGAAATTTTCCCTAATATTGAATAAATAAATGGCATAGAGCCAACAATGGGTTTGTGCCAATCATGGTGCCACCCAGTCAATTACCAGACCAAAGGGAGACAGTTTGAAGAACGAAGCAAGCCATGCAAGCCAGCCACTGAAGATGATGAGGGGGGGGGGGGGCTAGAAAGGACTTAACAACTTAAAAATAACAGAAGGTTAAGTACGGTTACTTATTTTTACAATGTTATCACTTTGTACTTTCACTGTTTTCATCAAGTTAACTACTCCATGTCTTATAAAAAACTTTTTTTAAATATAAATATTATGAATATTTAAAATCACCTTACTTTACTTCTTGAGTTCGCCTGAGTACTTGCGGGAGGCCCCTTCCCCCCCCCCCCCCCCCTTCATCAGAGGCAGCTTTGTGGCGGCTTGCTTGTTGCTTTGTGATGATATGTTCTTGTGCCTCATCACAAAGCAAGAAGCAAGCCACCACAAAGCTGCCTCTGATGAAGGGGGGGGGGGGGGGAAGGGCCTCCCACAAGTACTCAGGCGAACTCGAGAAGTAAAGTAAGGTGATTTTAAATATTTGTAATATTATGCTTTTCACATTTTGATAATTTAAGTAAATAAATATGTTTAATTAAAGAAAAAAAAATTATAATCTTTGTTATCTGATCTTCGAATCTGATAGAAACTAATTCTTCCTTTAAAAACAAAAAAATAGGTTTAAAAGAAATCATCGATTTTAATTTATAATTATGAAACAGTTTAAACAATTGCAGCAAAGCAATTTCATTTTTCCTCATGTTTAGTCTAGTTCATGTAAGTAGTATAAATATACAAATAAATAAATAAAATAAAATAAAATACTGCAATTTTTTTTTTTTAAGACTTCTTATTGAAATAAAGAATTTTTTTTTCTTTCCTGACTGTACATTGTCTATATATTGTACATTTATCACATATTTCTCTTAAATTTGTTAAATAAAATATGCCTCACACAATGGGAAATACATTTTCAATCATTTCTACTGATAGCCTATAACGTAGCTGAATTCCTTTGTATGACTATGCAAATAAAATGCTAATTTTTTCTACAATGGAAGAAGACTTTTTGAACCTCAATTACAGATTTGTTCACTTGAAAAAGAACCGATTTATGCATTTTGTTGCATAAATGAAAGTAGCACTAAGACAATTTATTTTAGAAGGAAACAAATAAAATCACTCTAAAGGAAACAATGCCTGCAGTGCAGCTAAAGAAGTTTTAACTTCTTTATTATTAAGACAAATTATTCTAGTAGTGAAATTACCAATAACTACATTAAATCCTTATAAAAATACAGTTATTAATCAATTAGTGCAGCTTATCTTAATTTGTGCAGTAACACTTTTTTAGATACTTCCTCAATTATTAAGAACCTAATACAGTTAAACTGAGAAAACTGTAGTAACAATAAAAAAACTAAACTTAAAAACAATTTTTAATGTTTCTTTATTGTCTTGACACTTATCAAATTAGCTCATATGTTGATGTTAATAAGACTCATACAAAATAGGTTAAATTTTATTTAAAAAGTTTGAAATTAATTTATAATATATAACTTCTTACAAGACACTTAAGAAATATCGTAGTATATTATTATATTATTTAATCATATATATTGATTTTTTAGGAAAATTGGTTGCAGTTCTATTGCAGGTTTTTCTACAGAATGTATATTTTGATTGGTGTAGTAATATCACCATGGGCGTCGGCAGAATGAAGCAAGGGAGGTGGAAAATTCTACTAAGCATTTTTTCTTTAAATTTAAAACTATGCTATAGTGTTTCAGTATTTTCAGTTTTTTTGTTTTTTAAGATGGATAAGTTAACAAATAATTTTATGTAATACTTTATTTATTTTTTTTTTTTATCTGTTCTTGTATAGAAAGCAAGGCAAATAAGATAAGAAAACAATAATTGAAATTTAAAGTTTTTTTTTTTTTTCCTTTAAAGCAAAAAGAAATGTTTTTTTTTTTAAAAAAAAAGAATTTCTGCACAATAAAAAGAAGTTTTTGAAAATAACAAATTTTCCCTTAAAGAAATAATTATTCACGGAAATTATAAATAAATTTACATATAAATATTTAGATACTAAACCTGCAAAAGGACTGGCAGAGCAGCTATTGCAATATTGATAGATCCATGTGAAATGTACTTCACATCTTTTTGTAATAATAATTCGGGACTTAGTTCTGTAAAATAAAAACAAACAAATGAATTTTACTATGCAATAACATAAACCATGCAATTTATTAAACAAATATATAAGGGACATACATACTTGAAACATCAAATTTAACTCTTTGTAAAGTTTCAAAAACTTCTTCTCGGCTATTTTCATCTCCCAGATAATTTTCTAGTCTCAACACTATAGCTTTGTCCTTTTCAGTAACACGTTTAGCTGAATCTTGTAAACATATAGTGTCCAACAATATAGTTCCTTTAAAATTAGAACCATCAAAATTACAAGAGAAATTTTTAAAATAAAATACAATTTTTAAAAATATAATATACAAATATGAATACATTTACACATAAAACTAATATAATTAATAATAGGTTACAATTTTTACAGATGAAGTAAATATGACTTCCATATTTAATTACAGATAGCACAATAAAGAGAAATATACATTATATGGATGTTGAATAATGTGGTATTCATGCAAATTATATTATTTAATGTTACAAAATAGAGATGGCAATTTTCTCTTAATAAACAAATGTAAATATATATGCCAATTACAAAATAAAATCAAGCTACAAAATATACTTTTATACATGCTATGACTTTTCCTTATTTAAGAAAGTGTTAAATATTTATTAAAATGCAAAATCTATTTTTTAAATACTCCTCCCCCTCTTAATAATAATAATAAAAGACAGTTTTCAGGACACCAAACTTAAAAATATTGATTAACTTTACTCACCAAGTTAGTATACACTTTGTAGCAAAAAAATTGTTGAATTTTGTATCAATTACAGGATTATAGGAAATTAAATATAAAAAGGAAAAAAAAATAATTAACCTCATTAATAGAAATTAGAGTTGTAACATTCAAAGTTACAACAAATCTCCTATTATTATTATTATTATTTTAGAGAGAGAAAAAAATAGATATTTTCTTGCATTCTACTAAATTCACAGTTTTCAGCAATAAAGCTCTAATTTATAACAACAATACACACAAGAAGATTTTAGCAATAATAAATAATTAGTAACAATAAAACTTATCAGATATATGTAAAATAACTACCAAAATGCTACTTTTCTGGCATTATAATTATTTTGAATATTAAAAAAATAAACTTAAGACTGTCTAGTAAAAGTGATCCAGATAAAGAAATATAATGAAAAAAGGATAGAAAAACAATCCAAGTAACAAGTCTAATACTAAAACTAATTTTCTTTAAAATGATTAATTTTTTAATTAAAAAAATTACATAAAACAAACTTATTAAAATAATATTTTAACTAATAATGAGGAAAATTACCTCAATTATTTTACAACGAGAATTTTGTCAATAAATCAGTAACTACAAATTTATTTTACTTTGACAAATATTTCTCACATATTACATTAACATTTATTGTTTTTTGTTTAGTTAGCTTTTAATTAGTTTTTGTTTAATTAGTATTAAAATTATTTTCCAATTACAAAAACTTAAAAAATTTATGAAGTATATAAATATCAAAGTATTAATTATTTCACACCTACGTATATCTCTGCAGTATATTCATAAGAGAAATAATCAGCTGTTGAACACTGCAAATTAATTTAAAATTAAATTAAATTTTTAGTATAAAATAAAGTTCAAAATATATACCATATAAAAGCATGGCAATCTGTGGATCCATTACTTTTTCATCTGTAAGAAAAATCTCTTCAGCAACTAAAGTGCAACAGGAACCTACAGGTTCTATCTTTGCTTTACAGCTAAAGATAGATGAAATGAGATTGTACATATTTAAGCAACATAAAATAAATATATACTTAATACATGCATTGCACCATTTGTGTTATATTTGTTTTGATTATAATTCAGGTGTTGTAAAATAATTTTATAATTATAATATTGCCATCCTTGATGCCATTTTTAATAAATTTGCCACCATTCAAATAAATAAATTGTATATTAATTAAGAGCAAAGGAAATTAAGTTTAAAAAATATGTTTTTAATTTTATTCTTCGGATTCTTCAGTTTATCACAATTTAAACTAACATAAACCTAGGAAAATGAATTGCAATATTGGAGTACATTTTATTCAAGCAAAACCTATTCACTTTTTAGAAATATTTACCAGCAAGCTTCACCTGCTAATGGGTCACTATTTTAAATGAATACCCAAAATTGCTTACAATTATTTAATTTCATCCCTAAAAATGGGATATTTGCACATGAACATCAACTGGGGACCCCCCTTATCTGTAGTAGCAAATATGAGTGCACACCCTCTTGTAACTTCCACTTTTATTTTACTCTTTTAAAATGTGCAGTTGATTTCTTAAACCCAAAAAACTCAGAAAACGATTTTTAAAGGCTGTAGCTTTCTACAAAATTTTTTACTTTTATAAAGTCACCAACAGTGTGTATAACTTCGATTAATTTCTTAAATAAATGATAAAAAGAGGTGACACTAAAATGAGAATTTTGAAGAGGGGTGGGAAGGGAAGTGAGAAAACAATGAAATCTCTTTATAGGTCATTTCTATCCAACTGGCCTATCCCTTTAGATCTAGTTTTGTCCAGCCCAAAATTTTCCCATAAAATTTAATGCTATTTATCTTCATTAAAGGTTGATGTACAATGAGGAATTTGCACACATGGGGGATTTGAACAAAATCCTATTTTTCTGGTAGTTTTAGGCCAATAAATTTCAAAAATATTAAAAATGCAAAAAATGTTCTCATTAATTAAAAAAATAACTTTAAAATTAACCAAAAATCACGCGACTCCAAAACGCTGCCTGAAGTCACACTTTATGATGCTTCAATGTTCACGTTTTGTTAGCCTGGTTAGTAAGCAGCAATTCATTTTAACTTTCGTAATTTTCAATCGTTTATGTGATTTCTGACCATTTCTTTTTCATCTTATAATTATTTAATATCATTATCACCATTTTCCATTATCATTATTTTCAATTGTTTTCTTTTCATGGTGGTTGTCCATCGTTTTCATTTAATAGGATCCTGTGGAACGCTAAAGAATAACTTTTGAGAAGCATTAGCCATTGTATTAGTGCAAAATGGTACAATATAATATTTATACTATGATTTTTTAATACCTGTCATTATTATAACATACAAAACCTATTTCACAGATTCAAGAAGAAAAACAAAGCACAAAATCGAATTTAAACAACAATTACTTCCGTTTGTTGCCATAAAGAGTAATGTCACGATATATTATACTGTGTTTTCTCGATAGAGTAAATAGTGCGATGTTAAAATTGCTATAAATCTGTTATTAGATTTCAAATAAAGAAAATGTATGTATTTATTTTTGTACCTTTTCATTTTCTTTTATATAAGAATAAAATCAGAAAACATGCAAATTGTCTATTAGGCACCTCTCTTGGTAGTCAGATTATGTTACAGTACGTGATTTAAATTTTACCTTTACTTAAACAAACCACAATTCACAAAATTACTGAGGTTAATCTTCCGATTTAAGATTTGCAACCCCTCTTAAAGAAACAGTAGTTTCCTCTACTTTTGTGAATTCACAGTATGAGCTTACTATAAATGTATTTGCAGAAAAAAAAAAGAAGAAAATGATATGACTTCATATTTCTATATGGATATTTGAAACGGGGAGAGTCTACATAACATACAA
This sequence comes from Salticus scenicus, assembly GCA_963930645.1. Taxonomy (NCBI): domain Eukaryota; kingdom Metazoa; phylum Arthropoda; class Arachnida; order Araneae; family Salticidae; genus Salticus; species Salticus scenicus. The sequence continues at coordinate 130,077,685 of OZ005662.1, read as the reverse complement.
AATCCCTAAAACTGCTACTTTACTACAGAATGAATGAAGAGCAGAGATTTATTAATGATATATCATATGGTTATAATTAAAATTATTTGTTTATATTATAATTTATTTATTTATAATAAATGGTGTGGTATTAGGTTTATGGACAATCGACTACACTAGAATACCAGGCCTGGTTGGTCTGTTTCGGTGGGGGCCCTTCTTAAGGGATCCTAGCCCGTATTTACGATTTTAGAGAAAATTACAGAAAACTCCAAACAACTAGAACAGGAATGCAACCTGGGATTGAACCCAGCACTTCCCATCGATCAGCTGTGAGGACAGAATCTCTCGGCCACTGGTGGGACATTATAAGTGATATTTAGAGAATCTTTAATATATTATAATATATACCTGATTATCTGTAGTCATGGGAAAATGAAGGAACCAAGAAAGCACAAGATAAAGAAGTGTTTTCTCAAGAAGAAATAAAAACAAACAAACAAACAATTGATTTTTTGCCAAAGTTATTTTTATTTTTTGTACAGTATAGTCCTGTTTAATTTAGTGCATAAATTACCTTACAGCTTGTACTGTGGCTTCATTGTAAACCTACACTCCTTTGTATCTTTCTTTCTCTTATATCCTTTAGTAATACAAAATAAAAATATTTTCCTGTACCATGAATATTTTCATTGTTTGTAATATGTTTTATAAACAATAAAATCAAGTTTTTTAATTAGAATATTTTTTATCTCATTTGCCCATCATTTTCAGCCTTTCTGCAGTTTATTCTGTGATCTGGACAATCTGTGGAACCTGTGCCACTCAATTCCACAGATAATCGGGAATTTACTGTATAAGAAAAATTAAACGTTTAAAATAAGAAAATTCAAATAACTCAAAATAATTAACATGAAATTCAGACACAGCAAACTTTTCAAATTATTTCAGGGGGTAGCCTCTGAAATGTTTTACTTCTGCTTAAGAAGTGAAATTGAAGCTTGAAAAAGAAAATTTTTTGTCATACCATTATTTAGATAAACAACTGAAATCCATTTTCTTCATTATCATGAAACATTAACAACTTTAAAACAATTAATTACCAGAGGTACTCACTTAGACAACTTTTCAGGATTTTCTACATTGTGATGATCAATTATTTGTACAATTTTTGGTTCTAAATATGATTGTTCAATGGATGGTGCATTATGATCAACTAGAATGATGCTAACATTTTCATTCTTTGACAGCGCCTACATAGAAAACACGAAAAAGTATACTAATTACAAACAATGCAAAAAATTAAAATTATAATAAATTAAAGTAATCAAAATTGAAACTTCTTAAGAATTTTTTTAAATGTTACCTTGAAAAATACCTATTAATAAAAACAAGTCATATTGATTTAAAAAGTAAATTTTTTTTTCTAAAAAAAAAAAAAAAAAAATCATGAAGGATATTGTTTGTTATTTATTACCCCAAAAGTTTTATCTAAAGTAAAATAAAATATCTTAAATGCACTGTGTTAATTTTGAATGCCAACTAATTTTAATTTTTTCATACCTGTTACAAGTTGCTCAATCCAACTGAAAAATTTTAGGCATTATAAATTACTAATTTCTGAATCATAAATAGTAAAAGAGGGAAGAAAAAAGTTAAAGAATGATAAATACAGTGAACTCTCGTTAAGACGGCCCCGTTTAAGATGGATTTCTCGTTATTATGTACAAAAACAGAATACCCGGCTAAGGCCTATAGGAATTGCATGTAATAAACATCGCTTTATACGTACAATTCCATTAAGATGGACATTTTTTCCCTCAAAGTTTACTTTCTTCAAAAAAGAGTCAGTTCCCAAATCTTTTCAAATTCAATATTTATTTTTTTTTAACATGGAAAGGTTCAATAATAAAAGGGTTAACCTCTTTCACTCTGTGCTATTACACTGTGGGAGGTAAATAGTATTGATTGACAGTGACAGTTGAGGTCAACAATTTGCACATGTCTCCACTTCTATTGTGGGGACATAGCAAAGGATTTTGTTATCAAGTTGTACTATATGAAGAAAAGAAGTTTTGAAAGTAAGTATCGGTTTTCATGCTTTTATATTTTTAGCGAATAAAAGGGTTTGAGGAAACAAATTTTGACTGTGTATTTTAGAGTTCATATAGAACTTCAGTTTATGAACTCCTGTTACAATTGACTCTTGTTAATATGGACAAAAACTGCTGGCCCTTGATTGTCCGTTTTAACGAGAGTTCACTGTATTGAAGCATTAATATGATTATTTCAGAAGTATTAAAACAAATTGAAAAACTAATACATTGGGGGCAATCACAAAACTGTCTTCTATATTTTCCTATATAATTTTTTACAGTGCAAATTACATGTTAAAATTATCATTTAATTTTTTTTTCCTACATGGTGAGTGATTTTAATTAAAAAAAGTATAACCCTAAATATTGAAAGAATATCAGTTTTGTGTCCTATAGATAATATCTCAGAAAATGCATTTTTTCAGATTTTTTATTTATCTATTTTTTGTTAAAAATGAAAAGCAACCAAAAATTTTGTTTCAAATTATCATAGATAAAATGTTTAACCATTTGTTTTGAAAGTATTGGAAAATTTATACACATCACTGGTGGGAACGGGGAAGAGATGTGACTCACCTATATACACAAAAAATTTATCCCGGACAACTGTCACTATTATGAATAAATGAATATATACCATAAAATACCATTCAAATGCCCTCTCAATCTTCAAGGTCAATTGGAATATATTTTGGGAGAGGGCGGATAAATGGTAAAAATATGCAAAAGTATCGAAATTCATGTATATTTTCCTGCTAAAATTAAGTGAAACACAAAAAATTTAAAAAAAAAAAAAAAAAAAAAAAAAAAAAAAAGAACTAAATAAGGTAAACTCTTGGTTAACTGGCATTCAACTAAAAGGAAAATTCTAAAAAATTTTTACCCTTTCAATAATTTTTTTTTTTTTTTTTTTAATATTCAGCACTATTTTAAGAAACTTATGGTTTCCGCTTTCAAATCATCAGTATCCGATTTAATATAATAAAAATCAATGTTAATATTTACAAAGGTGAATGTTAAAATAAATAAATGATAAGTAAAAAACTGTCGCCTAGTTGAATAGAGTCTACCACTGACCCAGAGGGGGCATTTATTCAGTAATTTAAGAAGAAATGGAATTCATATAAAAAGCAGAAAAAGTGTTTGATTGAGTGGTGGTGTTTTTGCAGTATTTTACAGTAGAATATTTTAATTTTACAATGATTGATTTAAAGAATACCCATCCTTACATTCATATCAAATTTTGTTCTACACTGGCTTATTAAAAATTACGATAAAATGGAACTGAGCCATACGTTCAGTGACATGCACCTGAAATTTATAGGTACCAATTTATGTCAAAATGTAACTGAACAAAATATTTTATAAAATTACATGCATTATCGAGATAAGCACCAAATTTTTGTAACACACATACAATATAGATATTTTCCTCATAATGGTCAAATCATGATAATGACATCTCAAAACACGTTAATCCATCGAAAACCAGGAATGAAAATTTTTTTACAAATTCAACACTTTTTCTATTGATTACAGTAAAAAAAAAAAAAAAAAAAAAAAAAAAAAAAGAAGCTTATTTACTTAAAATCATTTAACACTATTTTATATTACTAAATAATGCTTTTTGATAGGATTCTAAGTATTAAAACATTTCATTCAGTCCATTTGATTAAGAATGCTCAGATAAAATATTAACCTCTTGTGTACATCGTCGAAAGAAGCGGATGGCTTCCCGCTACCAGGCTTTGCAGGAAAGCAAAGACAATTCTATGAGACACGCAGATACAAAGCACAAAATAATAAATTGATGGTCGTACTCTATGTTACTTCGCTACAAGACATAAGACCCATCTTCCAATCTTGTTTCGATTTCGATATTACTTATATTGGAGAACTCAGAATCACTCGACTCATTTTCATCTGGAATAAATTCTAACACACTACTATTTTCGTCATCCATATTTCATTCAAATTCTTAAATAAAATTCAAAATGAAAACACTCACGTGGTCTAAAATCACTAACGAAAACACACACTTACTCTAAACACTAACAAAGCAACAAAAAGACAAAAAAATCCTCGTAGATAATCAGTTCTATCGCCCCTCCTTCTTGGAGTGAACGTTTCCGGTATGCTCTTGGTTCAAAGTGTTCACGTGATCCCAGGTGGAAAAAAGCATCATATCTCCGCTACAAGACATAAGAAAACTTTATTGTCCTTGCAACAATATGATTCTCTTTTGTGTATAGTGAAAGGAGGACACTACGTACTTAGCGTACGTAGCCGTCGTTACGCACGTAGTATAAACTATGTACGCATCGTATGTAACGGTAGTCAAGTGGTTAATATGTTTGTAAAGTAAAAAACATTCTGTTGAAAATAAATTTGATCAAGACGTTCTTTAAAAATACCTAATATATTCTGTGAATGTCTTTAAAATGAAAAATAAATTAACATAAAAGTATGATTTATTTTCTTTTAAAAAGTTTGTATCAATGGTACAACAAAATTCAGTTGAGCCTTCTTACAACTGAAAACATTTCATTGTAAAATTAGACTATTCCTTGCTATAGTCTACATAGTTCATAAGAAATCTCAGATAAATAAAAACAATGAATTCAGCCTCACAAGGCAGGAAGTGGTAAAATGCAAAGAAGAAATGGTGTCAAAAGTTAATAATAATGATTAAAATATAAATAAATAAATAAAATACTGTAAGCAAACACTATAAATTACAAAAACTCATAACAGTGTTTATGCTAAAAAAAAATAGTATGACTCTTTGTCATATAGAGAAAGTAGGCATGAGTAGTAATACTCTTTGGGTGCCACTTTGATGATGCTGAAAAAGGTGACAATTGAGAAATTTATTTTGTGTTGGTATTTTTATTTTGTAAGTTGTGTAGTATAATATGTGCGTATTCTTCGACCACATTTCATGAAGCCATGGAAGCATGTGCGCAAGTGCTAACTCAACGAGTCCAATATTAAAATAGGGATGACAGTCATCTGACTCAGAGAAAATGAGCAATAACAGAGCATGTAATTACTGGATGTTTTCCAAATTTCAAACTGTTGGTCACGCTAGCATCCCTCCAACATTTTGGACGCGTCCTCACTGCTAGTTTTAGGATATATGGCCGCACTGTAAGTATTAAGGCTGACTCACAACACAAGGGTCTTAGGCCAAAGTGGAGTGCCCTCTGTGGAGGTCTTTCTAAAAGGGGTCCTAACAGGAAATTATGAGAGTTTCACAGAAACAGAAAACTTTGAATGACTAGGTTGACGAGTATGCCTGGCAGCAAATCTGACGTATTTCATTTACTATCTTTGAGAGCAGAACTTACTGGCTACATGTGGGGCTTTTATATAGTGAAAAATGAAATCTTAAGTGGTTAAAGTATAATGTCCAATTAACATAATTCTATATAATTCATAGGAAATTCATATGACTATAATCTAAAGTTTCATGTTGATCATGTTTTTGATGCCAATGTAGCTAAAATAAAATAAATAATAATAATATTAATACATAAAATAAAACCTGTGGGCCTGGTTATTTACCTGTAAATGAAAAAAAAAAAAAAAAAAGCATAAAATTGTGCAATAGTACATTAAAGCTTGTTATCAAATCCAATCTGTTTACTTTCACAGATATTTTTTAATGTACTTTTCCCCTCCTATAGTTCAAGAAAACTGAAATCATTTTAACTCAAATACTTTGTTAACACTTTTGCCATATAACAATATTTTCCATTTTTCTATAAAGGAAAAAATCTTTTTGAAAATTTGGAATTTTAACCTAATTTTTCTATCCAACCTGTCTACTTTCTGATACATTTTTAATTCCTCCCTGCATTAAACATATGAAATTTGCAAGCATTATAATTCAGATACTTTTAAATAGAATAGCTATTATCAGTTTTACTATAAATGAAAAAACCTATTAAAACCTAGCATCTCAAACTGATTTCACACTTATGTTTTAGGACATAAAAGTCAAAGTTGTTGTTAATAAAACAAAAACTTAAGATTGTTTTCTTTCCCTTCCATCAAAAAATGTATTGGGTGAGTGCAAAAGTTCGTGCGGAGGTGCAATAGATGGCGTTAGAAGCAGCGTGAAGTGTTGTCATTAATACTGCAATCTACGTAAGACAGATCGTTGGAAAGGTTATGTGTGCAGCTTTCACTTCAAACAAAATAATTTGTGTAGATACAAACTGCTTCGAGAAAGGTTACTTTCAAAATGAGGGTCGATAAGGTGTATTTACGGTATGATATGCTTTACGAGTTTCGGAAGGGAATAAACGTTTCAGCAGCCGTAAAAAACATTCAAGAGGTTTATCAAGATCAAGCACCAGCTAAACGAACTGTGGAAAAATGGTTTGCGAAATTTCGCCGCGGAGAGTTTCACCTTAAAGACGAGCCACGCTCAGGTCAATCTTCAGACATTGATGACGATGTTGTGCGTACTTTAGTTCAAAATACTTCGCGAATTTCAACAGAGGAAGTTGCTACAGCACTTAGCGTTGACCGATCAATCACTTTTCGGCGTTTCAAAAACACGGGATTTGATTTGAAGCTTGATATATGGGTGCCCCATCTGCTGACCGAGAGGAACAAAATTGAGCGAATTTCTGCTGCCGTTTCTTTACACGGGCGGCTCAAAAACAAGCCGTTTTTGGATCGATTAGTGACGGGCGATGAGAAATGGGTCCTGTGCAACAATGTTCAGAGCAAACGCACATGGAAACAGCCAGGTGAGCATGGTGATGCAATGGCAAAGGCCAGTTTGCACAGGTGATGCTCTGTGTTTGGCGGGATTGCAAGGGCATAATTTATTCTCCCCACTAGCCAAACAATTGATTCAGACAAGTACTGTCGCCAATTAACCAATCTGAATCGAGAAATCAAACAGAAACGTCCGATTTTGTCAAATCGCAAGGGTGTAGTCTTTCATCTTGACAACACCAGATCACATGTTTCGAGACAGACGCTGCGCAAACTGAACAACCTGAAATGGGATGTCCTAACTCATCCACCGTATTCTCCTGATATCGCACCATGTGATGTAAATACATCACCTCTTGTTTAATTCCTATGCCAAAATACATCGTTTTGCAGGCATCTCATCGCAGCCGTTCGTTCCTGGCTCAACGCACCCTGTAAAGTTTGCTTCCCGCGACACTTGTCAACGGGAGAATCGGCGATTGTTTCTCTTGCATGCGCGAACTGTTTAATTGGTTACTTTTGCGGTCCGATTAACGAATCAAAATCGCGTATCCGTGATTTTAGGTGTGCGGACCTGTTTTTTCTTTAGGAGCGATTTTTAAAAATTTAAAAATCAGTCAGTTGGTGTTCCACCTCTGTACAGAGAAGAATGGCCGGGCACTTGCGTCCGTACGTTGTATTTTACCGTTATTTTTATATATGTGGTCCCACACGGTTATTATGACTTGAAACGAAATTGTGACAGTGACCGGAGCTGATTTTTTTTTATATTATTCTTTTATACAATTTATTCACAAAAAATTTTATGTCTTTTGTCAACAAAAACCGTCTCTGGCTCTGTTCACAATTTCACCATATCCGGTTCATGTTTCCAGTGCCATAAAATTTTTTGTAATTGGTCATGTGGGGATATGTGATGTAAATACATCACCTCTTGTTTAATTCTTATGCCAAAATACATCGTTTTGCAGGCATCTCATCGCAGCTGTTCGTTCCTGGCTCAACGCACCCTGTAAAGTTTGCTTCCCGCGACACTTGTCAACGGGAGAATCGGCGATTGTTTCTCTTGCATGCGCGAACTGTTTAATTGGTTACTTTTGCGGTCCGATTAACGAATCAAAATCGCGTATCCGTGATTTTAGGTGTGCGGACCTGTTTTTTCTTTAGGAGCGATTTTTAAAAATTTAAAAATCAGTCAGTTGGTGTTCCACCTGTGTACAGAGAAGAATGGCCGGGCACTTGCGTCCGTACGTTGTATTTTACCGTTATTTTTATATATGTGGTCCCACACGGTTATTATGACTTGAAACGAAATTGTGACAGTGACCGGAGCTGATTTTTTTTTTATATAAATATTTTGTTATAAGTATCTTGAATTTATTTTAAAGAAGCATGGCTATGTATTAGAGATTTGAGATTTATAACAGTTGTCCGGATTTCTGCGTTCTTGAGGTGGGAAAGCAAATTAATCTTAATAAATACTTTTAAATTGGAATTGAAGACTGCCTTTCCTTTTTTTCAAGACCGGGTATGTTTTATTCTAAACTTTAAAATATCTTAAAAAAGTAAAGATTGAATTTATCTTATACTTGGTATGTACCCATGTATGATCAGATCGAAGCCTAGGGTAATTCATCATTATTTCATACGATCACAATTTGTTAACATATTTTGTTTTAAATTAAAGGCAACCTCTATCCATTATTAAATAAAATAAAAAGTACCACCACACACCATCTGATTATCACTTGTTCTGGTCATTGCAAAATCATTTAAAGGGAAAAAACTTGACTCTTTGGATGCCTTACAAAACCTCGTATCTTCGTTCTTCGAATCTAAATTGCACAGTTTTTATGATCGGGGCATCCGTATGCTGCCAGAACGTTGGAAACAGATTATAGAAAACGATGGAGAATATATCATTGATTGAATACAGAACTTTGTTTGCCTAATCACTGTGTACTCACAAACTCTGCATGAACTTTTGCACTCACCCAATAAAAAGCATTATATTTTAATTTAAATAAAGAAATGCAAATATTTTTGAAATTATAACTTGAAAATTTCTTTGCTACTGTGCCCGAAGCATCTTTAGATCGATCTGTACTTTCAAGATCTAAATTCTTTTGTTACATAGCTTGTGATGATATGGAGCCTGCATTTATTGATGGCACATGACACTCAATTTTAAGCAGCAACAAGAGAAGAAATTTCAAAAGTACAGACAAATTAGAAAATGCTCCGGGTCAGTAGTAAAAGTACTCATGCGAAGAAATTTTTAAGATATGACTTTAAAAATATATCATTATATTCCAAATATAATAATTTAAAAAATAATACCTGCATATTTATTTTATTTATTTTTAAAGAAAAATCTACTTACAAAAATGTGCAAATGAAAAATAAGCCATAATAATTACCATATTACACTTGAGTTTATGCATGTATTATTTAAATCTGTCATAAAAGTCAAAATTAAGAATTATTTAGTTTTCTATTAATTCATAATACATCAATAGTGGTCTTGTAACTAAAAATATTTTTCTAAAGTCATGTTTTTGCCACAATTTCTGTTCAAAACTCTTCAAAAGCAATGTTTAAGAAATATCAGTTGATGTCATTGTACATTTTATACAGTGTGTCCTAAAAGTTCCAGTACTCCAACTTAAAGAACTCATTGTGTCCATGATTTTTTTTAAATACTAAATTTTATCGTCTGCTTATTATTGCAGCAATTCTTTAATTTTTATCGTTTGTTTCTTTTCTCGCTCAAGTTGTGTGAGAATTAAGTTTTATGTTATTTTGTTCTTCATAGTGAAATGAGTTTATCATGCATTCAGAGAATTGCGCTATTTGAAGCTTATTTTGAATGTAAATCGTATGAAAGATGCAAAGATGTTTGGCGATATAAATATCCAGATGATGTAATACGGAGTAAAAATATGCTATATCAGCTCATTCAACAATTTTGTAATACAGGTTCTGTGCAGGTGTGTACAGGTTTCTCTACAAGAAGTCACTCCCAGCATGTTAAAACGCGTTTCTAAACACATGCACAAACGAGTTCAGCTTTGTCTGCTAGAAAAAGGTGGAAATTTTCAACATTTATTATAAATGTAAGCTCTGTATTTTTCCTCCGTTATTTTAAATGCGCCTTTTAGCATTAGCATAAAAATAATCGTTTTAAGGTTTGTTGTTTTGTAAATAAAAAATACATCAGCGTCAGTACTGGAACTTTTAGGACACACTGTACAATTATTTTTATATAAAGAATATAAAAGTATCTGAAGTGAGTTAAATTTCACACTGAAATGTATTGCTGACACATACAATTAAAAATGTAATCAATAACTTAAAAAAAAAAAAAAAAAAAAAAAAACTGTATTACATTACATTATTTAAAGAAACACATTAATAAAAATATTCTTTTCCAAAACTAAAAACAAAAGGCAATTACCAATAAATTAATAATAATAAAATAAAAATTGCATTTTGTAAGTAAAAACTATACTTACTTTGAGATCAACTTCATCAACACAAATTAAGGTATCAAGAGGTACACTAGTGTTCTCTAAGAAAAATATCACTTCAGTTCTAAGAGGCAAAGCTTTCCTTTTTACATTTAATATAGGTACAAAAACATCTGCCTTATGAACCTAAAAAAAAAATGGGCAATATTAAATGAATAATAAATAAAAATATTGTAGCAGAAATTTCCCATTAGTAAGGTCAAATGTATAAAATATAGAAATATATATGTGGAAAGTAATTCCTTGCACAGTGAACAGATGGTGCTGTCTCGGATGTATCCAGAGAACAATCTGACAAGTGGAAGAGATAGTTAGGATCCGGCTACAATGGAGAGATGTTGAGACTGTCAGTGCAAAGGCTGATGTGGTCATTTCCTTCTAATTATAGCTTGAAACGCTTTGAGTAGTTGGGTAGAGCCATGGAGGGCTCATTACTTCATTTTCACTATTTGATAGTACGCGTAGGTGTTATTGTGCATTATAGCTTGAGTAGGTGCTCATATGTTGCTTTGTGATAGTCATTTAATGAGAAAAAAAAAACTTCTTAGTTCTATGTGTTAAGCCTCGGAATCAGTAGTTGGTAATAATGAAGATCTGCTGTTATAATAATATTTATGTGTAATTTATGCATCTTCAAATAAATATGACGTTATTTAATTTGCATCTCATCATTGACCCCACCTTTAGACACCCAGAAAAGACCTTATACATATATTCTGTGACTGACAAAGGATCCAATATCATAGGACCCAGGAAAAAAATTCTAGGAGACAGAAATAGTGAACTATTTGTATGACAATTCTCAAAGCAAAACATATCAAGTCTAGGGTAATATTTCATTAATTTATAATTAATGCAGGTCATTCATGTATTATTTTACATTGAATAAATGAAATATTCAGTTAAAAATTTAAACTAAAGAAAGATTCAGAAAATAACTGATTTTTATTTATAAGTATAAAAAATTTTCAAGGACAGAAAAAAAAAAAAAAAAAAAAAAAAAAAAACACTACATGAAACATTATTCTTACTTATACATATAAATCTATTATTTATACTTTTGCACTTTAAGTTCAAACAGAGTTTGCTTTTGATAGTATTCATGATGCCGAAACCTTGCTCATATGAAAATGTTGACATGGGAAGTGTCAGTATAATAAGAACATTTGGCAAGTATGGGAATCTATCTTCAATGGAAAAATATCTTTCAAAATCAGAAGTAATTGTTAACTTTTCCTCCAAAACATTAAACTTATACCATTTGATCAATATATAAGAAATGACAATCTTTTATGGCAAGAGGAGAAGTCGGGTAGAAAAGCAAAAATAAAGGTCAAAAGCTAGATCAAAAATATTATTATGTGAAAATTGTTTTGTCTGTCTGCCGTTTTGTCTGTCTTTATCTGTCTGCTCATTCACCGCCGCCAGAAGCCGAAGCTAATGTTATTCTATGGGAAATTTTTCTTTACAAATAACTTATTAACTAATACATATTTTTAAATTCTGAAAATTCCCAGCTGTTAAATTGATGGACCTTTTTTAAAAAAATATTTTTTAAATTTTTTATATTTCATTTTGAAGCAGCAAAATACGAATTTTCAATATGTGAAATTTTTTCATTTTACAATTTCAAAATAAAAAATTTCAAAAATAAATTTTTAAAGAAGGTCCGTCAATTTAACAGTTGGGAATTTTCTGAATGTGAAAACAGAATTTAAAAATATGTATTAGTTATTAAGTTATTTGTAAAGAAAAATAGAATAACATTGGCTCGGGCTTCCGGCGATATTTTTAGTCACCAGGGTGACCTGAAACCCCCAATTTGTCAGTACCTATATATATGTATAAAGAAATACAAACCTTGGACAAAAAAAATTAACATACGATACTAATAAGTTAGAATATAGCAAAGTTAATGTGTCCTAGCCAAGAATTAAATCTGGGATCTACAACTTAATAAGCTGATATTATACCACCGAGTAAGCTATCTTGGACAATTCCCCACCAACATATTTCACTCAAGGTTTATTTTATTCTCGCATTCTGCTTATTAACATGCTTGAACAAAAATACAACATATGAAACATACCAATTACACTATACTGTTACATATACACTACAATTATTAATGAATTAATAAAATTGAAGTGATCCAATTCATAGATTTTTTATTACAGTGAATGAAGCATTTTTTTATTAAGGGAATATAAGAAAGTGTGCTAAAGATGAGTCAGCTGACTGTTTCGGAAAGTTTAACATTTTTGGCAGTTATCATTCTATTGACAATTATTTGTTTTGAATGTTTTTTTTTTCTATTTTATTTATTTTTTTAACCATTATTAAAAGATAAAGCAGCTGTATTTACTATATTTATTTATTTTTTCATTTAATACAATCATCCAGGAATAAATATAATTCTCCCAAATTATTATTAAAAAGAAGACAATACTGCATTATTTTTTTTTCCTCCCAGAAAATACATACAATTGTCATTAAGAAATACATATAGCAGTTATAATCCTCTTACAAAAATAATTACTTAAAATGTACAAAATAATAAAATATAAAAAATCTTATCAGTGAAATATATTAGCTCCTCCTTTGAAAAATTTTTTTTTTACAGTTTTTACTGATCGCATAAGCACCATTGCTTGTGAAAAAATATGTTTGATATTCAAAACAATCTAACTTTTAAAGGGAAACACAAATTTTAATGAGAACTTTCAAAAATAAAGAAAGATATATTGTCTGTGTAAGAGAACACAGAGTTTACAATTTTGCAAGAAAAATTCCATGTTGGCTAATTTGGCTTGTAAAAAAGTTACGTGGCTATTATAAAATACTATTTTTATGAATGATCTTTGCCACAGAAAAAAGCTGCCATTGTCCCATCCACTGTAATAATAGGTCTATGATCCAATCCTGTGTGAATGGTAATTTCATGGATTGTAACAGGTTATAACAAAATTTCCATACAAAGTTTAATACTAAATTAAAATAGCATACAATAGCAGGGTCTTCAAACTAATATATTTACTAATAAGGCATAATATACAGTAGAACTTGGATAATTCGAAGTTGAAGGGACCAGAAAAAAATTCGAAATACCCAAAAATTTGAATTACATATACCATTTTGTCAAAAAAAGTGATAAATTAAAACTCTACGATCAGAGATGTAACACAAAAACTTTATATCTACGAATACCGCTACATTACCCCTTTCACCCCCCCCCCATTAAATCAATATTTTTTACGAGCTTAATTATTCAACACATTTTAAAAAATAGTCAAACATTTTTTTATTTCTTTTTAAAGTAGAATCTTTGTGTCATAGCATATGACCCGATACAAAAATAGAATCTTCTACATTACACATGACTTTCAATTCACAAAAACCTTGAAGTTCATACATATGCACCATATCTTCTGGTGAACTAGCTAGGAGCTTCTATTGTATTTCCTTATCCTTCTTTTGAAAGACTATAAAAATTGATAATGCACTTCAGATGAGTAAAATCTCGGGAAAAAATTTTACTGTAATATTTTAAAGGTAATCGTATAAAAAATTTGAATTATCCAAAATAGAATTCGAATTATCCATGATTTTTTAACATTATTTTAATACACTAGGGGGCTCTGCCCCCTGCTCGCTCCGCTCACCAACCCCCGAAGAAGGCTTTCCCTCACCCCGACATGCTTCGCTCATTAACCCCTGCTGGATTTTGCCCGACTATTAGCAACTTTGCCTTTCATTGAATTGGAATATTAATAATACATAACACAAGAGAAAAGTTGAACAATATTATAGAAATCCACCATATTTGGTATCACATTGAAATACACAATATTTAATATTATATCGTTTAAAATATGTGAAAAATCTGTCTTAACGTTCGACAGTTTAATAACAATTTGCCATTATTTTGAGAGAAAACATATGTTAAACAGCTAAACACACAAAATAAACAACGATAGCACTAACTGTTTAGAACAGAGAGAAATTCTTATCTAAACGATTTAGCGCTACAGCTTTGGTATACGATCCACTTGTTAAATTTTTGTCACTGTTGGACGATGAATTTTTCAGGTATTATTGCTTGATTAAAGAAATTATGAACTTATTTTTTCTAATGCCTATATTTTTTACTATTGAATTGTTTTTAGTTAATTTAGGGCAATATGTAACACTCTACATTTATTTCTAATGTACAAGGTTTAAAATGGTACTTACAACAGTAAACATGCAACTTTTTAAAGTGCATTTTTCCTAGAATATGATTTAGTCAGATCTATTGAAATTAAATATCTTATGTGATTATTGCAATTATTTTAAACATTTCATTAGTAGTAGTACGACAGGACAATTTCTTTCAGATAGCGATTTTGCATTGTCGCCATGAATGTGCAAAGATGCCCGTCAGTATCTGATTTTACCATTTATTAAACTATATTAAATACTAAGTTAAATCGGGAGGGGGGGGGGATCACACTTTTGGAAACCTACTGATAAACGAAAAATTCATCCTTGATTATATTGTAAAAACGAATTGCCGATTTGGAGTATTCAACATAGACCATCACCATTCATAAATTGGATGGCTTTTGAATGTTTGTTGACAATATTTTCTGAATAAATATTCATGATGGCTCCTGAATACTTGTTGGCGATATATTCTGAATAATTATTATTGTTGGCGATATCTACTGGTATATATTGAACATGACATCTTAATATTTGTTGGGGATATCTCCTGAACTTGTGTTAATGATTGGCTTCTAAATATGGTACAACTATAGTATTACCCCTCAGCTAGATTTGGCGATTTTTCTTTGGCGCCGATTTGAACAATAACGATGTCGTTCTGGATTGTTTGCGATATAATATGGCAGCCTACATGCTATTTATTTTGGATTTACGATTTTATGATTTATGATTTATAATTTAGCTTGCGATTTTATCATTTATACTATATGATTTATGATTTTTAGATTTATGATTTAGCCATAATCGCCAACGAAAAATCGCCAAATGTAGCTGAGGGGAAATACTATAGTTGTTCCATTGAATTTAAAATGCGTGTGGAGAATGAAGTATAATGATATTGGATAATATAATTTAATTTAATTTATAGAGACATCAAAGGTACAGGAAAAACTACTTTAGCCATTTTCTTTCTAATAGTACGGATAATATTTTACCTGGAGATATTTTGTATATTTAGCTCAAATAAAAAATGTTCTTTTTTTCTCTCTTGAATTAAGTTAAAAAAATATTTAAAATAAAATTGAAAAAAAAAAAAAAAAAAAAAGCTAAAGCAATGGAACAGTTTAACCTCTTGGCGAAATTTTAAATTTGGCATTGAAGTAGCTTAGACTTTTCTCGCAAAAATCTTGGCATGCATAACTGAGATCGATAATTTAAGTCATCGTCAAAATAAATGAAAAATTTAAAATCTGGCAGTGAGGTCCTGTATTAGACGTAACTAAAATATTTTAGCAATGCAGTTACTTCATTCCATTACATGGAAAAATAGACAAAAAAAAAAAAAAAGTCCTGTTGTATTAAATTAAATTCCGATTTGGTACAACTATAGTATTTCCCCTTAGCTGAATTTGGCGATTTTTCTTTGGCGCCGATTTGAACGATAACGATGTCGTTCTGGATTGTTTGCGATAAAATATGGCAGCCTGCATGATTTATTTTGGATTTATGATTTTATGATTTATAATTTAGCTTACGATTTTATCATTTATGCTATATGCTATATGATTTTTAGATTTATGATTTAGCCATAATCGCCAACGAAAAATCGCCAAATCTAGCTGAGGGGAAATACTATAGTTGTTCCATTATTATTATTGCACTATTTTATAATTTTTCTCGGTACTTACGCATTAACGCCACCGCAGCAGAAGTTGCGCTAATGCGCCAATAAAGAGTAATCTTGTTGTTCGCACACAAGAGACATAGGGGGACAGCGAGACATCTTTTGGAATCTTATTTATCAGAGTGAACATTTTTAGTATCTCCCCACAACTGAATTTGGCGATTTATATTTGGCGATTATGACTAAATCATAAATCTAAAAATCATAAATCTAAAAATCATAAGCTAAATCGTAAATCATAATCTAAATCATATAATCATAAATCCAAAATAAGCAGCATGCAGGCTGCCATATTATATCTCAAAAAGTCCAGAACGACATCGTTATCGTTCAAAACGGCGACAAAGAAAAATCGCCAAATTCAGTTATGGGGAGATACTATAGTTGTACCTAGCTGCGGTGGCGTTAATACATAAGTACCTTTTTCTCTGTATTTAAGGCATGGCTAGAGTTAAAATGGCTATTGTGGTTGCGTAAATGAATTCCTTGGCGAAAAAGATATGAGTTTCTTCATTTCTAAATTTTAAAAATAGCTAAATTGGTCATAGTAAAGATCCATCATTTTAAATATATTTTGAGTGAAAAAACTAAATCTTTATATAAAGTAATCTATGTTGTTGTCTCGTAAATTTCATTTTTAAAAATTCTGGGCTTAACTTCTAAATTTATACCATCTTATATATTAAAAGAATTTATGAAAACTAAAGGCAGTCCGTCTGGCCGTTCTATCCGGGCGATTTCCTTCATTTTTTTTTTAAATGAAAGGTATTTAGACACAGATATGTCATCAATCATTGAAATTTACTCAACTCCCACCTTACTCAAGTTATACTCAAACGCGATTCTTCCCTGTACATTTCCTATGGGACACATTCACTCAAACAATTCGAATTCTCATAGCTCCTCTTCTATTGAATGGATCTTGATCGTTTCACTCTCAGAACACTCAGTGAATCAAGCTCTTTCTTTTGAGCTATTAACTGCTTAAATTCGTTGAGTCTGAGGAAAGTTATGCGTGCAGAATCAACTTTACATTCAATTTTTTCAAGATTTTCCTTTACTCAAACCTCTATAACTAGAGTTCTAATTAATGTAGGCTGTTGACACAAGTCTAAGAACACTCAGTGGATCAAGCTCTTTCTTTTGAGCTATTAACTGCTTAAATTCGTTGAGTTTGAGGAAAGTTATGCGTGCAGAATCAACTTTACATTCAATTTTTTCAAGATTTTCCTTCACTCAAACCTCTATAACTAGATTTCTAATTAATGTAGGCTGTTGACACAAGTCTAAGAACACTCAGTGGATCAAGCTCTTTCTTTTGAGCTATTAACTGCTTAAATTCGTTGAGTTTGAGGAAAGTTATGCGTGCAGAATCAACTTTAATCAGTTTCCCCCCGGGGGAAACGGGTGGGAAACCATTTCCCACCCGTTTCGGGTTAAAAACACGTTTACGAGCTTAACTAAGCTTCAAATTGCTTCACGGTGAAGAAATTCTACATATGGGGACTAGAGTCGAATACTAAAAAATCAATATCTGCGAATTTGGAATTTTCGATTTTAAAGGGGGAAAAAGGGGGAAAGTAGATTTGGAGGAGAGGGGAAAGGGGGGAAATTAGTTTGAGAGGGAAATCCGTTCTAGACCCACACATGTAGCACCTCATTTTAAAGGTCTTGAAATTTCATGTCGATTGGGGATGTTTGTATACAGTATAATGCGACCCCTGGTGGTAAAAAATGGAACTAAGTGATTTTGGAACTAAGTGAAATGGAACTAAGTGATCTTGGTATTTCCTCACCGTTGGTGATGTTCGTACAGAACAAACTGCGCCCCCTGGCGGTGGAAAGTGCAACTAAAGGATTTTACAGTTGACACCACCATGTGACACCTTATTTGAAAGGTCTTGGAAATTCAAGGTGATTGGTGATTTTCGTATAGAACATACTGTGCTCCCTGTTGGAGGAAAGTGGATTTTGCAGTGCGTAAGTAGCATGCCTGCTATACGGTGCCGCAGCCACAGGCAGCGGTAACACGAGTCAGAGGTTCGTTCGGTTCAAGGTTAATTTTTGAGAATTTTTTCATGTTAATAGCTGTCTGCATATACGTGCCACAGGCACTGGGATACGAACCCGAGTTCCGTTCTGTTTGAAGTAATTTTTATTTGTTACAGATAATGATTATTATTATTATTATTATTATTTTCTTTTTTTTTTTTTGTGATCTTTTCATTTAAAAATAGAAATTCAAACAAAATCGAGTTAAAGATATAAAACCATACAAATTTAAGGTGCATTTAAGGTTATTATCATGGGCCCGGGCAACACCGGGTGGGTTCTTTCGGTTGCAGGTTAATTTTTGGGAATTTTTTTTTACGTTATTAGCGGCTCACGTATGTGCTGCCACAGACACCGGTGTCACAAGACTGAGTTTCGTTCGGTTCGAGGTAATTTTTTTGTTACAGCTGATTATTTTTTCGCGTTGCCTTTATTTAAAAATAGAAATTCAAACAAAATCGAGTTAAAGATATAAAATCATACAAATTTAAGGTTCAATTAAGGTTATTATCATGGGTACAGGCAACGCCGGGTTGGTCAGCTAACATGTAGCCTTAGTATTAAAAGAAACAGAAAATAAAAGATAGCAACTGTTTTATTTGGAGTCAGTTTGACGTCACATTGACAGTACTTTGTAGAAAGTGATGTCATACATAGTATTTTAATTTATAACCATTTTTCCGAATTTCTTTTTTTTTAAGTGAAATGTTGTAAATTAAATTAGATGTTTTAACTTGAAATACATTTAAATAATGATTTAATAAATAATTTAATGATATAATTAATAAACGATTTTTGAAACATTACGGTCAATAAAGTGACCGTCGAAGTCGACGGGGTCCAGCTAGTACATAATTATTATATTCATTACTAAATCTTTTTCGCCTAACGTTAAAATAAAAATTAATAATATAAACTAAACTAATAGTATAAACTTAACTAATAATATAAAATAAAATAAAAATATAAACCAATTTTCATTTCATTTTTATTAAACTTTTACTTAATGTTTTTAAAATATCGGTTATTTTCATGTTTTGCTATTAAAAATAATTTTTTTCTTTTCTCGAGTATCTCAAAGATGTCAATTTTTCAATTTTTCTTATTTAAACCATTGATCACATTTTAATTTTCCTGAGGAAAGTGGCGTCAAAGACACAGAAAAAAACATCATAAGAGAAACTTTTCCCTCCGGTGGCAAATAGAGTACCTTCACAAACCCGACGTTTTTCTTAATAACTTCGTTAATTAAAATGATAGAAATTTCTAAGCAGCTGAAATGCCTTCCTTGAAGCAGTCGGAATACACTGATACCTCTCATGATGCAGAGCACTTTGCCCTCCACGAGAAGATGCTGTCGCAGACAAAAAAAATTGACGCCAGCGACAGTTACTTTTTTTTAATATATAGAGAAAATTCAAGGGACCGTGTAAAATATTCGAATTATCCAAAATTTCGAATTAAACAAGTTCGAATTATTCAAGTTTCACTGTATTAAGTGAATACAAAAATATTAATGACAAACAGCAAATGGTCCTTTGTCAGTGACAGTATGCAGTTTTGATGCTGTGGCAGCATACACACTCTGAACACTTGTATTCCTTTAAGGCAATTTAGATTCTTTTTTAAAATTGCCGAAGATTTTGTGCCTTCTAGTTATGTTCATATTCTTTTGCACTAGTTCAAACAAGAAATCTTTATTTGGCTGATACTGCGGCAAATTAGTTGAATCTTTGGCCACAAAAAGGTTATTTTGAATTTTGAGGTATGTTTGCATATTTTTTATAGCTTAATAGGGCAAGGCTTTGTAAGGCCAAAATGTGAAATCATTGTTAAAGTGATATTCTTTTAGAAATGGGATTAAGATATTTTGAAGACTTTTGATATACTTTCTAATTGTTAATCCACTGAGCTGCAATTGAGGCTGAGAAACCCCTTTTTCAGATATGAATAAATACAAGCATTACTTAAAAAAAAAAAAAAAAAAAATCCCTAAATGTATATTTTACAATGGTTAAGTGCTGTGTTGGTCTGATGAATAATAAATATTTTTTCCAGGCACATGTATCTTGGGAAAGACTGAAATAACTTATCATCCAAAACAAACATTTTTTTCTCCAGAATTTCTGCTCAATCAGCTGCAATTTGATTTGATAGTTTTTATTTGATCTTCTGTACAAGAAGGAGTGGTTTGTTTCTTCCTGGATTTAATGCCAATTGATATCCAAGACGTACTGTTGTGAGAACATGAATTTTCTGACAGCATCATTCTGATTCAAATAAAACCTCTTAAATTTTAATTTGTTTTTCTTGTCATAATTTCTGCTTTTTGGCCACTTCCCATTTTTTTTTCTCCCGTTATTCCACTTTTCAAAACTCTTCTTTAAACCCCTCCAACAATCCAACATTGAAATGCTTACAGTTTTTACAGTTCCCAATGTTTTAGGTAGAACTGACAAATGTGTTTATGCAGAATCTTTTCTTTAGATGCCATTTTTTACGTTGTCTTAATTTACAACAAAAAAAGTTTTTAAACATATTCTCTTATCATAGTTACTTAATGATGGGCATCAGCATAAATTATAGTAGACTATAGGTACTTTATAACTGAACAAACTTTGTGCATACTTTTTATTATAATCAATTATTATATTGTTTAAATCTGATAAAAATGCAGAATGTGAGGATGAAATCGACATTGAGCAAGATATGCTTGTCAAGAATTGTGTGGGATAGCCAGGGTTGCAAAAAACCCACCTGCCCAAAAAAACCCGCCCGGGTTTTTTTGGGTAAAACCCACTCTAAAAAACCCAATAAAACCCGCACAAAAGCGGGTTTTATTGGGTTTTTTAAAATTAGTGACAGTTTTATTTCATATTCAGCATTTTTTATATTAGATTTTATCCCTTGTATTTAAAAAAAGTTACCCTACCTATTGAAACTTATAGTCTACCCATGAAATATATATATAAAACACTGAGGCAATTTCTTTTCTGCCCATGCCAATGATTGTTTTGTTTACAATTGGCAATGGCCTCGAGTAATATTACGGGAAAAAAAGATAATGTTACAAAATACATTTTAAAATGTTACATCTTCATCCAAATAACTACGAAAATTGAGCACAAATTATTACTAAATATCGTTACATTTTATTAATTTTTTTTTTTTTTTACATTTATCTATGATGTAACTTTAATGTATCAAAATCAAAACATCCATTTAAACTAGTCACTTTCACATTCAGGTTCACTGGTACTGGTACTTCCATTTGTTAGTCTTAAATGTCGATGAATTTTAACCAATTTTACAGTTTTCTCTAGTCCTAATCTATTTCTAAGTTTTGACCATACAAGTCCACATGTGGAAAACACTCGTTCCAGTGAAGCAGAGCTTGCCGGACACTTATTTAGTCCTATTATAAACTGGCAAAAATCCTTCATATCTTCATCACTACTAGCACGCATTTCAACTAATTTCCACCACTGTGCTCCACTGAATTTTTTAATTACATCGTCATTAAACATGCTTTGGGGAAATATCTTAGGGTCTTTTAATTTGTAACTCATGAGGGGAATTAACCATTTAGGGTGTTCTCGTTCTAGCCAATCTTCAGCTTTTTGCAGCATATCTTGGTTTAATCTTTTTCCTGCATATTTAGAATCCATTGCATATGCTAAATAATGAATGGGTAGAAGAGCTTGTCCCATCCTCTTATCAATTTGCTTTCTGTAAGCAGAAAGATTTTCACTTTGAAATATATCGAGCCATAGCTCAACAGCTGTAGATATATTCGTCTTTTCTGATTGAATAATATTTAAAGCATCTCTCAGTTCTGCTAATTGCTTCTGCATATGCAGTGCTTCTTTATAGATTGCCACATTGTCCAAAATTCGAACGATATTTTGAGGAATTTCCACTAAATCTTCAGTAGATATTTCTACATATGTATGATAATTTTTCACATATGTATTAATACAAGCGATTTGTGAATTCCAACGTGTTGCATTGGGTAACTGTGGTACTAGACCACCCTTCTCCTTCAACAAACCATGTGGTTGATGAGTATTACGAAAATATTTTTGTACTTCTGCTACATGCTTTAGGATATCTTTATTTGTAATTTCGTCAGCTAGGAGATTAATATAATGAGCAGAGCATCCATAAGATACAATTCTCTTGTACTTCTCATCGATAATTTGCCTGAGTTTCACCATTTTATTTTCATTGTCAGTACAAATTGCAAAAACTTCTACACCCATATTTTTCTTGCAGTGTTCAATAGCCTTTTCAGCTAATTCAGCACAATATTCAGCTGTTTTTTTATTACTTTCACAGTCAATGGCATTTAAAAGAAATGAAGTTTCACCTGTATGGATACAGTTTGCAAGTACTGCATCCCTATTTACATTTGACCAACCATCCATTAATAATGTAACAGTGCTTGTATTTTGCATTTCTTTCTGAATTTCTTCTTCAATATTTTGATGTACTTCATCTAATAATTTTCCTCCTAAATCAGTGCGAGTAGGGCCAGAGTAACCTGGTCGTAAAGCTGTTATCATATCTTTAAACTCATTAGTTGAAGCTCCATTGAAAGCAATATTGTTTGCATAAAAAAACTTGGCGACTTTTAAATCCAAACTGTGTTTCAGAATGTCACTTGTGCTAACACTATAATCATTCATCATTCGTTGCCGCTTATTTTTGCAGCCTATACTTATTTCATTATTTCTTTCAGTTTCAGATGGAAATATTCTACTTGTAGACTCATCAGAGGGCAAATCACTTACATTGTTCAAAAGCACATTGTTTTTTGAATTGCATCTTTTCAAACATTTGCTTAAGTGTGCTCTGATTCTCTCAATTTTAGCACTTATTTCCATTTTACAGTGATTGCAGATACATTTTCCTTTGTTCTCAGTGTCTAATTTAGTCACTTCCAACCATTCTGGAGCACTTTTTCTACCAGATCCAGTAGACATTTTATTTTATCAAATTAACTTACTATATATTAACTAATATATAATCACACTTAAAATAATCTAATAAATCTTAGTAACAAAATAAAATAAAAATCCACTAGGTACTATATGTAGATGTGGTTATATACAAAGAACCATGTGCTCACACACATTCTAAATGTTTCTCTAGAAGTAAACAATGACACTTCACTTCACTTCCCTTCCATAAGCTAGCTGGTCCATGGAGGAAGTTCCATGGAGGCTGCATGCTTCAGTACATGGAGGCATTATGTAAAGGTTTATTAAACTGTATTGCCACACTCTACATAGTTTGTCTGCACAATTCGCGACTCAATTGAACTATAGAGGGCGTTCTATTGTCGTCTGCTTCAAAAGTCGTGTCGGATAACGGCCAGCGTTCTACGCGTGTACAATGGTAAGCAATGGCTATTTTGAGTATTCAGTACATTATTAATGTGCAAATATTACGTCGAATTCAAGAAATTTAGTTAAAGTGGAGGTGATTTTAAAATTAGAAAGGCTTATCGCTTTTGGTGGAATCAAATTAACCGAAAACAAATTTGATATTTTGGCGATTTGCTTACAAGCAAATACAATGAAAATGTCCCTACATACTATAAAAGAAACGGATGATAAATGATTTAAATTGCGAAATCCGATTTTATAATATCGCAGTTTAGATGTTCCTGTCTGTTTATAACTTCCTGTAAAACTCCTGTGCAAGATGCAAGCATCAGTAAGCAGTTTTTGATATTTTGTTACGGTAAGAAAGCAGCTTGTTTATTCTTTTATTTTTCTCCCCGGAAAGTGATCAAATTTTGAAAGTTAAGTGAACTTTCCTGTAGCATTTGCGATTTGATAAAATATGCTATGCTTTACGGAAAGTTTTCTTATACTAACAATTTGGTTTTTTAAATCGGCAAATACAGAATTGAAAAATTGAAACATTCATGATACCCACAGAAAATTCTCTCAGGTATGTTAAAAATTTGTTTTTTTAAACTACATTTAGTATCTTCATGATTTTTTCTTTTTCTTTTTATTTGATTTTATACTTTTATGAATATTGGTTTTATTACTTATGCACTTAGATTTGTTTGATTTACTTTTCTAAGAATATGTTTCATGTATATTTACTTGTTTAATTAGATCATATAATCTAACTATTAAATTGACATATATTTTTAATATTTTCAATGCCCGGGTATTTTTTAAACTATTAGCAACTTTCCTTTCCTTCTTTAGTTAAAACACTAATAAATGAATTAAGTTTTTCCTTATATTATTAATGGGTCATTCCACGTCAGTTCAACCACACCATGACACCCATAGTCTCAGATTTTGATGAAACTTGGTGTATTTGTTCCTTTTATGGGTTTAAATAAGGAAAAGAAATTTTTTTGCTTTATCTTAAATGGTTTAGGTTTTATAGCTTGTTAAAGATTTGGTAATTTCATGTTTTTTTTCGATCAAGTGGAAGAATTGCAATTTGTTCTTTTATAAAGAACAATTTTTTTCTCCCTTATTTATCAACCAATGTTGATGAATTTTTTTATGAGTATGCTTTAATATATAAGAAATACAGAAAAAAATAAATTAAACCAGCAAGTATTTGCACATGGCCAGAAAAAATTGTGAAATATTATTTTGAAATTTTTTTTTAATGAAATACAGAGTTCCACTCCAAATAGAATATCATCATGAGGGAAAAGGATAGTCAATTTTTTTTATTTTTATTCTTGCTCTAAAGGATGTATTCTACAACATGAAAAAATAAAATAAATGGCTTTTTGCATCCTTCATTATTTTTTCTGACTTCAAATTTAAAATTTCCAATTCCCGCATTTTCTTGAAATCGCTAAATTAGAAGTTCCAATTTTAGTAAAATTATACAAAATTTTGAACCAAAGTGTCCATAAGTACAAATTTTGAATAAACATCATGAAATACAAGAATTTTCAGCAATTGTTTTTAGTTAAAAAAAAAAAAAAAACACGATCCTTCGTCAGGAAAACAAAGTACGCATGAGCACTGCAACGAAAGCAGCAATGCAGAAAATGTTATTTGTCAACTAATTTCAGTTTAAAAGATCTTTATATATATATATGTATATATATATATATATACAGTCTGTAACAAAAGTGTCCAAACACTATCAAAAATTTCTATGTAAAAAAGTACACTTCATATGGTTTTGTTAAATAAATCCTTGTCGAATACTCCTCTTAGTCAGTCTAAGAACATGATTCGATAAGGATTTGTTTAACAGAATCGTATGAAGTGTAGTTTTTTACATAGGATTTTTGCTAGTGTTTGGACATTTTTGTTACCGACTGTACATAATTTTTTGGTTTTGCAATGATTTATACTTTTTCAAAAACACACTTTGGTGATGAAGACAGTTTTAATTCACAACTTAATTCTGTCCTCAATTTTAAGAGAGTTAAATCAGTTTCAGATAGTTTATCAAGAGTTTGCAAGGTTTTTTTCCTAACATGGTATAATAAATGACAATCATTTTGAGTCATTTCCCCCACACTGCACTTATTCATTTTTCTAATATACTATAACATTCAAAAAATAATTAACAATAATTCTTTTGAAAATAGTATAGCCTCAATAATGCATATTAAACATGCAATAGCTTGTGACTGACTAATTACAAGATGCCAAGTTTTGTCTCTGCTACTGAGCAAGCTCAATTGTTTAAACATGTCAAACAAGATTTGACTTATTCAGACATCTAAACATGTACCTACACAGTAGACAGAACATTACTTAATTGTCTTGTTGCAACTTGAATGGTTTGATTGTTTACAATAGAGGTGCCAATTTTCAATAAGAACTATCAGTAATCAGAGTTATATACTTATGCAACGTGGAGAAGTGAACCGTGTCACGGAATAATTTTTATGCACAAGCCCACATATAATAATGAAGCACTGTTTTTGTAAGCAAATATATAATATATTAATTAAAAAATTAGAAAAATTTCTAAAACAAAAGCAAATAAATATGTATTTCTTTATCTTCTTACATAATGAAAGTTTTTTTTTAACCTGCTTTGATGGGGGAAAAAACATTTGGATCTCTCCCTCTCTCTCTCATTTTTTTTTTTTTTGCTTTATGTATCTTGCATAAAACCTAACATATCTTTTGTTTGATAGTATAGTATGTATTTTAAATTTATTAAGGAAAAACGAATAGATTCATAAGTTCAGTAATAAAGCCTAAAAATAATTACATATTTGAGAAATATTAAGCACTTCTATCACTTTTTTGGTTGTAGAAGTAATCTCTGATCACTAGCTGGGAAACGGCGAGGGGCGGTCAAAATATAAATAATTAGATAAATGAGAAATGAAACAATTCTACTTCTTTATAGGTTCTAGAATCTAATAAAGCAATTTTAAAATGAATATTGACATTTATGTTGCTGATGGAGAAAAACTGGGAAACTAAAGGCTTTTGCAGAGCTTTTAATCAACTATGGCTGGTTGGAGATAAGAAAAGTGGGGGGGGGAGATAATTACATCAGCAAAAAATATTGTGTAATTCTATTTCTTTATAGTTTCTAGAATCTTATAAAGTAAGTTTAAAATGAATATTGACATTTATGTTGTGGATGGAGAAAGATTATGAATTGGAATGCTTCCGTTGTGCGTTTGATCGTCGATTGTTAGTGGAGTTTCTTTTTTTTTTTTAACGAACGATATCCGCGACTTTTAAAAAGCATATATTCCGTAATTTTTATATGTTGTCCGTAATGCCGTAATTATTGCTGTAAATCGGTAATAATTACGGACAAATCGTAATAATTGGCACCTCTACAATAAGATTAAAATTTGAAATAGCAGTGAGTAGTAAAATGATTAGAATTTAGATCTTATTTTTAAAACAAAATTAAATTTTAATGCAAATTTCTATTAATTAGAACATTTAATACTAATTTAGAAACTTTTTTATTTGTTTGTTTGTTTTGAAATTTCAGTTTAGATAAAATTTTGTTGATTCAATTTAATAGCATTTATGTATGTATCTTTCTGTACATGCTGAATTAACATTCTTAAAAACTACTCTGTTGTTTTAATCATACACCACCTAATTATGTAATTCAATTTTTTATTTTATTTCAAAACTCTTTAAACTGAAATTAGTTGATAAATAACATTTTGGTTCAAATTTTTGTATAATTTTATGAAAATTGGAACTTCTAATTTGGCGATTTCAAGAAAATGAGGGAATTAGAAATTTTTAATTTGAAGTCAGAAAAAATAATGAAGGATGCAAAAAGCCACTTATTTTATTTTTTCATGTTGTAGAATACATCCTTTAGAACAAGAATACAAAAAAAATTGTTTGATTATCCTTTTCCCTCATGATGATAATCCATTTGGAGTGGAGCTCTGTATTTCATTAAAAAAAATTTCAAAATAATATTTCTGGATTTTTCCCTGGCCACGTGCAAATACTTGCTAGTTTAATTTATTTTTTCCTGTATTTCTTATATATTAAAGCATACTCATAAAAAATTTCATCAACATTAGTTGGTAAATAAGGGAGATAAAAATTATTCTTTATGAAAGAACAAATTGCGTTTCCTCTGCCAGATCGAAAAAAAAACATGAAATTCACAAATCTTTAACTAGCTGTAAAACCTAAACTATTTAAGATAGAGCAAAAATATTTTGTTTCCTCATTTAAATCCATGAAAGGAACAAATACACCAAGTTTCGTCAAAATCTGAGACTATGGGTGTCAAATCATCTTTTTTTTGGTTGATTTGACATGGAATGACCCTAATGTAAAAAAAATAAAAATTTAATTATATAGAACAAGGAAATAACTGAATGAGTAAATTGAAGTTGTAAGATTCTCATCAGACATAAAAACTGAGTGAGAATTTCACACTATTACTCAGAAACAAAGTGAGGTATTTTAAAAGAATGTGAGAACAGAAAAATACATAAGTAAATAAAATTCTGGATTAATGTGTATTTGTTTTCTATTAAAAATTAACATTTCTTTTTCTTTTGTTAATATATAGCTGCTAGTTTTGGATAGTCTGCTACTTAAGATTCTTCCTCTGTTTACATATATTTCAGTTGTACTTTTTTTTTTTTTTTTTTTTGAAAAAAAGGAAGACTGTTTTTTTTTATTTTTATGAATGGCAAGGATATTGGTCTCATTTTCAGACTTCTGCAATGTATATGACAACAACTGTCCAATACATTGGAGTGATTGTGATTGCTAATTATGTCTAATTTCACAGCTCATAGGATGTATTTAAGTTTAAATGCATTTCATTGTTTAAACATGTAGTTTTTTTTTTTTTCTTTTTTAAATACCTTCAATACAAGGATTGTTCAGCTATTTCTAGTATGATGTTTTATTGTAGAAATATAATGTATTTTTGCAACTGATCAAAAATGTAATTTTCTTATCAAAGTTTTTTGATTTTTTTTCTTTTTTAAATCATTCAACATTTGTGAAGGGTTTTTTTGAATTAGCTTATTTTTGTAAAGGGTGAAAAGCTTATCAAGTTTCAAGATGAAGGGGTCTGTGAGGAAAACTTAGGTCTGTTAAAAGACCCATTACAAAAAATTTCTCCTTAAATAAAAACTGACCTTTGATAAATCTTTTTAATTTTGAAAGCTAATCTTCCCTGCTATGAATAGACTGCCTGAATATTCAAATGCGCTCTGCTGTATTTCTCCCAAAAATCTGATATTAAGTTTCTAATTTATAAAAAGATTTCTATTCATATTTGTGGGCTTAGCTCTATAAAAATGAACTGTCATTATTTAAATGAAACCTTAATTTTAATTTTCAAAATTACATTTTTCACAATTTCACAAAAAGAGGACTCATGCCAAGAAGTTTGCAAGAGCTTTATTTTCACGCTAAATTTAGATTTACAAAACTACATACATATTTTTCACAATTTCATAAAAGCAGGACCCTGTCTGAAAAGTCTGGACAGACCCCTGAGCAGAGCTAGAAATTCGTGGTCACTAGTCGTATTTTGCAACTATAAATTTTGTTTTGACGACCATGATTTTACAACCAGTCATCATTTGTTACGCCTAACTTTCTGTTATTTTGAATAAGGCAAGTGACATCTCGAAAGCTTTGTTTTTAGTAACTTCAATTTATTCAATAACATTAGGTAATGAGTTATTCTATAAATAAATTTTGCCATAGAGTTGATGGGATTTTATGACCAGAAGCGGGAAAATTGTAAGAGGGAATGTACCTTTTACAGTATCTAGTGGTCCATAAGTGGATTTTTTTCTTTTTGCCATATTTTCAAATTGTATTTTGGAGGTTAATGTACAATGAACTAAACGACCTAAAAATATTCACTTGCCACATAGTGAATAAACAAGATAAAGCGGTGACTTTAATAATTTGCTTCCCTCCCATGTCCATCATAAAAATGAGTATCATTCCATTGTCAATGTAAACATTGTGCATTTCTACAATTAAAACTAAATTTAGAAAAGTAACATCATAATATCCAACATTTCAGAATCAGTCAGCAAAAATATAGTATTTTTTAGTTCCTTCAAATATAGTTTGTTGCTATGGAAACTCCTATCGTTTATTGAAGGATAGATTATGTGTTAGAATAAAATTTAATTTGCAATTAAAATGTAACTGCTTTGTTTATTAATGAAAATTGATGAAATTTTAACTGCAGGTTGGTTTTGTGCTGAATAGGTTGTATATTAAGTGTTGTGTGAGAAAAAGAAAATTTGAAGCACTTTGAAATTTGTAATTTTTAACCCCAGTTCAAGATCATGTGACATTAATTACTTCCAGATGTTTTGTTTCCATTCCAGACAACGATTAAAATCATCTGCTGATAGAATGCTTCTTTTTAAGCAATAAACCGTGGATTTTTGGTCATTTTTCAATCGACATGAGTCGACGTTTTAATTAATATCTCCGAAACTAATTAAGATTTTTAAATTCTGTTTCAAGGAGGACCTCGGAAAGGCTCCAGAGCATCCGTATGTCAATTCTTGTACTTCTGTGTTCAATAGGGGCTGAACGTATAAAAGAATAGACAGACAAACCTTTCCATTTATTATTATAGATATGAATAAAGCAAAATGTCTTCTTCATGTCTGTCTCTATGCGCTATAAAGGTCAGGCCACTGATCGCAAATTTACAAAAAATTGACAGATGCTTAGCTTTGATCTTGCAGGTGTGCATAGAATTATTTCTTTCTTTTTTTTTTGGTTTATTTTCTTGTTTCGAATCTGAATTTCTAAAATTATTTAATTTGTTTATTTATTTATTTATTTTGGAATGTTCCGTTAATTTTTCTGCTTTATTTTCTTAAATTTTATTTAATTTGCGTGTTTTTCTTTTCATCATCTGCATTCCTTAGTAAAAATCGCTATTCTATTTATTTTTCCTTCTTTCACATTAAATAATGCGATCAAATAGTTTTCATATAATAAAATTTTAATACTGCTTCTTTTTTTTTTTTTTTTAATACACATAATAGTTGTGTTTTCAATGGTAATTGTTTATGTAAAGGTGTAATACCTCCTTTTGAAGAGGAATGTTCATTATTTTTAATACATTGTTTCTATCGAAATCAAATGGTAATATGATAGAAAGAATTAAACTTATTAAATTTTTAACTTTATTAAAATATGTAACAATTAATTTCTTGTATAAGAACTATCAGAGGACAGATAAGACTACCAGCGCCTTAAGCGGTCACTTAAGGTGCTGCCACTAGCAGCAGTGGGGTCACCAATCCGACATAGTGCGGTTGTGGAAGACACAGTAGAAAGCAGCGAGGACCTGAAGCCAAGTTTTCAGTGGATTTTTTCTTTCCATTTCTCGCAATTCTTTCTTTTATTTTCCTTTTTTTTTTTTTTTTTTTTTTTTTTCTAAATTATATAAAAAAAAATTTGATTAAATTTCTTTGAAAATTTATTTAAATACAGCGATCAATGAATCGGCCTTCAATAAGTTAATGTAAGAGTCCTTTAGATATATGCTTTAAAGTTAAAGCGACAAAATTTTATATACGATTCCGAGAAATTGGAGGCCCACCAGTGGCCGAGCGGTTCTGTGCTCAAAGTTGGCAGATGGTAAGAGCCGGGTTCGATCCAAGGTTGCGCTCATCGACCTAGCCGTTCGGAGATTTCCGTGGTTTTCTCCGAACTCATGTAAATATAGGCTAAGATCCCTCAGAAAGACCCCCACAGACGGTATTCCACCCATAGGCCTAGGACCCAACCCCAAGTGTAGTCAGACTTCAATCCTACAACCAAGAAACTGGAAAAATCCAAGCTTAAATTTGATGAAATGGTATCGTATCGCCTTGATGAGTAGTGTTTAGCCATCGTTGGCTTCAGAGCATACCCAGATTCAAATGTCACGCTACGCCACTGTTAAAATGATAATTTAAGAAAGAGTGATTCTTATACAATGTGCTAAAACTTTACAAGACTATTTTCTTCATTGTAGACGACTATTTCTTGAACTGTATAAATAAGATTTTGCAAAAAATACCATTGCTGAATTAAAAAAAAGAAGGAAAAAACCCCACAATTGATTTGAGTAAAAAAAAATAGCACACACCTTCATGAAAAGTGCTGCTTCAATGTTGTGCTAATGCCTACCTTTTTTCTCTAGTAAAGCTTTGTGATATTATTTTGATCCAAAAGAACTGCTAAGAACTTTTATTTATTATTTATTTTTGCTACACCATTAATTGAAAAAAAGAAAGATAAAAAATTTACAAGAATTGTTTTGGGCCAATGTAATAGCACATCCCTTCATTAAGGACCCGCTTCACTCACCGCCGCCAGAAGCCGAAGCTAATGTTATTCTATGAGAAATTTTTCTTTACAAATAACTTATTAACTAATACATATTTTTAAATTCTGTTTTCACCTTCTGAAAATTCCCAGCTGTTAAATTGACGAACCTTTTTTAAAAATTTATTTTTTTAATTTTTTATATTTTATTTTGAAGCTGCAAAATACAAATTTTCAATATGTGAATTTTTTTCATTTTGCAATTTCAAAATAAAATGTTAAAAACTAAAAAAAATACATTTTTAAAAAAGGTTTACCAGTTGGGAATTTTCTGAATGTGAAAACAGAATTTAAAAATATGTATTAGTTAATAAGTTATTTGTAAAGAAAATTTCCCCATAGAATAACATTGGCTCGGGCTTCCGACGACGGTAAGTAAAGAGGGCTGTAAAGTGTAAATATCGATATAAGTGTTGCTTTCATGATGTGCTAGTGCCTAGCTTTTTCGTCTGGTCTTTATTTCTACCTGCAACAAACGTTGTAATTTTTTTTTAATTTATGGTGTTTGCTTATTTTTTTTCATCATTATTATTTGTTACTGTTGAGCACTAGTCCTGCAGCACATATTATTAATAAATAAATACAATCAAAATACTATAAAATTAGCATTTTAATTGCACTTATCAAATTTGCATATTCTTTGAAAAAAAAAAAAAAAAAAAAGATTATTAAAAACAATTGGATTAACAATTTAAAAAAAAGTGCTCCTCACACAGTGACTTTAAAAAGTTTATAAAACTGTTTTTTTTTTTTTTTTTTTCATTGTAGTTGACTATATATCTTAATATTTATATGTTTACATTAAAAAAAAAAAAAAAAAAAAATGTTTGCAAGAAAATATTGTAAGTTGAAAAAATAAAAAACATTTCTCACAATAATTGTTTTGGGCTGAAAAACAGTATATCACTTCTTTCACTGTAAAAAATAGGTCCTATTTGCTGCCAGAAATTATGTTCTGACAACACAATTTTTTCGTAAATTACACATATTTTCTGGCAGCAAATAGGACAAATTTTTTGCAGTGTACTTATAAAGTAGCTATAAGTGCTGCTTTGATGCTACGCTTGTACCTATCATTTTCGTCTGATGAAGGGTTGTGCTATTATTTCTAATTGAAAGAACTGTTGTGAATGGTGTTCGTTTTCTTTTTTTCTTTTCTTATTTACAATTAAATTTTTTATAAAATGAGGTTTTGAATTGCACTTATGAAACTGAAAAAATACATAGCTTAAAAATAATTAGAATGATAATTTAACAAAAAAGTGATTCTTGCACAGAGATTTTCTAAAATTTTTGCAAGATATTTTCTTTTTCGTAGATGACTATTTCTTGAACTCAATAAATTTAGAATAATAAATAAGTCTTTGCAAAAAATACCATAAGTAAAAAAAAGAAGACAAAGAAAGAAAAAAATAAAATCTCATGGCAATTGATTTGAGCCGAAATAATAGCACATCTCTTCATCATGTGCAAATGTAGATACAAGTGCAGCTTTGATGCGGTGGTATTCGTCTGGTTCGACAAGTAAAGCTTTCAGTATTTCTGTTATGGTAGCATTTTTCGCAAAATGTTAAAAGACTTATCCAAAATGCGAAAACGAAATAACATGTTTTCGCTTTTTTGCTAAAGCATCTTACTAAACACAAATTGAAAAAAAAAAAATCTTCAGCGAAAATATTACAACGAATCTTTCATGGAAAAAAAAATCGCAACATTGATGAAGAAAAATCCATTGGTTCATGCATATAAAGAAAATCAAAAGCTGAATTATGCATAAGAATCGCATACAGGAAATCAATTTGTAAATAAACATGAGGCATTTGTAAAGTGGTCTAATATGAAAGAAAGAAAAATTATAAATTGTAAACCAAAAAGCTTTGAATAGTAATAAACAAATTTCACTTATATTACTTTCTTTCTTTTTTTTCTTTTTTTGTAAGTTATGTTTTTATTTTCAGATACAGTATAAGGTATAAGCTTAATGTAGTTTTACATGCTATAGTGATAATTATATCTCCAGAAAAAGAATGTAAGTCGTATCTACGATGTTCCCATTGCTTTAAAAAAGTTTACAATATAAAGTAATAATCTAAAAAGTTTAATATTTATCACGTCTGCCAATAAATGTGTTAAAATATATGCTTATACCATATTCGAATTGATCCGATTACAGTGGTAAGTACAATTATTAATTACTTTTTTGTTTTCCATTTCAAAAAAAAAAAAAAAAAAAATTACCTTCTGTGCATAACTCTTTAGACCTCATTAAAAACTTTTAAGTTTAATTTACAAATGAAAATCAAACATATCGAGGCATTTAGAATAATGTGTAAACTGATATTCATCTTTTTCTACTGTTTCTGGCATTTTAGCATTTTGCTGAAGCTTTTTTTCTGATTTTAGCTATTTTGCTAAAGAAATTTTTTACTCAGCTTAAACCCTGGAAGCTTTGTGTTATTGTTTTGATCAAAAAGAACTTCTGAGAGCTTTTATTTTTAAATTTTTTTATAAGTGTTGTTTGCTATTTTATTTTATTATTATTATTACTTTGGAACATCTATCTTTTAGAGCATATTGTCTAAAATATTTAAAACATTGTGCATGGCATCAAATTTTAAAAATCTAGGAACTCCTTTAAACAGAATCATGTTTTACTTGTTATAAATGATATACATAACATACATCCTATAATGTTAATAGTTTAATATGAATTATAATAGATATTATACAGAAAATACTTCTAATATAAAATTATTAAAGAATTTTTATTTTCATTACATTTAGAGTTAATAAATTCTTATTGAAAATCTGTTGATTGTTAAGTGATAGTATAAATTGTAGGATCAAAATTAAAAATGAGTTACAATCTCACAAAATACACTTTCACTTAACCAATATTCTTTTCTGAATACTGTAAAAAGAAAAAAGAGAAAAAAAAAGTAATTTGATTTGTTTAAATCATTTTTGTGGATCGCTGAATAACAAACCGAAATAAATTGTTTTATTCCCAACAGAAAATTATAATCAATCCTTTTAACAGCCATCAACAAAGTTACTGCTTTTCCAACTGGATGCTAACTCATCAGCATACATACTCTTCATTTAGATAATTTCAACTCATAACAAAAACTGCATTTCCATATTTTATAAATTCATTTATATTGTACACCACAAAGAACACTTGTGGTGTTGAAAAAAGTGAAGGGTCGTGTATTTTATTTAGAAGAAAGTAACTTAAATATTGTAAAAGTATGAAACCAATATTACACAAAGTTTTTCAAAGAATAGACTTATGTGTAATAAGCTAAAAATGTAAATAAAAATATAATTTTATTGAAATGTGGATGTATGCAAGTGAAAATAATTATCCTTACATACTAATTAAACAATAAAAATTGCAAATGAAATATGACATGTTTTGTAAAACAATACAATTTACACATTTTCAGAGTACTTTGGAGTTTCAATGAAAAACCTAGTCTAATCTATTTTCTGTCTTATTATACATATATGTGAAAATGTAACAAAAACAAATAGAAAGATTATATCTCATATATGTGTTTAAAACGTTTCTATATTGCTCTAGAATATCTGGCGACTGAACTTTTTTAGTCCAGTACCATAGTTTTTATTTACATTGTGAATATGTAAACAAACGCTATTGCACAGGATCATAATATTTTACTGTATTAATTACTGACATACATCTTACGATTTTTCGCAACAGATTACACTGCCGATTCAAAAAGTAACTTCATTGAACTTGTAGTATTTTAAGTTTTAAACACAATAATTTAAAATGAAAATCAACGAGAATTGTAGCAGGTGTGAGTAGGTCAACATATAACATTTTTTTTTTTTTTTTTTAATTAAAGCTCAAATAAGTATATATTAAATACATCCTCGTTAAACAACAACAACAATAAAATCTGAAAGCTTTTTTTACCATATGCGATTATTTATCTTTATTTAATTGATTTTAAAAATACGTATCCATTGTTTACAACACTACACTGATCGGCATATTTTAATCTTGAAAATTAATCGAAGCTAGTACAAAATCAATAAAATCCCCATGAATTGCAAAAAAGTGCCTATTAATAACTATTATTTATGGTTAATATGAATCAAATTTTTAAATATTTACTAGAAAATGACTTTTAATTTAATAACTCAAAGCATATGCATCAAAAGGTTTTTAAATAGACATCCGACACAATAACTTAGGCTTTTGTCCACCAGAGGGCGTATTCGAGCGCTGGAGTTGCGAATAGCATACTGACAAATTTTAAAAAGTGAGTAGTAATAAGAGATTTTGACCAGATTTTCATACTTTTTTTTTTTTTTTTTTGGAGGGTGGTGGTGGCATAATAAAAAAGTATAAACTAATCCTTTAAAGTAATTTTCTAATGTTATTTGTTACTTTGTCTTTTATGATGATTTATTTACATTATTTAAATTCAAATTAATTGCATATTAAATTAATTAAGACAAAAATAAAAATCAGCATTCTTAATTCTTTTTTAAACATAGAAATTCCCCCCCCCCCTTTGTCTTTTCCTTTTTCAACAAGCAAAAAAAAACAATAAATCTAAAAAAACCCAATAAAACCCCAAAAAACCCAATAAAACCCGCCCGGGTTGGGTTTTTAAAAAAAAACCCGGGTTTTTTGCAACCCTGGATAGCTCAATGTAAAAGTCAAGACTAAAAAATTTAAAAGTGGCTACTGGACAAGATTAATTCAGCGGTCACTTTGTTTTATCTTATAAGCACCAAGAATTTATACGTAAAAAATAAAAAAAAATAAAAAAAAAAATATGTACAGGCATAAAACATCTAAAATCACTCATAATATGAGAAACTTAAATTTATATTATTTTTTTTAAACTGTGGGAATAGTGATTGTTCTAAGATTTAAGGTTGAATGTCTATACTTGGAACCTAGGACTGCATGAGAAGCCTTTCACAATCTTCTTTCTAAGCGGCCCTAGAGCATATTGAGGCCTACCAGTAGCTAAAAGGTTCTGTTCTTAAAGCTGGTAGATGAGAGGTGTCAGGTTCATACTCAAGTTGCATTAGTTGGTCTAGCCACTTTGGAGATTTGCATGGTTTTCTCTAAAACTTGAGCATATAAATAAAGGCTGGAATTCCTTAGAAAGACCTCCACAGAGGGCATTCCATGCAGGCCTATGTTTTAATATAGTCAATCTGCCTTAACCTCTACACCAACACGCATATGATCTATAGTCTATATTCAGGTGAGTTTCAAAGAAGACCACAGAAAATTCCAAATGGCCTATGAGTGCAATCTGGGATTGAACTTGGTGCCTCTGGGAGAGGAGATAAAAAACAAAATATGACATTTACATGACATAAGCTAAAGTTTTATTAAATTAAATAAGTTTCTATTATATCTCTAATAGATAAAAAATAGAATTGGTAGGAACAATTTCTTCCCAGTATTATAAGAAAAAATTTTAATCAAATTACTGCTATAATGAATAACAATATGAGTAGTGTTACCTTGCTAAGAAAATATGCAGTGACTAGAGCAGAAACAGCAGAATCTAAATCGCAAGCTTCATTTCCAAGAACTATGTGTATTTTAGTAGATTCATTAGCATTTTTCTGAAAAAATAAATAAACTCTTAAGATACCGACCAAAATAAATAATAAAATAAATAGCATCTTTAATTTTTTTTTTTTTTGTGTGTGTGTGCATGTGTCAAACAATTATATACTTCCATCATTATACAATAAGTAATTCAATTAAGTATCAAACACATTTTATCTCTTAATACAACTTAACAAGTTATCTTGAAATCTTTTTAGCAGGCTAATATAAAAATTTATGTTAATAAAAAGAAGAATTTGTGCACATGATTCTATCATCCTTTATCCCTATAAACAAGTATTTTTATATACAGATATGCCAGTCGTAAAAAACAGGAACAAAGCACCTCTGAGAAGATGACTAATGCTACACTAGTGCTGAAAGATTGAAGGTGATGACATTTTATTTCTTTCACCTCTAATTTGATAAAATCACAGCAGACCCAATACAACTGCAAGTTTACAGATCACATTTCTATATTAAATACATTTTATCTAAATAGGTAGTCAGATTTCTGTGATGTTAGCACAGCATATATAAACCAAGATTGAGTTTCATTTTAAAGTGAAATCTAATCCTATAAACAGGGGTGCAGAAAATGTTCAGACCTCTGAAATTTCCCCAGAACACATTCTAAATTTCCCCAAAAATAACGCATCAACTTATTATCTAACAGTTTTTTTTTTTTTTTTGAGAGGGGGGGGGGGAGGGGAGGGGAAATCTTTCTTTAGTCCAAATACTGAGGGAGGATTTTTATGCTTCTGTATTACATTTTTTCCCCCCTTAACTACATTGAAATTTAATGTTGCTATTAATGTTCACCAGATGAAAAATTAAAAAGTTTAAGGTAATTAGATTTATTAACTAACATAATTTTTAAGGCTATAATTCTTATATAATAGTAAATAATTATACATAAATTAATGTTGCTTTGTTTTATTGCACTTTGCTGTCTATGAAAATTTAAAATACCTTTTTATTACAGAATTACGAAATCAAGAATAAGACAAACATGCATGAACTATAATCTTTGATAAATACTTTTCTTTCTTCTGTTTTTTTTTTTTTTTTTTTTTTTGTGTGTGTGTGTGTGTGTGTGGTTCGATTGGGAGGGGAGGAAGGGAGGCAATTGCTGAATGCACAATCGAAACTCATAATTTAACTTCTGTAAATGAGACTCGAAAGGATACCAAAAAAAAAAAAAAAAAAAAATGTATTTCCTACTTCTCTTTTCCCTTCTTCCCTCCCTATTTTATGGGCTAATGTAAACAAACGCATCATTTCTCCCAGCGTCCTGTCATTAAAGTGTGATGTTTGTTTATTTATGTGGACTGGGTAATTATTCTTGTAGCATTTTAGCTAGACTTAAAAAAAAAAAAAAAAAAAAAAAAAAAAACCCTCTAGTTTAAATAAATCACCAAATATTTATCATCAAACTTCAAATACTTTATACTTTTTTTTTTTTTTTTGGGTGGGGGGGGGGGATTGGTATTTGATGGGAACATACTTGTAACAGAAGAATACAGCTGTTAATTTGTAGTTCAATATTAGAAAGTTTGTTTTATCAGTCATTTTTTTTTAACTTCCGTTTTCATTTTTATTTTATTCTAAGATAATAAATATTCAAAATTTCCCCAGACAGCCAGAATTTCCCCCGAACATCGTTCGCGCGTTCGGACATATTCTGCACCCCTGCATATAAATATAGTCATAATTAAAGAAAATTAAATGCAAAATTTGATTATCTTTATTAATAAAATGAAGCCTACAAGAGACTATCGTACATAGAAATATAAATTTTTCTAGGAGGACCTATGTAAACATGAAATCTTATTATTATACTTTTTGACACTTTGACTGCCATGCCAAAATTGCAAATGTTCACCACGGCGCCCAAAAATTCTTTTGTGTGATTTCTATTTTTTTTTTTAACATAAAACTATTTATGAAAAAAATATTTTTCAATCTGATTCATTTTGCAACACATGGATAATTTTCATCCTCCAACAATCAAACTTCAGTATGATTTTCATGTAACTGATATCATTTTTACAGCTAAGGACTGAAGTGTTGAAACACCATGGCTATCATATACAATGGCACACCTAGTATTTCTGTATGGAGGGGGCTGAAGAATAATTCTGTCCTATAGTCATACTAATAGGTTTACGGTCATATACGCAGCAGTAACAGCGCATGAACTGAAAATAGATGAAGAGCTGAGAAATAACATTTAAGTAATTTTTATTAAGCATAACTTAACTAAAAGTACTCATTTTACTTAAATGTAAATTTATACTCTATAAATGAATACAGTGTAAAATATTAGGTTAAATGCCTCTTTACTCTGCCCAGGGACAAAAACAGACTTTCATAAAGATGCTATAAATACTCATAAATTAAAATACAAAAATGTATGAGCCTGGTATCCCATTTTTCTGACAAATACATCCCTACTTACTTCCTCTGCCTGACTTTTTAGATACTTACTCAAATTCGTGATAACAGTATATGCTTTTAGGACCTTAGAAGCTTATCCCTAAAAACTGCAATGGAATGTCTAGGTTATCTTTCAACTAAAAATCAAAGAACTAGTTCATTCTTTTTGTGTTTCACAGTAAGGATTTAAAAAATTCCTAATATTTAATGTATAATTTATAAACTCAATTTTTGCTTACAAATCTGTGTTTGAGTAACTTTTTTTTCATGCATATCTGAAATTTTTTTACCATGTCAGCTGGTTCTGGAGGGGGCTCGAGCCCCTTAAGCCCCCTCTCTGGGTGCACCACTGCTATCATACATGATAGCCAGTGTCCCAACAGAAACATCACTGGCTATCACGACAAAGTGTTAAATATATTTAATATATTTTCGACTTAAATTTTCAAGTATGCTGCAACGTAGTGTCAGTCTCAAAAGCAGTTAAACTTCAGTTACTGCATTCAATATATTTTTTTGTTTTAATAAAAGAAAAAAAAAGGTAAATTATTTAATTAACTCTTAGTTTCAGTAAAAGCTAAAAGCAAAGTTTTTTTTTTTTTTTTTTTTTTTTTTAATTAGATGATTTTAATATGAGGCTGCTATCATACATATTCAACACTTAATACATACTACATTTAAAAAAGTTTTAAAAGGATTGATTTCATAACTTATTAAATTAAATATACCTAATTAAAATCCTTAGAAAGTTTGAGCCTATATATTTCAGCGCCCAGATGGGGCCATCATCAGAGCTCGAAATGACAAATTACTGCTGGGCGGTTTGTAAACCGCCCAGCAGTAATGTCGTGTCATTTCGAGCTCTGATGATGGCCCTATCTGGGCGCTGAAATATATAGGCTCAAACTTTCTAAGGATTTTAATTAAGTATATTTAATTTAACAAGTTACTTAATAGATATTTGTATTTATTCTTTTAGCAATATAATAACTAGCAGGTTTACCCGGTGTTGCCCAGATTGAAGTAATGTTTACAGAATTTTGAAATCAATGAAAGAACTGAAGAAAGGAGTAAAGTGGAAAAGAAATGGATGAAACATTTCCCTAAGTCTTTAATAGAAAATACTACAAATACATATCTGCCAGCATTGAAGGATGAAAATAACGAAGATTTTATAAGCAGCATTTTCAGGCTTAAACAACATTGATATTTTTTTAACTTATGACAATATTTAATAGTTTAATCCACAGCTTAAATTGTCAAAAATCTATATTATGCAAGCTAAACTTAATTATTAAATAAAGATCTAGTAATTATTAATTAAAAATAGTGCTATCTATTAAAATACATGAGCATTTTTTTCAGCAAAAGCAAAAATCTTGTTTAAAAATTGAAGTTTTGAATAAATTATAGGTATATAAACTTTAAAATGATCAGAATGAGGGAGAGTGGAAGACAGTCCCAAAATAAGGGAGTCTCCAGTGAAATAAGGGAGAGTTGGCAAGTATGCAAATAAATAAATACAAAAGCCACAGCTCTAGTATGGACCCCCTCAGCAACTTTAAATATTTTTGTGATAAATTGAAATGGCTGTCGCAATTGCATAACTAAAGATCTTGGCAAGAAACGTCTGAGCTACTTTGGTGCCAAATTTCAAATTTTGCTGAAGGGGTCCGATACTAAAGCTGTTCCATGAAAAAAGAAAAACAAAAACTTGAAATTTATAATATTTACAAAAAACAAAAAAAAAAAACAATCTTAATAAAATTCAAATTATATCTATTTAAATAATAGGTGAGACCATAAAAGAACCTCATAGGTTACGTATAAAGTATCAATAAAAAAGAACAATTTTGTTTTACTGTAGAAAAGAAAAGTACTTAATTAAATAAAAATTTCAAGCTAATGCTAAATATCTCAATGAAAATATTTATTTATATGTGAATTACTGATAAAAAAATGTACCAATTTTCATAGCATAACTTTTTTTTTTTTTTTTTATTTATGCAAAATTAAAAATATTTCATTTCCGGAAAAAAATATAAATAAATAAACGTATATTTCATTTGTTTATTTTAGCATCAACAATTTCTTTCTTTTTAATTATTTTAAAGTTAAAATAGGATTTTCATTTAATATATTTTGATCCAATTATCTGATTAAGCTAAAACATGCAGAGTTAGCTAGATTTTGTCCTAATTAATAAGTACTATGCCATTTTTTTGTAGCGGGTTGAACGGTGTAGCTTTCTATAGTGGACTAAAAATCTAGACAAAAAAAAAAGAATCAGCTTTATATATATAGATAATAATTATTATAGTTGAAAGTTTTTATTTGATTTTTCAAAATCTATCAAAAAGTATAATATTAAAAAAAGATGCAAAGACTAGCACACACACACACACAAAAAAAAAAAAAAAAAAAAAAAAAAACTTTTATTCTTAATCTAACAAAAAGAAATTTTATTCTTTGAATTGTCTTGATAATATAACAAATGGGAAATTTTCCTCTATAAGGATAACTTTGTTAAACATTCCATTACAGAAAGTACCATTTTAATACTGTATTTTCTGGTAATAACGATGTGGCGTTAATTAAGATTTTTCCTGTTTTACTTTATTAAAATACCTTAAAAACATCCTTTCATAAGACTCAGCAAATTAATTTCAGGTGCAATCACACCCATCATCAGTACTGAGTGCAATGATATGTCGTTCTCAGTTGAAACATCATACTTTGGCGCTGTAGCTCCATGATCTAACTTCACTTCATTTTCCAGGTCGGTTTATTTCTTGCAGTAGTTGTTGCCATTCAGGTGGAATTGTGCTAAAGCAAAGGGGCCAGATTTAGAAAAAGAACTTTGTGACTGGATTGAGAATGAAAGGGAAAATGACGCTCTTTATCAACTGTTTTAATAAGAATAAAAGAGAAGCAGATGGCGGCAGAAAAAGGTCTGAATGATTTTAGAGGTGCAACCATTTTTTAAAAAGAAATAAGATTAACATGAGAGCCTGGACAACTGTTAGCCAGAAATTGCCAAATGATTAGGAAGAGAAGAAAATTTTGTTTTTAAAGTTTGTGAAAGAAGAGATTAAAAATTATGCAGTGAAGCCAGTGAGGCACCGAGGATGCGGAGGGCCCTCCAGCAAAAAAGCTTTCTGCCATTGGAAACGAAGCAAGATAACAGGTTTTCATAGTTTATTAACTATGTAATATGCTTCGTGTTTAAAAAGTTTTAAAATACAAAATTACACTTTTATATTTTATTAAAGTAAAAAAAAAAAAAAATCTAAAGAAGACATATTCAGAGATTGAGTTTACTTGCAATTTATATGTGTCAATTCTGAAAAAATATATGGCAATTGATAAGTGACTCGCAAATTTTAAAACAGCAAGTGAATAACTGACTTTTTATTTGACTGGTTGAATTTTCCCCATGCTCTATACATAATATATTGGATAACACAAATATCCCAGTAATTTTCCACTTTATCTAACCTTTTATTCTCTTTTTGCACACTACTTTTTTCCTTCCTTTTATTTTATTATAGCCAAAATTATTATTATAATTATTTTGTCAAACTGATTTGCAGATTTCCTCTTTCACTCTCAGTTTAGATCAATACTCTCAGACTTTTATCACCAGTGAGTCAAGATCAGGGTTAGAAATAAATGGTCGTTAGTCGTATTTTGCGACCAGATGTTTTATTTTGACGCCTAGAATTCCAATGATAGGTGCCATATTTGACTCCTGGATTTTTAAGTGAAACAGAATCCCGAGCTGTATAAGAATATAAGAAACATTCTACAGTTTTTGTTAATTCTTCCACTGAGTACTTCCGAATGTGAAAGGGGGTTCAATCAATTGAACCTAATAAAAACTGATTTAGGAAATTGTATCTCTATGAAAGTAGTTGATTTGTTAATGATTCAATTAAACGGCTCTAAATTGGAAAATTTCTGCCCAGAAAATGTTATTAAATTATGGTGGAATGATGTATCTTCTGGGTAAAGAAAGAATTTGTGATTTTAAATATGCACGTTTAATATATTGGCAATGTAATTACATTCTTTACATAAATATTTTTTATATAATCTTGCATATATTATTTACAAGTTCATGCTTTATTATTATTTTTTTTAATAGTATACATATTTAATTGTGGATGGAACCTAGATTTTTCATTTTGACGCCCAAAAAATTTAATCCAAGCATCATTTTGACACATAGTTTCGAAATTCTTATATCTAACACTGGTCAAGATTACTCATAAAATTTTAAATAAATCATAAAACCTGCATATTTCAAACCTGAACAGAGTAAAAAAAATATTGAATTAGCCTTTTTTTAACATTGCCAAGCAAAATAAAAGTTTTGTGGAAGTTTCAAGAGAAAGTTTGTTTTTGATATCAGAATGAATTAAAATAAATAAAAATAAATGAAACTTCAATAGCAACAA
This sequence comes from Salticus scenicus, assembly GCA_963930645.1. Taxonomy (NCBI): domain Eukaryota; kingdom Metazoa; phylum Arthropoda; class Arachnida; order Araneae; family Salticidae; genus Salticus; species Salticus scenicus. The sequence continues at coordinate 130,033,056 of OZ005662.1, read as the reverse complement.
AATGTAAACAATAAATTTGTAAATATAAGCAATTAGTTCACAAAAATTCTTTGACCTATCACAAACAGATGAAATGTTTTTCCATTATCTGTGAGTTGTAAAACCAATTCAACATCATCATTAGCAATAAAGCATATTTATGGAAAAGGCAATTCTTTTTCATCAAATTTTATAGCAAGAGGCACATAGCCAGGATCTATTTCTTGAAACCACTTTGCAGCATTCTTCTTTTGTTCAAGAATTAAATTTTGTTGGAGAATTCCCCAACTCTTCTCTACATATTTTGGATGTAATAAATGTACGACTAAATGATATGATTAATTTTCATAAAATATAATGGACTGTTAAACATATACTTTTAACATATTTAAATGTTTTTATACTAAATAAATTTGCCCTAATTTATAAGACACTTTGTTAATAATAAAAAATATTTTTTAGAAGGTAATTTAAACATTTTTAGAAGTAAAAAAAATTACATTAATTGTTGATATTAAAAATTTTATTTAAAGAAATGGTACAACTATAGTATTTCCCCACAGCTGAATTTGGCGATTTTTCTTAGGCGCCGATTTGAACGATAACAATGTCATTCTGGACTGTTTGCGATATAATATGGCAGCCTGCATGATATTTATTTTGGATTTATGATTTATAATTTAGCTTACGATTTTATCATTTATGATAGTATATGATTTTTAGAATTATGATTTAGCCATAATCACCAAATTCAGCTGTGGGGAGATACTACAGTTGTTCCAAAGAAATTTTAGAATGCATTTCTTTTAATGATTTAGGAAAATATCAGTTCATCAAGATTAGACTGTAATAAAATCTCTGATTTTAATCTGTCAAAATTATGATTTAAACATTGAAATCATGTAATTAAAACTTCAAAACCCTGTTTTAAAATAGTAATTTTTGCCAGCGACAAAATTGTGGCAGAAAGTATTTTTACCGGAACAGTTTTTTCCACTGTCGTAAAAACTGCCCAACCCTGATAAATACAATCCCATTGCTGGGTCATCTTCAGGAAATAAACTTGCAATGAACTCTGCTTTGGATTGCTTTTTCAGTTTTTCTTGATGTCCATCAAGAAAGGAAATGCTACTGCTATTATGTTTTTCATGTCCTTACATGCATTTTAATTCAAACAAACAGTTAAATAAAGCACAGGAGTTTTATCCCTTTCATAATATTATTAGAGATTCTATTCTCAAGGATCCATCCAAGCAAAAAATGTGGCCTTTTTGCTGCTCTTGCAAAAAATTCCACATCATAAAAAGAACCCTTTTATAAAATTTAAATCCATAAAATGGACCCTTCACAAAATTCAAATCTATTAAACTGCCCTTTCACAAGATTTTGTTTTATAAAAAAGATCCATCTATAAAAAAAATTTCCATATTAACAGTATTATTTCCAATGAGCGCCTATTCATGATTTAAAGAAACATTGATACTTTTTTTGTATAGACGTTCCATATGGGAGAGCTTAAAGTAAAGTATTATAAGTACAATAAAAGTACTACAATAATGTACGATACAAAACAAAATACTACAAATGGACATACACACAAATAAATAAATACCAGCAAGACTGCTTACACAGAAAAAAATAACATCAATTTAAAGTAAAAAAATGAATGAAACTATATTTAAACGAGTAGCAATAAAAGTTTTGAATTCTAAAATTCGTATGTTAAATTACAGTGTGCCAATTTACTTTTAAAATAAACCATATTACATTTTACGCATGGATTATCACAGAACAATATGTAAATACACTATGATTATCGGAAAAAATAGAAACTAAATAAATTATTCTTAAATATGCTTAAAAAATAAATGTAAACAGTGATGTTGACGTGTAAAAAAAATTGCTTACCAAGTTCGGTCTGCATTCTTGAAGAAACGATTCCATTTTTCAGATAAATAATTTATATACAAAACTGTAAACAATAAGTAAATAAAAGGTCTTTGAACTAATGAACTTTTTCTATTTTAGTGGGTATCGACGGATAAGAAACTCCCACAAAAGGATATCCATCTTCTGTCAATAATTGTTGTTTTGATGAAATCGAAACTAATAAAAACGGAAAGATTTCGATTTTTTAAACTCGATTACTGTTTGCACTGGTAGACTTCCTTTAAATAAAATTAGAAATATAAGAATTTAATTTTAAAAGTAAAAAAAAAATTCATTTTTGTTTTAAAAAGTAACTTCATGGTATTTTAAATAAAAATCAACTTGTTGACAACGCTCAGAATTATTTTATAAAATATGGCAACAATAGTTAATTTAAATGCTCTTGTGACTTCCGGTTGTGTGGGTCGTTTGTTTACTTTTTACAAAATGAAATACTTATGCTAATTCGATAATAATATTGTACTTAAACTAAAAAAAATATCTATTTCTTAAGCATTATTGTTGTGATTGTTAGCATTTCTAATTAATATGTCTGCTCATTCTGCTGCTAAAGGAAAATTAATTGCAGTAATTGGTGATGAAGTAAATATTTGAAATCTTTTTAACGTTGACCTATACAGAAAATTTTGTGTTTGTATTAATACAGTTTGTAAGAGTAATAAGTAATACATTTTAAGATTTATTTATCAAATTAAATTTTTATATAAAAGGGCACCCCCTTTTTTTTTTTTAAACCCCCATCTGGCGATTTTTGTATCCCTTTTAAACTTATGCAAGCCGTTTTTTGTTAATTGTTCGTTTACAATTATCATAACATCGCTGAGAAACAAAAACTACATAAGAAAGCATCATAATTTGCAAACATGTACATCAATTCGTAATAAAATAATTTCTTTCTTGTTGCATTCACACCTACTTTTTAAAGTTTGATGAAGGATTTTTATAAAGTCTTAATTATTTTGATTTTTAATAATTGTTGCATATTTTATGCTTACAAATTTTTTAATCCTCAATATTCAACACCAGTTGTGGTGATGGAATACTTAAAAAGGTTGTATTAATCATTAAAATTTTTACTGTAATGAAATTAATCTTAAATTAAAGAGCATGTTTGAAAATATAAAATATTGTATAAATTTTGTGCAGCCGTAATTCTCTGTGTGTACCAAGATATGACCCTCGAAATTTCAGCCGTTCCTATAAAAAACTACTAACAAAACAAAATACGTTTTTAAGAATGTGTGGTAAAGCATTTTACTTTTGTCTAGTAGTTAAGCTATGTTCGGAATGTGGCAGGGTACATTTTAAAATTTTTCATTTCAACTGAATAATAATAATAATTGAGTAATAATTTATAATGTATAATTAATTAATATTATTTTTAAATAAGTATACCCATTAACAAAATATTAGCAATAAATAAAAAATATTTATTTATAGAAAAGAAAATCATTCTTAAATTACAAATTTAGTTTTGAATCATTTATGACTGTACTCAAAAATAGAAAAGAGATCAAAGTATAAGCATTTTTCAAAATGAGTAGGATATGATAGGTAAAATGATCCCAATTTCATTACAATCTTATACACCTTTGAATTATACTTATAAATATTTTGAAAATTATTTAGCTTTTTGTTGAGATAAACAGCATTGTAAAATGTATATTTAACTAGATTATTTTTACATTTTGGAGATGAAACTTGACTGTAAATTAGAGTGTAACATTTTAAGAAAACTTGCCCTTGTGCTTAATTTTCATGTCAGTTCTCAGGAATCTGTCCAAAGGCAAACCTGGGTCCATTAAAGGACCCTTCACAAAATTCTATATCTTAAATAAGAACCCTTCACAAAATTATTTATCTTAAAACAGGACCCTTCACAAAATTTTTTAGTCTAGAAAAGGACCCTTAACAAAATTTTTTTCTTTTAAAACAGATCTTTGATAAATCTCTTTCATTTTCAAAACAAATCTTTAATGGAATGAACAGACTGCCTGAATAATCATACGTGTTTTGTTGTATTTTCCCAAAAAGCTGATATTTAATTTCTTAATTTATAGAGGGTTTCTATGCATATATGTGAGTTTAGTTCTGTAAAACTAAACTGACATTCTCTAAAATGAAACCTTAATTGTAATTTTATTTTGCAAAATTGCATTTTTCTCAATTTTACAAAAAGAGGACCCTAGCCAAAAAGTTCAGAAGAACTTTATTTTTACACTAAATTTAGATTCACAAAATTACATGTAGAATTTTTCACGATTTTACAAAAACAGGACCCTGTGTGAAATATCTCTGGTTCTTCTATGAATGCAAAATTTGACTATTGTTTAAGAAAAGTTTTGAAATAGTCACCATGTTTCTGACATACATATGACAACTGAATCTTTTTTTTTTTTTTTTTTTTTTTAAATAGGCAAAATACTTTTCCATACAATAACACATTTAAAAAGCTTTTGAAATGATTAATTATCATTTAAAACATGAAATGACTTTGTATGGTCTATTTGATACGGTTGGCATATTTTTCAGCTTCTGAAACAACTGTAAATTAATGTGCCAAATCATTGGGCATAATGGTACTTCAGCCATTAAATATTATTAAAACAAATTTAGTAAGGAATATTTGTACTAAATTATCATTATTTATTTATTTAGATATGTTTTTTTTTTATAGGATACTTGTGTTGGATTTCTCTTAGGAGGTATAGGAGAACTAAATAAAGCAAGACAGACAAATTTTATGGTAGTTGAAAAAAGTAAGTTTATTTTACTTCTCTATTTTATTTATAGACTAGCAAGCTTGCTTTCTTCGCTAGTCACTACATTTAAAGGAATAAAAAAAAAAAAAAAAAATCACTATATTTAAAATCAATTTATAAAATAAAACTATTTAAATTGCTTAAAACCTCACTTTGAATCCCTATTGCCTTCGTCAGCATCTTCCCCGTTTGCACTGTATTGGTTCCTCGTTCTTACCTCTTGCATTTGTGCCTTAACTAGGCATTTAAATTTAGGTGCTAACTAGACGATAAGTGGCTCTATTATTATTTAAGAACTATGTTTTTCAGACAGATTATAATATTCACTCTATGACAACAGATGGCAGCACCAGACAATCTCCCCAGTTGTAAAATTTTAATTCATTGGAGGAAAAAAAAAAAATTAGAAAATTGGGCTTTGAAGTGCATCAGGAGAGGTCAAGACAGACCTCTATGCCTAATTCTGTAATTCTGCGGTCAACTGTTTGCGTATGGAGCGTCAAACACACCTCTAAGTTTAACTTTGTTTTTTGTTACTTTCTTCATTGTCAGTTATACAATTTAGGTTACTGTGAAGGCACTGAACAGGGCCGGCGCCAGGGGTGAGGCAACTGAGGCAGCCGCCTCAGGCGCAGTGATGCAAGGGGCGGCATTTGGCGCATTTACATTGAACATAGAATTCTTTACGAGAAGAAAAAAAAACTATTTCGTGGTTTATATGCATTATGAAACATTTTCTAACTGCATGTACTTACTATTATACTCTTTAACCTTTAAATTTAACTCCTTGCAATCTATTGTCCACTGCTAAGCCTCGAAATGAATATTCGTGGTCAAAATTACGATAACGGCGCTAATATGAAAGGGTCTTATTCAGGTGTGCAAAAAAGAATTTTAGAGAAAAACTCTAAAGCTTTATGTACCTTACTCATGTCATTCACTGAATTTGATTATTAACGATGCTGCTAAAAAAAACGGTGAATTAATGCAATTTTTTTTTATTTATTCAAGAGCTCTTTGTTTTCTTTTCGACATCTACGTCCAGATGGTCAGTGTTAAAAAAAACTGCATAACTTCTTTAAATTTAAAAAGTGTTAGTACGACTAGATGGGAAAGCCGGATTGAGACTGTAAAACCGCTTAGGAATGATTTGCCCAAAATGTATGACACATTAGTCGAAATTTCTTTAGATATGTCAAAAGATAGTGAGACAGTCTGAAAGAGTAAATCACTGGCTAATAAAATAGCAAAATTTAAATTCCTTTTTAGTGTTGTACTTTGGAATGAAATTTTGACCAAAATAAATATTGCTTCAAAACATTTAGAAAGTCCAAAAATGGTCATACCGGAATCTATTAAGATTTTTAGAATGGTTAAAATCATCTTTAAAGGACTTTCCTGAAAATGGCTTCCAACAGATTATGACTTCCGCAAAATAAATTGCAGATGAAATGGAAATAAGTCATGATTTTGAGCCATCGTGTTCGGTAAGAATTAGATGCAAAAGTAAATTATTCGCTTATGAAGGAATCGACACTCCTATCGAAGACCCATTAAAAAAATTTTAAATTGAGGCGTTTAATTATCTTGTCGATATATGCCAAAATTCAGTTACAGAGAGGTTTAAACAATTAAACGACCATAGCAATGTTTTTCAATTTTTGTATGATATTCCTTCCTTAACTGAAGTAAACTCAAGCATTATCTTTAACTACTGCAATGTCTTGCAAAATCATTTAACCGATGATATCAAGTTAAACTAGTATGTTGTGGCCACCACAAGACTTTCTTCTATATTTTCCTATACAAATTCACTCAGTAACAATATTTATTTATTTATTTATTATTATTATTTTTTACTTTTTTTGTTAAAAGTAAAAAAAAATCGATAACTTTGTTTTAAATTATCACACATGTATAGCTCAACCATTCGTTTTAAAGGTATTGACGAGACCTTTGGAAAGATACCCATCTTAAAAATTTACCCCCCCCCTTGGGGGTCGCCCCCACATGCACAAAATTTTTTTCCTAGTTAACTACTACTATTATCAATAATTCATATTAATTTTACAATCACAGGTTAAGAATAACTCTCATTATGTGCATTTATACGAAAGTTTGTCCTATACTGCCAAGTTAAAAATTTAGAAAAAATACGATCACAGCGCCACCTGTTGAGCGATTGATCCCCAAATCTAATCAGCACCAGTTTATGTCAGGGGCCAACTAAATACCAAGTTTGGTTAAATTTCGTAAAATAAATAAATAAATAAATAAATAAATAAAAAAAAATTACGATTTTTTTAAAGAATTTTTTCGTTAAAAGTAAAAAAATCGATAACTTTGTTTTAAATTATCACAGATTTATAGTTCAACCATGTTTTAAAGGTATTGCCGAGACCTTTCGAAAGATACCCATCTTGAAAATTTACTCCCCTCGAAAGGGGACTCCCCCCCAGGGGGGGGGGGCGAGTAGTGAGGCTCCTACACATACAAAAAAAATTTCCCAGTTGACTATCTCTATTATAAATAATTGTAAGTTTCATAATGATTACTAAAAAATAATTCTTTTTATGCACATTTATGCAAAATTTTGTCCTATATCACCATGTTAAAAATTTAGAAAAAGCGGGATGGAAACGCAACCTGTAAAACAATTTTTACCAAAAGTTGATAGGCACTAATTTATGAAAATGAAATTGTTTCTGCTATTGATTATAATGATATAATTAATGATTTTGCAAAATTAAAGGCAAGGCGTGTTTTAAAAGAAAATGCTTAATTCTTGTCATATTAATTTTTTGTAAATATTACTAATAATGGAATGAATACTTATATTTAATTCATATCTGTAACTATGTATGTTTAACTGTAAATGAGCGCATAATTTTAAAATACGATTATATTTATTACATAAATTTATAAAAACTTCTAAAAACATGTTGCCTTGTTTAAATTTTTTACTTTTTTGGATATGTTCTTCTAAATAATAAAAATACGTAAATGATAGCATTTTTCATCATTTCAAACGGATGTGTGCAAATTCTGGAGAGTTTTACCATATTCTTTCCTTCATTATGTAATGTAAGTTTATTTTCTGTAATTTAAATATGAAAAGGAAAGAATCCAACCAATAAAGTGGTGACAATTTCATAGAAATTCTGAAGATTATAGGCCTTTTGTTAGTTACTTTTTACTATCATTGTTTTTGTGTAATTACATTTTTGTGAATTATTTAATTATAATAAACTTCTTTATTGATTTTATAATTTGAAACTTTTATAAAGCGTAAATGGATACTACTTTCCTTCATGTGTTTTGTTGAAAAACACTTATTTTTTATATTTCAAAATTTTCAATTGTAAAATTAGCAATATGGTTGGCATTACAACATTGAACTTTGTAAAGAAAAGCATGTAATTTGAATTTTTCAAAAAATATTTTATTGTTTTATGGTTGACTTTTTTTTTTTTTTGTAAGTATTATTAGCAGTGTAACTATAATTATACATTAGTGAACCATTATACTACAGTGCATACTGTTTGACAATATAATTATTTTCTAAAAATTAGCATTTTTTTTTTTTTTTCTCCAAAGAATGCTTATGAAATATAGACATATCATTTCTGTTCTATTATCATTTCTGTCTAGCAAATGAAAATACATTCGCATTTTTAAGTGTTGTTTGTGGCAATAGAACGCTTTTGATCAAGAAAATAAAAGAGAAGTTAGATACTGAATTATTCATTTCACTGTTCATGTTTGTGTTCTTGTAAATATTAAGTATATGAAACAAATTTTCATGTGTAAAATTTCAAATATTTCTCTTCATATCATAGCAAAAATTTAATATGTAGTTTGTTTTTGCACATTTATTATCTTTTTCTGGTTTTAAAATGTGAATGCTTAGTAATGTTTAGTTTAATATTGTAATAAATGAATTTGTCAAAGAAAATCAATGCAAAATAAATTAAGTTTTATTTCATTCTTTATACTAGTCGATCTTCGCACCCCCAGCATTTGACATTTTCAAATTAACCTATTTTCAAATTTGTCATATTCACTAAATCTAAAACAAAACGACTATTTAAAATTTAACTTTTTTTATCAAAATAATAGAATTCGAGTGATATGCAATTTAAATTTATTTATTTGGGAAAATTAATTTGAGCGAAAATTCATCAATATCATTGTTAGTTTATTTGACCGAGGGTATCATGCCTTTTTTTTTTTTTTTTTTTTTTTTTTTTTAATTTACCTGAATCCGACGCCAAACAACCATAATTTTTTTCGGTTGTAATTTATTACCATTTACATTGTGGCCAAGAAAGAAAATCGCCTATTGGCAGTCCTTACGTAGAATTACACCAGTAATTCAAATTAGCATTTAGATTTTATAGTATCAGACATTCAGTACGAGGAAGTCTGGGATAAAAATATTGTTCAATTAAACACACAGTAGCATCAATATATTACAAATATATATATATATACAATTTCTTTTTCTAAATCATCCTTCTTCCATTATTTTATTCATTTCTCCAAATCAAGAATAAATATTTATTTTATTAATAAAATAAATGTTTTGAACAATTCCTCAAGAACAAGGATAAAAAAACTTTTTTTTTTTTCTTTATTCCAATTTATTGTTTAGCAATGGCATCCGTTTCGAGTGTTACTTTCGAGAAACTTTGATTTTTATTATTAAAAGGTTATCAAAAAATTTTTTATTTATGCATACTACAAGATTTTAAAAAGCTCTATAACTTGCTTTTTTATAAGAGTGATTTGTTATTTAAAATTTTACAACGAGACTGCTTTTTGATGCACCAACGTATTTTTTTTTTTTTTTTTTTTTTTTTTTTTCATTAATGCCTTTTAAAAACTTTTTTTTTTTTTTTTTTTTTTTTTTTAATATCAGACATAAGTTTTTTTTTTTTTTCCCCTTACATCTATATTATCGATGCAATAAATAACTTTCACTAAAGGTTAAGTCATTGGGATTTCCTTTTTAAAAATAAATGATCTGGTTTGTCTCTCACACAACTTTCGTTATCCTTCATTTTAATGCTATAAAGATAAATCGCAGATAAAGCAGTTCCATCAATTACATTTAATGGAACGTGTAGGTATTTTGAGTAGTCCTGCATATTTTCTATAAAATATATGCTATATGCACATCATATTGTTTACTTAAAATTAGTCCTATATCAAAAACACATCCAGCAGTTTCAAAGTATAGACCTAAAATATCCTGTATATTTTAATATGCCTGCAAACGAATTTTTAATGATATCCATACCACAATCTACACAAAACATGTTTTTATGCATATATATATACAGGGTGATTAAAAAAAACGTGGACAAAATGATATGGCGGATCAGTCATACAACAAGGATAAAAAATCGCATAGGAACAGGGGGTCGCAAACGCCTGTAGCCACGAGAGGGCGTTGCGATACAAACTCGAGCTGAGTAAACGGAGATTGTCTTCATTCGAGCCGTGGATCCGTTGGGCGTAACATGACTAGTTACACGCACCGCGAAATGGCTGACATGCATTTGATTTATGCCATGGTCAACTGCAATGGACGAGAAGCCTTTCGAATGTATTGTGAGAAAAATCCTGGTAGAAAGGTGCCTAGCCGCTCATTCTTTGCCACTCTGCATCGATGATTGTGTGAAACCGGCTCGTTCGGCATGCACAAGCCGGATGCTGGTCATCAACGAATAACTCGTACAGTTGATGCTGAAGAAAGAGTTGTCCAGGAACTCCAGCGTAATCCTTCAACGAGTACACGAAATGTATCGCGAAAGACCCATATCCTCCAAGCTACCGTCTGGCGCATTGTACACGACGAAGGATTGCATCCTTATCATTTACAACGCGTCCAGGCACTGGAACCGGGAGACAACAACAATCGTATGGATTTTGCACGGTTGCTTTTGCAAGAAAGTGCTGCAGACCGAAACTTCACAGCAAGTGTTCTCTTCAGGGATGAGGCTGCGTTCTCATTAGAGGGTGTGATGAATTTTCACAACCTGCATACGTGCGTGGATGAAATCCCGCATGCTACACGTCCGTACTGCGTGCAACGAAAATTTTCCGCTAACGTGCGGGCTGGCATTGTAGGAGACTGTTTACTTGATCTGTACATTCTTCCAGAAAGACTTAACAATCCCATTTATCTAACAGTCTTGCAAGAGATTCTGCCGGAATTGCTGAATGATGTTCCGATGCCTATTCGTTAACGCATTCAACACGATGGAGCTCCTGCACATTTCAGCACAGACGTCTGAACACATCTGTAGGCTACTTTTCCTGGCGGCTGGATTGGTCGCGATGGACCAATCGCATGGCCACCACGATCACCAGACCTGTCTCCCTTGGATTTTTTCTTATGTGGATTTTTAAAAGAACTTGTGTATGAAACACCTGTTGCAACGCCGGAAGACTTGGTAGGAAGAATCGTTGTGGCAGCAGGATGTGTTCGACATACACCTGGTATCTTTAAAAAGGTGGGGCGCTCTATGCAACGTAGATGCCAGGCGTGTCTCGATGCATCTGGCAAAAACTTTGAGCATCTCCTGTAGGCTCAACATTTGGCTTGCATTAGTCGCATTTGAGTGAGTAATTATCAATAAAATGACCTGTAATTGTTTCTTATCTTTGTATTATGTATTATTTTAGACGCCCTGTAGCGGCTCCGGATCGCAGTTGCGACCCTCTGTTCCTATGCGAATTTTAATCATTGTTGTATGACTGATCTACCATGTCATTTTGTCCACGTTTTTTTTAATCACCCTGTATATAAGTTCATTTCATTTTCTGTAGGGCAGGCTATGTTACCCCGGACTTACCAGAAATTTCCCCCATTCCCCATAGCAGGCCCATATCATCGCATGGGCAAGCCGGGACTTTGCCCAGGGGCCCCGGACATTGAGAAGCCACCAAAAGCCCTAACATTAAATTACAAAATATTCCCTTTTCTTTCAGTAAAAATTCAAATCTATGTATTTACATATATGAAATTTATCTTTAGAAAATACTAAATGTTCTCGGAAACAGAGTTTTCATTTTTGATATATTTTGCTTTTTCTATTTCTGCTGGCTCATCTAATTCCTTAAATAGTGGGACCTTGGATCAACATATGCCTGGTTCGTTCAGGTAGAAAGTTTGAAATGGTTCGAAATTCATTTTAATCAGCAAATCCCGCTGTAATTAATCCTAGTGTGTAAACAATGGCAGAAGAGCGATAATCCAAAGCTGGCAAATCTATGACTACTGAATTTATATATCAGTTCTACATATCTTGTTTAGTGTAAATTAAACATACTACAGAGTGTTCTTTTATTGTAGCCTGTCAGTTAGGATATCATGAAGGGATCAACAGAACAAATCCATTCCATATTCAACTGTTTGTAACTAACATAAATAGTAACTGAAAATGTAAAAAATATTAACATATTTAAATATCTAGCCTCGAAAATATTGTTTAGGCATTGTACATACGACTGACCATCTATCGGACATAAATGATGATGCAACGGTTTCGAGGGGGCTCCTAATTTTGCCTTGCCTAAGGCCCCAAGCAGTCAAGATCGGGGCCTGCTCCATAGACGTAATATATTTAAATTCTCTTGGATGTCCTTGTACACTAACCATTTGCTTGAAAACAACAAAAAGTTCAGTGTAGCATCACAGCATGATACAGATATAGAATACCAAATGTGGACTTCCTGCTACTATTTTTTCTTGAGATATGCTGATAAGACACACAGACAAGCAGACAGACACAGACAGATATACCACTAAAAACATGATTTTCAGATTCTGGAAACCTCAAAAGGTGTAAATATAACAAAAACTCAATTTCGAAAATTTCACCCCAAAACAAAACTTTCTCTACCATATATATGGGTAAGGGAAAGTAATTATAGTTAGCATGTTGATTTTCTTATGCTAATAAACGTTTGAGTAGAGATGACTTCATATGGGCGGCAGATTAATGCTTGCCTCAGGCGGCAAAATATCTAGCGCCGGCCCTGGCACTGAAAGATTTTATTTTATCATTTGACACCTTTTCTATTAATTTTTTGCAAAAAGTAACACATTGGCTCCGGGGTAACCCTTAAATTGTAAGAATTTTCCTTTTTTTTTTTTTTATTTGATATGCATACCCTTTTTTTTTTTTTACTATTTAACCCTAAACACTCTTTAGCAAAATATCAGCAGCTCTCTGGGGTAATATTATGCCACATTGACGGGAAATATCCACATTTGAATTTTCCCATCAATTTGACACATGTTAACATTATCTCAGAGAGCTGATATTTTACTAAAAAGTATTTAGGATAAAATAGAATAAAAATTAGAGGGTATGCATATCGGATTTTAAAAAAAGAAAGAAAAACAAAAACAAAAAAAATCCCCCATTTAAAAGGGGCACCCTAATTGGCCCTTGGAAGATCAAACCCCTGACTTTTGCACAGAGGCGTTGCTATCGATAAGATAGCCTTATGGCTGTTTACTGACATCATAGCAGACAGGCAAACAAAATAATTATACTGGCTGTAAGCGTTTTGTTCGGTGTCACCTATGATTTTTCCTCTATTACTCTTCATAAAGGTAGAAATTGAATATACATTGCAACAGAAGCAAATTTTCATAGCTATAATATCGAACTTGTTTTATTTAAATTCTTTTGGATAATTCAGGGATGATTGGATAAAGCAACACTTTCTGAATTTAACACATTTAACACCAATTAAAAATAGACAACAAGAATACTACAATAGTAAATCATTCCATTTACAAATAAAAATTGTTTATTTTGTAAAATAGATACCGTAAAATCCCGAAAGTAACCCCCCCCCCGTCCTTTTTGAAAAGCAAAACGGATAAATTTCAGGTGGGGGGGGGGTTATAATCAAGATTCTTTAAAAAAAATTATTTAAAAAAAAATGAAGAAAAGGGAGGGGAGGTTATATTCGATGGAGGGGGTACTATCGGGATTTTATGGTAGTTACTTAAAAGGAAATATTAAAGGTTATCATTTGTTACATTAAAGGTAAAAAAAAACTGTGTAATGATTCCATTGATAATGTGCATCTGACACTTTATGAAAAATTAGTTAAATTAAATATATATAAATATTAAAACTTAATTCAATGCCAAACTTAACTTGCAATGCCGACGTACCGTAAGTGCACCCGAAGATTGGATGTAGCTTCGTTGGATGGAGAAAAAAAAAAAAAAAAGTTGGGGGGGGGTGTACTTTCAGGATAATGGAGATATTTCACTTTCAGCAAGAAAAGGGGGGGGGGGTTAGTTTCGGGATTTTACGGTAAGTAAAGATGTTTTCCAACTGTTTTCCCTTCTAAGATTTAAAAAATAAAATAAATAAATTAAATTATCAAATTTGATACTTAAAAAAAAAAAAATTTTTTTGAACAGATTTTTCCTCAAATTTAAGTTTACTGGACAATTGAAAAATAATAAATAACTATACATTATTAAGAGACATACATATATTACATCACGAAAAAATTATGTAGAAAATATCTAAATAACAAGAAACAAATTATACTGGGGAAAAAAAAACTTCAAAAATTAATTTTGAATAATTTTTACTTTTCTCTATATACACAAGAAGAAAATATTGGATTTGTGACAACTTTTGACCACTGGTTTTCGATAGATTTACACACTTTAAAATGTCCTAAACACTATTTGATTATTTTTAAATTTTAATGTTGCAAAAGTAACACTGAAATTGACTTAGTAAATCTCGTTTTTAAAGTACACAAAAATGGCACTCTTCAGCTAACCTTTTGGCATTTTCTGTGGTTTTCTAAGGAACATCTAGGTTCCCTTACAAAAACCACCACGGTGGCATATCACCCAAGCTGTTCAAGCATTGTTTATTAGCTTTACTCCTAAAGACCAACACTATTAAATATAGACATAGCAATCTTGTTACTACATTTAAATAACATACTACTTATATAATTTTTCATTTAAAATTTTATTTAGCATGTATATAAGGCATGCATTTTTTCACAATTTTAATTACAGCTCTGAAACTCTTAGAACACTTCAGAATTTCCTTTACTTAATATCATATAAAAATGTACGTAACTTCAATTAATTCACAAAAAAAGCAATATTTCATATAAAAGGAATTTGTTATGCATAAATATATGGCATAATATATAGTTAATAACTATGCTTTAGGATGATATTTGATTAATATCTATGATTTGACATATGTAAACAATACGTGTTCCATTTTATAAATAAATTAGCTTTTGTTTAAATTACAAGTTATTTTACTTAGTTTTACTTCAAAGTTGTTTCTACCGATTTCTAACAAAATGTAGATTATAATCTAAAAAACATTTAAGATTATATATAAATAAACAAACGTGAAATTATTAAATTAGGATTAAGACTTAACGAGTATAGAAATTTATGTTCTAGTCATTTCTTTATTAATAGAACTATAATAAACAATAGTTACATTATCCTAATATTAATACCTTATGTAATAACGAACTTACCTGTATTTTCTGGAATTACTTTTGAACTTTGATTAATTAGTCGAGTCAAATTCGAAAGCAATGGCAGGAACTGTAGTGAGCATTCTTTAGCGAATTTGTGCATGCTAACTGATCGCCTTCTGAAAAAGACGTCACTGTGAATGATGTCATCAGTCATATGGTTATCTTATGTGTGGCAACAACAGAGGTGGATTTAAATTAGATTGCACCCCAGTCCCATTTTGAAATGGCTTATGTTACTGCTCATTGTAGAGCTAAAAAAAAAGTGGCAGTCATATTTTGGAGAGGTTACTGTTTCTTCATTATACAAGCAACCCCTGAGAGTTCAGACCTTATCTAATACTCTACAGTGTAAGGTGTCTCTTTAAAGGACAGTGCCTTCCAAATGATTATAAAAATCACACAGAAAGGTAATAATAATAATAATAATACGACAGTTTATTGTAGAAAGAGTTGCTGTCTGCACTACACCTATTATATTTATTAAGATTAATGAAAATGACTTTCATAGGAGAGTAAGTATAAGACAGTAATTATGAAAAATTGAGATAAGTTCCAAGCAAAAGTATGAAAAAGAGTTAATAGCAAAGCACATATACCTAAAGCTTAAATTAACAACCTTGAGCTTAACATTAACATGTAAAAAAAGCAATGAGGATGCCGTCAAACAGGAGATAGCTGTGGCCAGAATTTTCAGGGGTTCTGAACAGGAATCAATAAAAAGGATATATGTACATTCAAATTGTAGCTATCGTATAAAGCCTTTGTTAATGTAAAAGGTAATAAAAAGGGAAACATATTGTCAATTTTTAATAGTAAAAAAAAAAAAAAAAAGACTGAAAAATTAATATATATTGCATGAAACTCGGCAAAGTTTTCAGAGAAATTTGGCTGTATTTTTAAACATAAAAAAATCATTAAGAATTTGAGCTCACATAAAATTATAGTAGGTGTATAGGGTCTTGGGCAGAAATCTAGAGACCACACCTTAAAAAAAAAAAAAAAAAAAAAAAAAAAAAAAAACTTATTATCCTTGAATAATTCTACAAAACTGTAAGCCATAATTGTAACTTTCATTTTTTATTCTCCTTAAACAAAAATTAAACATAAGTTTGATTTTTCACTCTATAAATGATGCCATCAAGCACTGTAATATTCTTTATCTCATGCAGAACATATATTTTATTTTATTAGGTGTTCAAAAGTAGATATATGTTTTATTAAAATGCATACTGTCTGCTTTTGGGCTTGATTAACAGCTGCGGATTATCTGTTGCCACAGACTATATCCTGAAAATTATGTTTTTTTTTTTTTTTTTTTTTGTAAGAAATCCTTTTTTAATAGCTTGGATATATGGGCTATCTATCAGTCCAGTAACTCCACCAAGAAACTAATAAATCTATGTCATTCATTATAAAATGATATTGTGTAATGCATCCTTTTTAATAGTCTGCAATATCGCTGAGACCAAAAGTTTTTGAAGAATGAAAGAAAGTTTAAGCTAATTACAATTTATTGTCTCCTTTGTTAAATTTTAGTTTTTGTTATTATTGTAATATGCAATACAATGTAACATTACTGTAATATACAATCTAATAATGTAATATAACATCGATCATTCTTACTTATTATCGAATGAAGATCATATAAAAGGATTCTTTAATTTTTACTCATTAATATTTATTTACTTTGTCTCTTTAAAGTTTTTAAAAAATTTTTAGCTGAAAAGTTTTTTTAAAACAACTCCTATTTTTATTTCAATTTGTTAATCTAGTGCCCCTAGGTGGGTGCCTAGAGCTGCCTAATTGTAAAAGAAGACCTGGTCTTAATGGCTTATCATCACCTGCATCGATGATACGAGTTGCCATTGATTACACGTCTCATTCATCTCTTGTTTGCATTTCCAGAATTCTGAGTAGTGGTCATTATATTTCTGATGAGTTAAGGTCCAGGGCTGTGTCCTATATTTAAGGGCTTTTGTAATGCATTATTTAAGCAGAACAATGCATGGCTGTATGTTTTCCATGTTGTACTGACTTTTTTTTATGCAAAGTATGTTTGACTGTTGCTCTGGCTAGCACATTTTCCTGATTTCTCATTAATGGGAAAACATCTGGTCAATGATTATCGAGCGAATGGCACATTACCACTCTCTATTTACTTTGTTTGATAAACTGTGGCATTGTGTTGAAACAGCATGGAGTGCTGTACCCATACATGTCATCCAATTGCTGTTCTATTTAATGCTTAGGCAGATAAATGTTCTTATTGCTGCCAGTGGTTACTGCTTTATGTACTGATTTCTTAGGATATAAACATCCAAATTTTCTGAAAATTTAATCGATTGTTCTTATTATTATAATGTAAGTGTCCAATAAATTCCATTCTGTTATTTTCATTCTTGTTGTAGCAATTTTAATGTAGAGTATTTCTTCTGAGGCCAATTAAAATCAGCAGCTAATCCAGGTTTTAATGTTTTAAACATTTTTTTGAAAAATTGATATTTTTTGTCAAAAAAAAAAAAAAAAAAAAAAAAAAAATGTAAAGCTTTTTATTTTTAACAGTCACCCTATAGTGCTTAATATCAAATTAATAGTGTTTCTTTAAAACTAAGTATAGGCAGTCTGAAATAATAATGAAAACTTGGGAAGGTTTTATAAAAGGATCATTTTTATAAAACAAAATGTTGTTAAAGGGCCATTTTCATGAATTTGTGAAAGGGTCCTTTTTATAAATGGGTCAGCAAATGGGTCCCAATTTTCAGCTGGATCTACTCCTGAAAGTTTTACTTATTTGAAAAATTGATACAATATTGCTATCAAATTAAAATGTTGAAATTACTTAAAAAAAAAAAAAAAAAAAAAGTCTTTTTTCACAAAAATTAAGGTTTAAAAAAATATGTGCATTTTGGGGCCCTTGAATTCAGACTCTAGTTGCGTCATAATTGGGGATAGAAATGGATGCTTAATTGCATTTTGAAACACTTTTTTAGCTAAACATCTTTATTAGGTATATAACAATGATTTACTGAAAAAGAAAGGGAAAAAATATTTTTTGTAGTTTATGCAATTTATGCCGTAAATACTCTGTTATATTTTAAGTATTTCTTTGTAGATACACCTGCTAGTGACATTGAAGAAACATTTAAAACTTTTCTAAAGAGAGATGACATTGATATAATCCTGATCAATCAGAACGTATGTAGATAAATCTTTGCACTTTCAGTTGTTATCAACAATAATGCATTATTATATATAATTTGTATTTTTTATTAGATTGCTGAAATGATCCGATATGTAATAGATGCTCATGTTAAGCCTGTTCCAGCAGTATTAGAAATTCCGTCTAAGGATCATCCTTATGATCCTAACAAGGATTCTATTTTGAGAAGAGCTAAAGTAAGCATATTTTCTTAATTGTTGGTAGCCTTAAAAATATTTTTCATTTTATCCTTTCTTTAGTTTAATCACAAAATTTTAGTCTAATAATCAGATTTTCACAGGGGCGGCGGAACGTGAATTTTATTGACCGGGCCTGGAATATTGAAGCATGATCAATGGCGCACCACTGGGGGGGGGGGGGGCTAAGGGGGATCGAGCACCCCAGACCAAAACGACACATAAGAATAATATTTTATAAAAGCTGTATTAGCAAAATTTTATTTTTAACTTTGTAAAACAGAAAATAATTACAAGATAAAAAGATCTTTTTATATACCATGTTTTTAAATTTTCTGTTCAATCATATAAACGCTACCGAAGGCAGCGGGAACCCAGAGCAACTGTATAATTTTTTTAAAAAATTCATTGCTCTCGTGTTTTGAGCTATTATAAAAGTTTCAAATGTCTAGCTAGTTGGGAAGTTAGTGAAAAATCGATTGTAAGCTTTGTACTGGTAACGCTGCCGAAGGTAGCAGGAACCCGAAACATTTGGTTACAAATATTTAAAAAATGCATTTTCACCGTATTCTGAACTATTCTGAAAGTTTCAAATGTCTAGCTAGTCAGGAAGTTAGTTAAATAAATTTTCTGTTGAATCATATAAACGCTGCTGAAGGCAGTAGGGACCTGAAACAGTTGACTAAAACTATTAAAAAGAATGTATTGTCGCTGTTCTGAGCTATCCTGAAAGTTTCAAATGTCTAGCTAGTCGAGAAGTTAGGGAAAAATCGATTGCAATCTTTGTACTGATAACGCTGCCAAAGGCAGCAGGAACCCGAAACATTTGGCTAAAGGTATTAAAAAAATGCATTTTAACCGTATTCTGAACTATTCTGAAAGTTTCAAATGTCTAGCTAGTCGGGAAGTTTGTTAAATAAATTTTCGTTCGAATCATATAAACGCTGCCGAAGGCAGTAGGGACCTGAATCAGTTGACTAAAAGTAT
The DNA here is from genome assembly GCA_963930645.1 of Salticus scenicus. Taxonomy (NCBI): domain Eukaryota; kingdom Metazoa; phylum Arthropoda; class Arachnida; order Araneae; family Salticidae; genus Salticus; species Salticus scenicus. The sequence goes on along the minus strand of OZ005662.1, from coordinate 130,013,413 downwards.
AAAAAAAAATGTATTGTCACTGTATTCTGAGCTCTCCTGAAGTTTTCAAATGTCTAGCTAGTCGAGAAGTTAGTGAAAAATCGATTACAAGCTTTGTACTGGTAACGCTGCCGAAGGCAGCAGGAACCCGGAGTAGTTGGTTAAAAATATTTAAAAAATGCATTTTCACCATGTTCTGAACTATTCTGAAAGTTTCCAATGTCTAGCTAGTCGGGAAGTTAGTTAAGTAAATTTTCTGTTGAATCATATAAACGCTGCCGAAGGCAGTGGGGACCTGAACCAGTTGACTAAAAGTATTTAAAAAATGTATTGTCACCGTGTTTTGAGCTATCCTGAAAGTTTCAAATGTCTAGCTAGTCGGAAAGTTAGGAAAAAATCGATTGCAATCTTTGTACTGATAACGCTGCCGAAGGCAGCGGGAACCCGAAACAGTTGGCTAAAGGTATTAAAAATATGCATTTTAACCTTATTCTGAACTATTCTGAAAGTTTCAAATGTCTAGCTAGTTGGGAAGTTAGTTAAATAAATTTTCTGCCAAATCATATAAACGCTGCCGAAGGCAGCGGAACTTGAAGCAGTTGACTAAAATTATTAGAAAAATGTATTGTCACTGTGTTGTGAGCTGTCCTGAAAATTTCAAATATCTAGCTAGTCGGGAAGTTAGTTAAAAATCGATTGCAAGATTTGTCCCTGACAAACACACAAGAATCGAAGTTAATAAAAACATGGTAAAATTAGGCGACACTTCGTACCGATTTCTCTTGTTCGTTGCATAATGGGCACATACAAGGTTCAGCATTTGTAGTTTTTGTAAAATTAGTGTTATCTTCATCTCTGCGAGTATCATCATTGTTTTTATCAAGTACAGTTTCTTTTTCTAAACTTGGAATCAGGGAGTTTGAAGACACTTTAAAATATGACTCGATTTTTTGCCGTTTTCTGGAACTCATTTTTATAGGTGAAAAAAATAAATATGTAGTTTAATTAACCAAAATGCGTTTTTAGATGAAGCACAGGAAAAGCGTCTTCCTCGTTCTCTCCCTAGATTTATGACTGAGACCATAGAAGCCACTGAAGGAGAGAGGGGACTTGTCACCCCAAAAATGCGGACATAAGAATAGTCGTCTCTGAAAGGGGAGGGGGCGGGAGCACATTCAGCGGCAAAATTCTACTTTACCTCATCCCCCGAGGCGCGAGTGACTGAGACTGTAGTAATGGGTATTGCACTTCTCACCTGAAAATTCATATAGAACAAGGAATATAATACAACACACAGATGAATGGGGATTCCGGGAAACTTGTTAGCAATCCCTGCTTTCCAGAGAGTAAAGAAAACTGGCTTACTAATCCTTTTTCTGCCGTCACCAGCCCCCCCCCCCCCCCTGCACACACACTGTTATCCTTTCAGGAATGTCGTATCTGTAGGGAAATAGATTGCAACAGCTATTAGACGTATTATAAGCGGCAACCAGAGAGATATCCTGTTATGTAACTCTTCACCTTCTTTTATTATCAAGTCAGGTCAGAAAAGATACAGTACAAAAAAAAAAAAAAAAAGACAAAGCTAATGCCCGGGCCCGGTCGGCTATAAAACTATTCCTTTTAAATTCCTTCTGGGAATTATGGGTGTAATATATATTTTTTTAATGTGTGTATCCCAACTTAAAAAAAAAAAAAAAACTACTATGCCACATTATATTGTTCATTTTTAATCAGATTTCTTTAGTGTAAATTTATGTATTTCAATTAAAATAGCATTAATAAATACTAATTGTGCAAACTTATGTTTATTATGTTAAGAAAATATTATGTATATGGTATATGATTTCTAAATTTAATATTTTGTAGAAATTTATAAATTTTCTTCCAAATTATACTCTTTAATTTTTTATTTCAAAATTTAACATGCAAAATTTGTGTTCACTTATTAGTTATATTGAGAAAATAACTTTCAATAAATACCTATTTATAATAATGTCTGTTTAAAATCTTAAAAATATGAGGGGAAAAAAAAAAAAAAAAAACAATTTTGCATCAAGAAGCATACAAATTTTTTTAAAACAGATTTTAGCACACAAAATGTTAAAAAGCTTTAAAAGAAAAAATGAAAATTTTGTCTAAAAAGGGATCCAAAAATAAAGAAAAAATAAATAAAAAGAACAGCACAGCCGATGATGCATAATCGTTTATGGTTGTAATATTTCCTTATAGAGATGGTTACTTTCAGCAGGACAATCTGTCTAAAATTGATTTGAGGAGCATCAATTAGAGTATAACCTGCTTCCATGGCCACTTCAAACCCTTGATTTCAACTCTATTGAGCATTTATGGGACAAAGTCGAAAGATACCTTCAAAACTTGGAAACAACACCATCCAATTTGACTCAATACTTAGAAATGTCGTTATATTAGCATGGACCAATTAATTCATTATTAGAGGGTGTCTCTAATTTTTTACCATTTAGTATATAACTTTAAATATTTAAATTTAGTCCTAAAATGCTGTATAACAATTTGATGGTTTTATTGTTGAATTTGATGGTTAGTTATTTTATTGTTTGAGTGTGAATGCTGTAGATTATACAAATATTTGAATTAGCGTATATATACAAAATAAATGCTCAACCATATGGTGTTCTAGGTTTATTATTTTCTTTTTCAAACCTAGTGAAAAGAAAATAAATTAATAAAGGTTAATTCAAAAGCATATAAAGTACTTTTTAATAACTTTTTTAAAACATTGTCTTGTCTTATTGATTATTAAATCAGTATAAAATTTGTCATAAAAAATTTGTTTTTTATATTTCTAATCATTTTTATGTTGTTATAGGGAATATTTCAAGCTGAAGAATACCGTTAAACAATTTGTAAGTATTGTTATAATTTTATTTTAAAGAATTTTCTTTTAAAATTAAATCAATTGAATATTATGCTTATTTAGTTTAAATATTACAATTACAAATAATAACAATACCTGCATTTTTTAAATACTAGCTTTTTAATTCCATGGAGTTAATAAAATTTGGATTTGAAAGTAGAATAATTTTCAATTCAGAGTGAAAAAAATCTCTTACTCAGAATCAAATCATCCAGGATATCTCAGTGGTGGAGCACTACTATGTTAAGTTGTAATAGGAAATATTTTGCTTTGAATAAAAATTATTCAACTTTCAACTCCAAAATTTATTAATTAATCAAGTTGAACTAAAAAAAATTAATTCTTAATCATTTATTACATTGCCCCTTCCCCCACCTTTTTTCCCCTCAGGCATTCTTCTAGCTTATAATTGAAATTTAATTAACAGGTCCTCTCTCTCTTTTTTATATATTTCAGAACATTTAAGTTTTGTATGCCTAAATATTGTTTATTAGTGCTAAATTGACAACCAATAATAACGTATAAAATGCAAGAAAACTTCTGTTGACTTGAAATTTTGAATTATTCTGTTGTCATTTATTCTTGATGCATCTGTAAAATTTTATATCAAACAGATGTCTACAAATGGCTGAAAATTAAATTGTCAATTCCATTAGTTTCATGTGTACATGTCAAGCAAATAAAAATATGTAAAAACAGATCTATTGATGTTGACGTACAGTTACCCGCAAGGCTTGTTCTGAACAATAGTTGTTGATAAATGGTTTAATTTTCAGTTCCCCACCTAATCTCGCTGACAGCCATGGCCCATGTTATTGTATGCAAAATTTTTTTTCCATAATTACTCATTACCTATAGTATATTTTTAAATTCTGTTTTCACATACAGAAATTCATAATCATCAAATTAGCACTTATTTTCTAAAAAATTGATTTTTTAAATTTTGTAGTATTTCATTTTGCAGCTAAAGAATGAAAAAAAAAGCATTTTGTGAAAATTTGCATTTTTGAATTCCAAATTAAAATATAAAAATGTAAAATGAAATCAATTTTTTTTTAAATGAGTACTAATTTAACTGTTGTGAATTTTCTGAATATGACAATAGAGTTTAAAGCAATACATTAGGTAAGTAATTGTGGAAATAAATTTTTTCCCATAGAATAACATGGGTCTTGGCTATTTGAAGGATAAGGTATTGTCCCCTCTTAATCATGTTGTTAGTTAGAGTGTTAGTCTGTATACACAATATCTCATAGAAAAGTCGGAGAAGTTTTAAAATATCACTTATGATACTGGTAAGAATCCTGTTGATTTGCAACATTTTAATTTGAAAGCTTCATAAGTTATTCATTAACATAGGAGAACAGACAAAATTTTGCTTATACGTGCATTGAAATGAATTATTTTTATCGTTAATGTCAGACAAGCACTAAAGTATCATTCATGATCAGGGCCTGACTAAGATATTTTTGTGCCTCCACACCTGATGCAGACATGCCAAGTCTCCTGCTTTTGGCAGGAGTCGCCTGCTTTTTGCTTGTTTTTCTATGCTCCTGTTTTTCTACTCATTTCTCCTGCTTTTCTGATGTAGTTTTATCTATCCCCCTTAGCATAATTTATGCTTAAAATTTGTGGGATTGGGTAAAAAAATTTGAAAGAAAATTGAAATTTATCTTGCTCTGCAATTTATCAAGTTCAGTTTAAATGTGAATTACTATACAATGCTTTGAAACTAATTTTTGCATAATGAAAAATGTCTTCTTATTGTTTTATATTAGGAGCAAAATGATCAAATCTGTCTGTTTTGACTTAAATTTTAAACAACTGTATGTCTGAGGATATTTTTAAACTGCAAGAAACATATATTATTCATTTAATTTTAATACTGATGCTTTGTAAATACCTCCTAAGATTATAAAGCTTTACTTAAAATTAAATTTGCATTATTTTACTCATTTTTATTACAAACTTTCTTGTTGGAAAAAAAGTCTCCTGATTTCTGTTAAAAAATATCCTGCTTTTTTGTCATTAGAAGTTGGCATCTGCTGATGGAAATTTATGATGAGCAGCAAATAGAATAATTATAGTCATATAAAAATTATTATAATTGTATTACAAAATAGATTTTAAATATTAATTCATAAAAAATAATAATTGTTTAAAAATTAAATTTTATCTCTCAAAAAGATGTCATATTTATTTTTAAGTAATTTTTATAAACTATTTCTGATTTTAATTATCCATGCTCTGCAATGAAGGTGAAAGTAGTTTCTCATGTCAACAGGCAAGTTTACTGCACACATTTTATTTCAATAAATGTGAATACTGTTGATTAGACTTTCTCATATTAATTAAAAACAAATTGTGTAAAATTTTGTGTCCCAAAAAATTTTTGTGCTCAGGGCAAGTGCCCTGAGTGCCCATATGATAATCAGGCTCTGTTTATGACATTAGCTTGAATATTATTGACAATGAACATTCTACTTTTTAAACTTTTTAAGTTATTCGAAATTTACGATTTTCTTACCATGGCAGAATAGGGTAAAATTTTGTAGGAACATCCATTATGTGGAATATTTTCATCGGAAAGATGCCGTGCAACTTTTGAAATATTATTTATCTTGCACGTCATTGATTATGAGCATTCTAATTTGAAAATTTCATAAGTTTTCGAAATTGAAGATTTTCTTAACATGGTAAAATAGACTAATATTTCACATAAACTTACATTATGGGGATCTTTGCATTCACATTGGAAATAACATGGAAATTGCATGACAACTAAAATACAAAACTGACCGTAGGATAGACTAGTAGGTGAGGCATTTCAGTCTGCAACTGTGTCTAGCAATCGGCCAGATTAATTTCTCTTAACATGAATATACCGTGTCATTTTTTTTGTTATAAATATATGATGGGGAACTGAACAGAGTCCACCTATGCCAACTAGTTTAAAACACATTTAAGTTTTACTTATCTAATTACTGGACAAAAAGAAAGTCACTATAATAATTTTTGCTAGAGTCTTCTGAAAGTATATAAGATTTATTTGATGTGCAATTGCAAATTTTCTTTTTATGTAATAACAGTGAATAAGTAATAATGTATGTGTGTTTATTTATGCAGGTCTACTTCAGACAGATCTCTGCTATTCCAGATGTATTTAATCAAGTCTACTTAGATGTAATATATTTAAAGATAAATTGTTTAGAAATGAATACTGTAATTTTTATGTGTATAAATTATATAAACTAGACTTTGTTAAGTTTGTTGTGTATATATATTAAGTCAGCACAAATTTTTATGTATATCTGAAGAATAAAATGTCAGGAAAGTATTTGTAGAATGCATTTTTACTTACTACATATTGACATCCTGTTTATTCAATATCAACATAAATAAGTTTTTTTTTTTTTAGGACTGAGGGCCTATTAGTCTCAATCTGGGATTTTTGCGTTGTCGTTTTCGATAGTTGAACATTTGTCGAAATAATTTTTTGATAGTTGGACATTTATCGAAATCTAAAATTTATCGAAAATATAATTGAATAATTTGAAAGCGATGTTATAATTGGGAAGAAAAAAAAACTAATAGTCCTCCGTCCTAAACTAAATTCTGCTTTTGCCAGAATTTCATCAAAATCTTTTTTTTTTTTTTTAATTATTGAAAGAAAAGAAAATTAATAATAATCAGTATCGTTACAAGCAATATCGAAAAAGCTTTTTTTAATAATTTTGAATTAGGAAATAAAAAGTGCGCATGAAATAATATGAAATAAAAATAAGTAAAAAAATGAATTTAATGATTTAATGTTTTTGTTTTTCGGGGGCTGCTCATGCATATAAAAAATTATATTAAGACGAGTCGAAGAAGGAAGCGAAATAAGTATTGAGTTATATTACGATAAATACGATATATTAGACCTATCGTCCAGGGTTAGTAGGCATTTCCGTTGAAAGAAATAGTTTGTTCGTTCGGTGCAACTTGCACATTAGTCCCGTGAGGTACAACTTTCACATTAGTCCTTTGAGGTACAACTTTCACTTTAGTCCCGTCAGGTACAATTTGCACATTAGTTCCCTTTAATTTCCTTTTTTTGGTCACATAAAAACATCAATGCACATTAACAACTGTTGAAAGTTTGCAATAGCTGAATCCACAGTGATCTAAAATACTTTAGTTTAATATGGTGAGTTCAAATAGAAGATGTATTCCATATTCGCCTGCTTTCCTCTAAACAATAAACCTGTCTCCAAAACTGTAACATCCCCTTCTTAACATCCCTGAAATATTTTATTTTGTCGATATGAATATAAGTTTTATCTCCAGAATAAAAAAAAATATATTGGTTAAAAAAAAAAAAAAAAAAAAGAATTTAATGATTTAAAAAATATAAATGGTAGATATACAAATCATCATATAAAAATGCACATTTTTTATTTAGATTTTTTTTTTTTTTTTTTTTTTTTTTTTTGTCGGGGGGGGAGGTTGTTGTTTCTTTGTTTTGTTAGCCAAGCCCATTTGAAAATTTTTAATTGTTTTGCTGTACCAGGTATAGACCTCTGAACAGGGTCGGGCTCATTCAGATGCCTACTACTCGTTATCCCCAGGGAAGTAGGCAAGGGCAACTTGGAATTAATGAAGATTTAATTTCTTCAGAAAAACTCTTGCTATTTTGACCTACTATTTTTTTTTTTTCTTTTTTCAGATTGTTCTATAATCAATAAATAATCTAGTGTGTCACTCACACGACTTTCTCTTACCCTGAAATTTAATAATATAAATACAGATTGGAGATTAAGGGGTAAGATAACGAGTACTGTTATGTGAACCTATGTTAAAACAATTCAAATTAGGCTTCGGAGCACCTTTATTTGACAAGTAATTCTGTGTGAGGGGGGCAGCCCCATTTCACTACTATACCTACATTTATATAGAATTCGAATCTGTTATTAAATTAAGGAGTTCATTTAAAATTATTAAGAACACTTCCACAACAACATTCCTTGAAACTTATCAGTCTTGATCAAATGTTCTAGTAACAAACACCTTAACTTCAAAATACAAAATTTGGATTGCCTGAAATTATTTGTTTTTAATTTATTCTAACAGACACAGACAAAGGTCAAACGTTAAAAACTTGACTTCGGTATTCAGGAAGCCTCAAAACGTCTAAATATACAAAAAACCAAGCAATGAATATTTAGCTTAAAAAAATACGTTATTTACCATAAGGCTATGAGGAATTAATTTCAATTCCTGAGCAGCTTTCCTGGATGTTGTAAAATATTACAGTAAAGCACTTCCACTAATAATAAAAAATAATGTTATGGATTAAATATTGGCAGCCCTGTATATCTTCTAGAAGTTATGTACACATCACGTGGAGGACATAAATTTAATCTTATATTAATAACACACGGCGCAACCTAAAGTGCACTTCAATCAATTTTCAAGTATTGTCATACTATAGTTTTTTGTGTAGCCCTGTAAATGAACAGTGAAAGATTTCTATACCATATTCTATACGAAACATGTTTCTACCTATATAAAAAATATATATTCGTTTCATTTGGTTTAGTGCAGTGTATAGATGTTAAACTCTACTTACCTGCATTTCCCCCCATAGACGTAATGTATTTAAATTCTCTTGGGTACCCTTGTACACGAACCATTTTCTTGATCTCAAAGAAAAGTTTAGTGCAGCATCCCTATATCATACACATTTAGAATACCAAGTTTGCACTTTCTGCTATAATTTGTTTTTGAGATATGCTGATAACAGACAGACACACACACAGACAAACCGCTTAAAACATGATTTTTGGATTCAGAGGACCTCAAAATGTGTAATAAAACAAAAATTCAATTTTCAAAATTTGACCTCCCCCCCCTCCCCTTCCCCCCCCCCCAAAAAAAAAAAAACTTTCTTTACCTTATGGGCAAGAGAAAGTAAAAATGAAAGAGAAATATGAACTTAGAATAGCTATTGTATTTAAAGAAATATATATATATATAATGAATTGATTGCATGTAAAATGCCGAAATATCAAAAGAATGCAAGTAACATTTCAATATAGAAGGAATTATCAATTAAACATTATATACAGGGGACTACACACCAAGGCCGTATCCAGAAAAAAATTTCGGAGGGGGCCCAACTTTCACTCAGATGTTGGTCGTGCACCCACACATATGTACACCAAGAACGTGTGCATTAAAGTTTGTCCCCCCCCCACTCCCCAATCAACTTAACTTTAAAACAAATATAAGTTATTGCCTTAAAATTCGTATCTAGGCATAGTAAAATAGTTATGCGCTATAAATAAGATCGGTTACAACGCCGCATGGCAACAAACAATTGAATTAATATTCCTAAAATCTGAAATAGCAAGAAAACATTTAATAATAATAATAATTCTAAAAAGTGCCTCGGGCCTAAAACTTATGGAACTAGTCCTTTAAAATGCACAAGTCTCTACTAGAGAGTTCTTTAATCTGTGATGTTATAAACCGCGGACAAAAGGAGAAAATCCCCAAAAACTGGACTCACGGTAGTCCGGTTAATAAGGAGTCGAGCTCGTAATTGAAGGATTGAGCGATTGATGCTTGAGCTATCCAAAGACTGTCATGTAGATTAATGGTATCTGGTGCACGTAAAATCCGTTGTGTCCTCCATGTTTTGTAAATGTAATAGCTCAGGTATACTGAAGTTGGGGAAACATTTCCACCGTGGAGGTTTTAAATTGTGATGGTACGATTACCCTAGAAATGAACTCTAGACCGTTGATATGCTGTCTGTCTAGCTTTAGTGCAATGTTAAGTCCATTCAAATTCAACATACCAAAAACTGGCTGACTTCCTAATTCAATGATATGGCGCATGATTTATGTTCGAAACAACCATGTTTCAAATACTTTTCGTTTTTTTTAGATATAGCTTCTTTTTTTTATACAACCAAGATATATCTATTCCTTAAAAAGGGAAATCTAGGGCAGCTACGCTACCTGCTGCGTGATGTACCCAAAAATCTAATCAACAAAAAATTTATATCTACGTTTACAAAAATAGTCTAATGGTGTTAGAACATCTAAAAACATGTAAATACATTGAAAACTAGAAGTCTAAAAGTTTCCAAATCCAATACTTTTTTCTCTTGTTTTGTGTGTAGAAGAAAATAATATATATATGTGGTTTTCTAATTAGATAATAATGCTTGCTTTAGATCATATTACCGGAAACATGAGGACCTGTGTGCTGGCGTCCACTAAACCTAGACATATTACATGTCTAGGTTTAGTGAACACATTGAAGTCTTCTCATATGGCTTACTGTTTAGCGTGGTTAGACATGTCTTCTACAGACCCGGGACCATGCTTATACGCATTGTAGTTGCTGAAAATCTTCTGGCATGGCGTACGTATCAAACTATCTAGCGTTTGTATATGTAACCAGGGTGTATATCAACCAGGTGTTTCATGTGACACAGCGTATCTTCAACTGTGGATGCACGTCATTAGTGATTATCGTTTGGAAATTGAACAGTGAAGCGATGGCCCCCTCATCGCATTCTACATCAGACTCAGATATTGTCTGCTTTGTGACGATCGTAACAAAGATGTTTACATAACGTGTTAGTTTTTTAAGGCCTGTCAGGGCAGTAGCTAACAGAGCCAATTATTCGACTTGCATCGCAGCTCACACCCACTTTTGTTTTAGGACCGTCTTAGATCTCTTCAGAGGTTTGTCGAACTCAGGGAGCCTAATTCAACATTATGTATATATATATATATATATATAAATTTCTTTTTAAGTTTTCCCTCTTTCCTAGCGCAGGGAGCTACAAATACTTTTTTGACTTTGTGTTGACCAATTTGTTGTAATGCTTGGGGCTATACAATCGCATGCGATTGTTTTTTCTCACTGAGAGATCCGTTGTGGTAATCCTTCTGATTCCTTATGCGAATGTTATTTAGTTATAGGTGCATGGCGATGGATGACGGTAGTAGTGTAATAGTTTGAACGATATGGCCACATATGGTGGTTTTTTTCCGCAAGTGGGTTTAACACTTCGGTTTCCTTTTCGAAAACGAGGAAAATTGATACGGAATTTCTTTGACAGAACCTGTGGACTGCATGTACCTACTAGAGTCTGGTCCAGTCAAAGCTTAGTCTGGTTTGGGAATCTGGACATTCGTTTGAAAATCTGCCTCGCTGCAAATATGAATACTGCATGCTATACTCAATGATGTGATTACTGGCATTTTTGCTTTAAGTAGGATTAGATAGTACCATCTTTCATCACATGTCTTTCTGTAAAGTAAACTTTATATTGGCTGTTTTTTTTTTTTTTTTTTTTTTTGTTTTGTTAGAATTTATACTCCATGGAAGGTATACTACGTGCATAACTAACAAAACTAGAAGTTGCATATGCAACTGGGATCTTTGTAATGACAAATCTTTTGTCTCACATGGAATTGAAACGCTATTTCTGGCAAGAGAAGTGTTTAAAAGAAAGGAAACACATTACAGTATTCAAAAATAAGTACCATAAAGATATCTTTTTAGGGTTTTTTACAAAGCGCTAATATGCATTTCGGTAATTTGGACTTTACAAGACAGAAAATTGCTAATAAATAAGGTTTCACAAGCAAACAAACTAACAACAACAGCAACAAAAAATTGTGGAGAAAAAGTTCATTTTTTTACAATTTTTTTTCTGGTCAGTAGGACATGAAAAAAAAATGTCTCGGACAATTTTGGGGGGGGGCCAGAGCCCCCCCTCTGGATACGTCCCTGCTACACACCTTGGAACTGAAGGTTGTGTAGGGTTTTCGAGACTATTTGAAACTAAACTACATAAAAATACCAAATTTTTTCCAAGTCATAAAACTTGTAAAGGCACAATTACTTAAATTATTAAATGTATAATGGTTAAAAAAAATATATATATTCTTGTATTTTTAAGTATAGCTGTAATAGTATTTTGCTTAAATATTTTGCAATCTATAAATTATCATTAATTCTGAGAGTTATACATTATTGCTGTTCCAGAGTTTTTAAATATTCTACCAAAGCTAAACCCTGGTCAAATTTTATTTTTAGTTCTATATACATAAAAGAAAGTAGTAGATTTGTGAAAATGTTTGACTGCTGGTTTTCAATGTAATTGCACAATTTGAAAAATTTTAGAAGATATGTGATGTACATAATATGGATTAGTTTTAACCAATTATTTTGTAATAATAAAGATATTTGTAATAGTTAACGAGGGTAAAACTTTTGTAAATGTAGAAGCGTCGCTTTCCACCATAGGAGAGGGAACTACTTTTGTCAAGAACAGACATTGTACATTTTGATAGAAATATAAATTGTATTTATATTCAGTTTCAGGGCTGAATGTGACCCTACTAGAAAAATCCTCAAATTACATAAAAAGAATAAAAAGCCAGAGTGCAATTAAATTTTTCTTATGATCATAACTAATAAATTATGTGCAAAGTTTTTGTAACTCTAAAAAAATTCTAGTAAATTGCGAAAATATATGGGTCATTCTACAGAAAACGTAGGTTTTCAAAATTAGAATAAAAAAAAAAAAAAAAATTCTTCAAAATTTTTTTTAAATTAATTTATTTTGCTCTTTTTATATTTATTTCTACCCCCATATAGTTGGACACATTCTTTTTGATTATTTTTTAACTTTTTCTTGTAATTGAAATTTTGAACGTGAACGGAGGATACATACATGTAACGGAGAATACACCCTTATGATGTATTTCTACAATTTAAACATTTTATGAATGTGTACATATTGCTTTTGTATATTAAATTAATTACACTGATTGCTCATGTAAAATGCTTTGTTATAAAACATATTAAAGAAACAGTTTCTGCAATTATTAATTTGAACACTTTTCATTTTAAGTTATATGTGCCAAATTTTCACTAAAGACATATTGTTCTGTTTTATTCATAGTAGGTTGCTTCAGGACTTCAACAACATCACTTAAATATACTTCTGATATATCATCCTTTTCGGGGAAAATAAAAGTGTCATTAGAGCATTTCTGCATGAATTTTACAGTAAATTCATTATAAGACTCTTGTGATATAATTAAAGCTACATAAAATTTGAAGCTTTTCTTGCCAGCTAATTTGATTATCACATAGTTATTTGGTCCTATCTTTGCACTGCTTAAGCCATTTCTCATTACTTTTTCATTAATAGCTGAAAAAAAAAGAATAAGAACTTAAATGTTATAACCTTAATAATAAAGTAATTTGTTAAATTTATTTATTTTTTAATGATATTAAGGAACTTTTTCTTAAAAAAAACTATGTTGTATTAAGAACATAATTTAGACTAATTAAAAATTATATATTAATTTTAAAATTGATTTTCTAAAAAACTGTATTCTCCTATGCTTCATTACATTTATATTGTAACGGAGGATACAAATTGCTATGTTTTGTTTTGTATATCCTGTTGATTTAAGGTTAACACATCATGGTGATAAAGTTTACTTAAAAAAGTTATGAACTATTAACTGAGAAAATAATTTTAATAAATAAACAATTCTTATCTTTTAAAATCAAGAACGGAGGATACACAATGTAAAGGACCTATTTGACTTCAGAGAGAATAATACATAAATTCTTACCTACTAAGATGTTTAGCTCCACTGTGAAGAACAGATATTGAAAATTAGCTGTCTGTGATTCTAAATCTCTGTAATGAGTTGGCAGTATTGCCCTCTGTAGGAAATTCTTGTATTTAATTGCATTCTGAACGGAGGATACAAGAAAAACTGTGACAGTAATTCAAAGGATAATTAATGCAATACTTTTTTTTCTTTCGCAGCAGAATTCACTTACACTGTAAAAAACAATCTAATGACCGAAACTGCTCTATATTAATATTAAATATTATATTTTTTTTTATTCAACAAAAAAGTGAATGAGTAAGTGGAGGAACATATGTTGTGACATCTAACGGAGGTATACAAGTATCCCTCCGTTCTTTGAAAAAAACAAATAAAATAAAATAAAAACATCACCAGTTTTTATTAATTATATTAAAAAAATGTTATAATATTTAAAATCTCTTAAGAGAATATTTTAAAATAATTATTTTTAAAACTAACTACCCCAAACCAGAAATATTATGTTTTTTGTAGAATGACCCATATACAGTTCCCGCTGCTTATTAAAATCACATTCATTCTGAACAAAAGTGATTTTATAAAGTAGTTGATTTTTATATTCGGCGAACGTTCCTGCACTCTAGAAAAATATGGTACTCTAAATTTGGAAAGAAATTTCAAAACGTAATGAAATTCATGAACAATATTAATATTTTTGATACACAATTAATTGTTCCTTCAAAATAAGTAAATTAAGCACATTCAAAGTTTCGATACGCTTTCCTTTGGAGAAAATTATTATTACTTTGCCAAAAGTTCACACTTTTTTTTTTTTTTTTTTTAATCTATCTTTTCAGATCTTTTACTTATTTCAGAATAAGAACTAGAAGTTGTCTTTTAATAATTAAAAAAAAAAAAATATCACTTGTAAACCAAATCAAATTTGTAACTTATTACTGTGCACTTTAAGAAATACATTTCTAGAAATTGTTACTAAGACATGTAATGGGCATGTTTATTATGCAAGTATGCTTTAAATGTAAAATTTTTGACAAAGAGCGATAACAGGGAGATTGCTGTATTTTGTTTTCTTTTTTACTTCAAAAATAAAAAATCAGAGTGTATATAAAAATTTGTTTAGCGTGCATAAATGACATTTTTGCTGCTGAAGAGAGACTTTTTGAGTATATTAACCGGCGGTGCTGATTTTATTAAGGGGTGGTTTTAAAATTGATTTGATTCCGGTCCTGGCAATTTGAACAGATTAAGTGGCTGATTTTATAAAGCAGCGGTTACTGTGGCTAAATTTCTATTGTACAACATTTTTCTCTTAACAGTCAGAGAAGAAAAATTAAAAAAAAAAAAAAAAAATCCTGAAATTTGGAACTATATGAAGCAAAAATTCCAGAAATCAGGAAAAATTCCCCACACACAATCATTCCTGATCAATAAATAGATAACAAAATGATAAATTTAATATAGAATCATCTGGGGTATTTGAGGTATTGAGCTGTGACAGTAATTTTTTCCTTATTTGGTTCATAATATAACTGACAAATATTTATTAATTAATCTGAAATAAATACGTTATAGATTTCAAAAATGTGACTTTTTTAAACAAAGTTTTGGTGTCACATTTACACCCTGAATTGGAGCAAGTGTGGATCCTCCCCCCCCCCCCCCCCCACTTTTACAAATGACAGATTATTGAAAAGTGTAATTGAATTGGTACTATTATTGCTAACTACAAGAGTGTTGTTGGTCAATTTGATCAATGACAGTCTTCCAAAAATTAAACAAACTGTACTGTTATTACAAAAAGATCTGTATAATGTGCAAATATGGTACGCTAAATAAATTATACTTTGAGAGGGTGGGGGCAGTTTTGGGGGCTTCTATGTATTTACAGCCTCGTTAAATTGGCACCTAAGCTGTATATCAACAAAATTTTCGGTTGAACTTAATAAAACAACCAGAATTTCTTTAAATACAATGAAATAAATACCTTCTTTGATTAAAAATTTAGATTTAGCTTTATTCATGCATTTAGTCACATTACTTCGTTCTCATCATCTCCTTTTCCCAAGACACCACAAGTGCATCAATATTCATTACACTTTCTTGTATATAATGAAGATTCACATTGGTGTGTTAACAAATAAAACTTTCAATTACTGACTTCAGGTAAGTAACTGGTATCCCAGTCTATTTTATTAGACAGATTAAAAATATAATCTATACTAAATATTCCACTATCTAAGCTATCTTATTATTTTTCTGCAAGATTCAACATAATTATTTACAGCAGAAGATAACAAAATTTAAATGAATTAATTTCAAATTTGATTTCTAAATTCTTTGTCAGTGTAATTTTTCATGTGAAAAATAAAAACTTTTCAGTTGTACAAACTTTTTATTAATGTAATATTAGAAATTTTAAAAATCTGTATAAAATAAAACTAGATTCAATATTACACTAGAAGACCATTTGAACACTAAACCTACAACGACGGGTTAAATGACCCACTTTAAACTTTTTGTCAGAATTTCTTGCAAATAACATTATCACATCGTCCATGTGTCATGTACCAATTTGTGCTAAATAATATATTTTTGCTATACATAGTAATATATAAAACATTTTAAAGACGGGTCACTTGACCCTAGGAATAGGTATACATGAAGTATCGGTATGTTTAATGTTAAGAATTTAGAGACCCTTATATCATTGATTTTGTATTTGAAAATAAAAGTAGGAAAACCTGTATCATTCTTAGACACATTATATATATATATATATATATATATATATATATAACTTATATATATATATAGATATATCTGGATATTTAAAAGCATACCTAATCTCGCTGACAGCCATAGCCCATGTTATTCTAAGGGAAAATTTGTTTCCCTAATTACTCATTACTTAATGTATTTCTTAAAATTCTGTTTTCACATTCAGAAAATTCATAATCATTAAATTAAAGTTTGTGAATTTTCTGAATATGAAAATGGAATTAAAAAAAAATACATTATGCAATGAGTAATTATAGAAGCAAATTTTCTCATAGAATAACATTGTCCACAATAGTTGTCGAGATTAGGTATTGTCTGCTCTTAACCCATTAAACGCCGCTAAATGAATCCCACTGAAAAATTTTGAATTTTTCTTGGATTTCAGTGTGCATTTCTAATCATATGCAGTTTAAATAATTTGAAAGAAAAAATATTTTGTTAGAAAATATGATATGGTTAAAAAATGGGAGAGTTTGTATCTAATAGGGTAGAATAGATGTTGATAAACTGCAAAAATCTTTTAAATTGCTTTCTTGATTCTTGTTTGTTATGATTTAAGGGCCCTCTTCACTCACCGCCGCCGGAAGCCGAAACTAATGTTATTTAATGGGAAATTTTTCTTTACAAATAACTTATTAACTAATACATATTTTTAAATTCTGTTTTCACATTATGAAAGTTCCCAGCTGTTAAATTGACGCACCTTTTCTAAAATATTATTTTTTAAATTTTTTATATTTTATTTTGAAGCTGCAAAATACGAATTTTCAATATGTGAAATTTTTTCATTTTGCAATTTCGAAATAAAATATTAAAAATTGAAAAATTACATTTTTAAAAAAGGTCCGTCAATTGAACAGTTGGGAATTTTCTGAATGTGAAAACAGAATTTAAAAATATGTATTAGTTAATAAGTTATTTGTAAAGAAAATTTCCCCATTGAATAACATTGGCTCGGGCTTCCGGCGACGGTGAGTGAAGAGGGCCGTTAAGGAAAGAACTGTTTCATTTCATATCCATAGTTTTAAATTCTGGCACTCAAATAAGTTATTTTTGGTGATTTTTTTTATTAAGCAGTAAAAATAGACAATTTTGTTTCACCAATTGAAAAAAAAAAAAAAAAAAAAAAAAAAAAAATAGAATTTACATTTCAAAAATTTTTTTTGAAAAAACTATGAACAGAGCTAAGCATTTCAATATTCAATGTAAAAAATATATCTATCTTAATTACTTGTAGAGAAAAAAATTCTTAATTAAATGTTCCCAAAGTGGGAGATTTGGTGCATAAGGGCCTAAGATACAAAATCTAATACATTCCTAAAATTACAGGAAATAAAAGCCAAAGCAATACTTAAATGTAAATCTGATTTATAGAAAATGGGTTTTGTTGAGCTAGGACAAATAATATTTAAGACCATGCACTGTATGGGCAAACTACTTAGGTTCAACTTTGGGTAGTTCATATACTGTACTTTCAAACTGGTTAGAGGATTTTAAAAAATCATACGGCAGTTATGTATAAAGATGTAATCCCACTTACAAAAAAAAAAAAAAAAAAAAACTTCCTGTGAAATATATGCATGATTGTAAATTGTGTAGGAAAGGAATAAAGAAACAAAATACAATTCACAAAGTATCAAATAGAAATATCTATATATTTATTTTAAATAAAAATAAACCAATTTACATATTTATTTACAGATGTGCAGTATGATTACAATATTCTATAATAATGTTTGAGTTGGAAAATATAAGAAGTTATCATGGAATTTAAGCTCAAATTATAATTGGGCTAAATAAAAACATATGATACTACCTCATTTAAAATGAATATCGTTACTTCATTTTTTTAAGATATAGTTCTTTAAAATTTTAGTCTACTTGATAAATTCGTAAACAAAATTTTAAGTTAATCTAATAAAAGTTTTTACTTGAAGCATTTCTAATTTTCATGTATAAAATTGGGAGATGAAAAAAAAAAAGAAAAATTTTATATATTTAATATAATTAAACATTATTATTGCATCTCACTGTTGAATAAAATTTAAACATTTAAAATTAAATAGTTATTTACAATAAAAAAAAATTATATAAAAGCACAATTTAAAAAACATTAAACACAAGACAGATGTTTGGATTATAAATCCACCCTCATCAGTGCCAATACATCACATACACAGTTAAAATCTAGTAATAAAACACTAAAATAAAATCAGGCAGTCTGGAGGAACCACTTAGCTTCATTCAAAGGAGAATGCTTATGAGGCTATAACCCTCCCTTTTCAAAGTGGTTCCTCTGAAGTATTTAATTTTGATATTTTATTACTAGAATTTAACTTTTTTATCTATGATGTGTTGGCATCAGGGTTTAACCTGGAAAAAAAATTACTTTAGCATTTTAGCGAAAATAGGCAGGCACTATTTTAGCTTTTTCAAAAGTTAATTAATTCTTTGGATACCATTGATTTCTTTTACTTAGCTTTGTTATCCTCAGTTTTGTTTTCTATTCCTTTTGTTCATGGATGATTTTAACCAAGCATCCATATTTGTGACTTTAAAAATATGAATCAGGGAAACTATGTTTTGATTTTAACAATAGAAAAAGAGGTACTCATATGTGTAAAATAAAAAAGCAATTTAAAAATTAAGTAAAGTGTAGTGGTAGATAATCGTGAAAAGCAAATTCTGAATTCTGACATACTTTTAAATATTTTTGCATTTAAACTCAATCATTGAAAATTAAAAATAAATCCAAATTACTATATAAATAATGATTCCCAAATATTTGTCCTTTCGTAGTTTTTGCCTGCAAATATTACAAAAAAAAAAAAAATCTGAGTTATTTATTATATAGAGATATTTTATACAGTTATCCAGTTTTAGCTTTTTAGCGAAATTCTCACCGACATGTTTTAGCAAAATATGATACCTTTTAGCAAAATGCTAAAAAAACTAATGGCAGTTTAATCCCTGGTTGGCATTGATGGGGCAGATTTACAGCCAAAACATCTGTCTTGTGTTTAATGATTTTTAATTTTTTTTTTTCTATGTATATTTTTTTACTGTTAATAAATATCTCATTTTAAATGTTATTTAAACAGTATGTATTTTATTGTAAGATACATTTATTCAATTGTTTCAACAATTTGAAATTAAACTAACAAGACATAATCTTCTTTTAACTATTTTAAATTATTGTAATAATTCTATTCAATTCATTTACAACAAACTCACAGCCCTTCATATTCTTAAGGCACACACTTATTTTTATTTAATTATTTATTTTAAATAGTGATTTATAATAAATTTTAATTATGCTTAAAAAAATTCTTTTTCCCTATTTTTATTTTATTTTATTTTATTTTATTTTTTTTAAGGAAAATTACATAAATGGAATACAATGAACATTTAAATGATGGTTTTACAAAATCTTATTTTAAAGTCTTTTTTTAATTGAAGATTTTAACAAGCAAGAAGCAAAATTATAATACAAATAAATGAAGACCTTACATACTTCTTGAATAGAGCCTTAGCACTTTCGGGAAGGGGCCCCTCCCATCATCAGAGGCTGCACGGTGGCGGCTTGCTTTGCTGTGTTGTGACCGTAACTGGTGTAGAACCATCAGAACTACTAAAGATCAAGTCAATAACATCAACACAGCAAAGCAAGCCGCCACCGTGCAGCCTCTGATGATGGGAGGGGCCCCTTCCCGAAAGTGCTAAGGCTCTATTCAAGAAGTATGTAAGGTCTTCATTTATTTGTATTATAGTCTTTTTTTAAATTGAACAAATATGCATTTATTTAAAATCAAATTAATTGCAAGCCACTATAACTATATCGTCATATAATATTCATAATTAAATTTTTGCATTGATTATTATGGGGGGGGGGGGAATGGAGCTGATCTATGTGAAAAAATATCATCATGAACAGACTAGTATTTTTATACATTTTGATAGAAATATAAATTATGTCTTATATATCAATGAATAGATTATAAAATGATATCCATAATAAATTTAATGTATATCATTGATTTTGTATTTGAAAATAAAAATATAAAAAACTTCCTGTAAACAGAAGTAACATTCCTAGTGACATAAAATTAAAAAATTCTGGATATTTAAGATACAAAATCCAACAAATTCCTAGAATGACTGATAATAAAGGCCAAAGCAAATGACTCAAATCTAAATCTCTGTTTTGACTTAAAGAAGAAGCATTTGGTTGAGTTTGGGCTTGAGAAATTTGCACATGAATCACACAATCATTACAAATATTATAAGATTGAAGAGTCGCATGATCTTGTAAAACTTGACCACTAAAGATGAGGCGAACAATTTTATTATTTGCGATGTCTTCAGCAAAATGTGACCTAAAATAAAGTAAAAAAAGAAAAAAAAAAACAGTTTTTAAGTAACTATAAATAAATAAAACTGTTTTATTTATGGCTTATATATAATTAATTAAATCGCTTGCTGTTATTTCATTCAGCTAACCCCTTAACTGTCGCAGGTATATGTATCCATCTTGCTAAGCCAATGCGTTAACTATCCAGAGTTTTGGAATGTTCGGTATCTTACATCAAAATACTGATTCTGATAATGTTCATATTGCAAAAATAAAGTTTTAAAATGGTAATCCAGAAATATTTAAGTATTATAATGACCTCCCCCCATCACATTCATTTGAAATTACTTATTCTTTTCAAGTTCCTTTAAAACTTTTTTTTTTTTTAATATATACCCTTAGACTTGTCTAACTATATTATTTTAATGTGTGTGGATAGATATTATACACACACATATATATATAAATGCATGCAAGATGTAAAAAAAAAAAAAAAAAAAAAATCTAAGCAGTTCTTTGTCAAAAAATTTATTTCACAATTTACAAAAATTATATGTGCAAAAATCTACTTGATTTATGTTTTTTACATCTGAGTTAATAAGTTTTATATCATAAAACAATAATAAAATTGTATTAAATTTAGGAAGTTCAATTGACTTTAAATTAAACTTTTATTTTATCTTCGTGATTAACTTCATTTTAAGTCAAAATATGAATTAGAGTCCAGTAAACTGATTTAACCTGATCCTGACCTGCAATCAGATTTGGATCTGGTTGACTAAATTTTTTTCGCTTGCGTGAGAGGTTCGATTCAGGTTGACTGATTTACTTTTCTTATGGGTCAGATTGACTGAATTTTTTCTGGGGGCAGGATTGACTGATTTATTTTTCTTGTGGGTTGGTTTCAAATTAGGTTGCCTGAAATTTTTCCTACGGGTTGGTTAAGTTTTCAACGAGTCGGGTCAACTACAGAACATCTTTCAAAAATTTTTATCATAATAAGCCGAAATTTGTTTGATATAATTATAAACATACTACATATTCCCATGATTAAATATGTGTGTACACAAATTATTACATACATATTGCAGAAAGGCAGTACACAAAGAAAAACCAAATATATATATGCATATATTAAACTTAAAGCATATTTTTGTATTGTTACAAAATTGTAAATAATTGTGTTTATTTTTGTATAAATTCTTTCAAAGAGGCTTAGTAAATTGTTAAGGTGCTAATTTTGTGCATTTCTAGTCGTTTTAGCGTTAAAATAACCTTATTTTCCCTTAAAAACGCGTTAAAAAGCCCCAATAAGGCAGGTAATGGATTTGGTGCCAAATTTGGCGACTTTTTTCCACTTTGGCGATTTTTTTGGTAACCTTGGCGAGAAATTCCTTATAAGGGATATACCAAATATGGAAGCTGTAAGTTGATTGGTTGACCACTTTCTAGAGTTTTCTCGAAAAATCTGGGTTCCATGGAACAGTATATAAGAAGCCCGTTCTCGCCAAGGCAGTCAGTTCAGTTCAGTTTTCAGCCAGCTTCGCTAGTGCTTGCATTGCTCTTGAGCCTCTTTGGAAGAGACTTGCTTTATGTGTTATTGCTATACAGTTTGTACTGTGGATTTGCTATTGACAGCTGTTGTTTAAGCTGTGTTTACTGTTTGAATTGAAGCTGATACTTGGTTTATAGACCTGCATTTTTCTGGAATTTTCTGTGAATAAATTACTGAATTTTTGTACGTTTGGCCTTTCATTCTCAGACAACTCACGAACCCCCAAGTACGCAACATTTCTGGTGTCAGAAGCGGGGTTGTCTGTGAATGGTGATAACGAGAGCTATGGAGGAAGAAATGAAGAAGCTTCTAGAAAGCTTAGCTACCCAGATGAACGAAATGAAAGCCGGACAGGAAAAGATGGAAACCGGATTGATGGAGAAAATAGAAACCGGACAAAAAGAATTGAAAGACGGCTTGGCTGGAGAGATGAATGAAATGAAAGAAGGACAAAAAGAGATGAGAGATAGATTGACTGAAGAAATGAAGGAAATAAAAGCAGTTCAGGAAAAGATGGAAGCCAGTTTGACCGAAGAAATTAAATCTAATCAAGATGAGATGAAGAGAGAGCTTTCAACGGCGAAAGAATCAATAGAGGGTAAATTAATGGTGATGGAAAATAGAATGGATGGAATAGAAGAGAAGGTTATGAAAGTAGAAAGAAATTTTGAAGAGAGATTTACGAAGATAGAAGAGAATTTTGAGGAGAAAGTTAAAGAAAATTTTGATCAAGAACTGAAAGGAAGGTTTTCAGAGATAGAAGGTAAATTGAAGAGAATAGAAGAAGATCTGGAGAGAAAAATGGAAGAAAAGTTAGAATCCATGCCTCAGGAAACTGAAAAGAAAGAGAGAAGAATCCAGAATCAGGAACTTATTAAGCTATCCACCTACGACGGCAGTTCCTCCTGGCATGTATATAAAACGCAGTTTGCCATCGTAGCCGAAGCTAACGGCTGGGACTCTGTTGCAAAGACGGCTCATCTGGTAGGGTCGTTGCGGGGCGACGCCGCAGAGATTCTGGAGACCCTTTCGAAGGAACAGCGACATGACTTCGAAGCTTTAACCAGAGCACTAGAGCTACGTTTTGGAGCGAAATGGTCCAAAGAATATAGTCGACTCCAGCTAAGGTCCCGTCGTCAGAGACCAGGGGAAAGCTTACAAGAACTGGCATCAAACATTCAGAGGCTTTCACATTTGGCTTTCCCAGACTGTCATCCTGGGACACGCAATGATCTGGCCCTAGAATACTTCATTGATGCTGTCGGAGATCCAGATATCCAAAAAGCCCTCAGACTCTCCGGCGTGAAGGATGTGGAATCAGCCTTGGTGTATGCCCTAAAGCTCGAGACAGCCCAACAAGCCTCCTGTAAACATCACCAGAGCAGCACAGCTGACAAAGTGTACGGCTCTCAAGATGATCTTAAAGAGATTCAGAAAATGATTGCAGAAATCAATAGAAGACTACGCATCCTTGAGAGTAAAAGAAAAGGGAAGACTCCAACAACTAAATGCTGGGGCTGTGGAAAAGACGGCCATATCAAACGAAGCTGCCCAGTAAGAGCACCTAGAGAAGCAACCAAGAATGTCTCTGAAGTATGGCACACAGAAGGAGCTCTTCGAGAAAATCCAGATGCCTTCTTGCAGAAGCCTCCATCTGAAGATCATAAATACATCTCTAAATCAGAGGATAAACACCAAAGAATAAAGCCAGTTGCTCGCCAAGTTACTGTCCCAACACCATCAGAACAAGATCCATGGAGTGACGAAGAACTTGGAAAAGCCCAGTTGGAAGATCCTGACATAAAGCCAAAATTACAGCTGAAGGAGACGACCAGCAACAGACCTACCTGGCAGGACATTTCCAGATTTAGTCCCATTACAAAAAGTTATTGGGCACTTTGGGACTCTCTTCATATCAGAAACGGCGTATTATACAGAAAGTGGGAATCTGATGATGGGAAAAGCTTCAGATGGCAGATTTTATTACCAAGATAAAAAATTCCAGCTGTTTTAGAACAACTGCATAGTAGCTCTACCGGAGGCCATTTTGGGGTAATGAAGACTCTGCAGAAAGTTCGGGAACGCTTCTACTGGTGCAAGGCAAAGGAGGATGTGGAGAAATGGTGTAAATCCTGTGATACTTGTGCGGCACGTAAAGGCCCGCAGAAACGAAGTCGAGGAAGACTGCAACGGTATAACGTGGGAGCACCATTTGAACGGATTGCAATCGACATCATGGGTCCTTTGCCACGGACCTCCAGTGGAAATAAATACATCCTCGTCGTGATGGACTATTTCACCAAGTGGCCTGAGGCATATCCCATTCCCAATCAAGAGGCATGCACAGTCGCAGAGGTCCTAGTGCAGAAATGGGTGTCAAGGTACGGCACGCCCCTACAACTTCATAGCGACCAAGGTAGGAACTTTACCTCTGATGTTTTCAAAGGACTGTGCCAACTACTCGGCATAGACAAAACCCGGACAACACCCTTACATCCCCAGTCGGTATGGTCGAGAGGTTCAATCATACCATCCTGAATAACCTCTCTCTTCTAGTATCAAGGAACCAGCAAGATTGGGACTTGAAGTTGCCATTGTTCCTGCTGGCTTATCGAAGTGCTGTCCATGAAACCACAGGCTATACTCCAGCCCAGATGCTCTTTGGACGTGAACTTCGTCTCCCTTGTGATCTCCTGTTTGGTTGTCCCCCCGATGCGCCTTCATCACCCGAGGAGTACATCCAAGATCTCCAGGCACGATTCGAGGTCGTACACAACTTTGCTCGGGAGCGGATTCACATGGCAACGGAGAAAATGAAGACAAGGTACGATCTAAAGGCTACACAACATGAGTTCCAGGAAGGAGACAAGGTCTGGTTGTGGAATCCTGTTCGACGCAAAGAACTCTCCCCCAAGTTACAGTGCAACTGGGACGGACCGTACACAGTCTTAAAAAGGCTGAATGATGTAGTGGTGCGGATCACTAAAACACCTTCATCAAAACCGAAGGTGGTGCACTATAACAGGCTAGCCAAGTACCACAATTACCGGTAATATTAAAATTAAAAATGTAAATACTGATAAAAATTTGCGCATGCGTAATGTAAATATTTGTATATAAATACTTGTACATATTTGTCAATTTTGTAAATATTTCCCACTTGATTTATATTTCTATTTTATCGTTATATGCAACTTAGTTCTTGTATTTTAGATTGTGTAAATTTGTTTAGTTTCTCCTGTTGACCAAGGGTTGCACTGCCCGGGACGTGCAGTCCTTGGGAGGGGGGCAGCGTTACAAAATTGTAAATAATTGTGTTTATTTTTGTATAAATTCTTTCAAAGAGGCTTAGTAAAATGTTAAGGTGCTAATTTTGTGCATTTCTAGTCGTTTTAGTGTTAAAATAACCTTATTTTCCCTTAAAAACGTGTTAAAAAGCCCCAATAAGGCAGGTAATGGATTTGGCGCCAAATTTGCCGACTTTTTCCCACCTTGGCGATTTTTTTGGCGACCTTGGCGAGAAATTCCTTATAAGGGATATACCAAATATGGAAGCTGTAAGTTGATTGGTTGACCACTTTCTAGAGTTTTCTCGAAAAATCTGGGTTCCATGGAACAGTATATAAGAAGCCCGTTCTCGCCAAGGCAGTCAGTTCAGTTCAGTTTTCAGCCAGCTTCGCTAGTGCTTGCATTGCTCTTGAGCCTCTTTGGAAGAGACTTGCTTTATGTGTTATTGCTATACAGTTTGTACTGTGGATTTGCTATTGACAGCTGTTGTTTAAGCTGTGTTTACTGTTTGAATTGAAGCTGATACTTGGTTTATAGACCTGCATTTTTCTGGAATTTTCTGTGAATAAATTACTGAATTTTTGTACGTTTGGCCTTTCATTCTGAGGCAACTCACGAACCCCCAAGTACGCAACAGTATTCTTGATGTACACTACACCAGACCTGCCAACCTTGGAGGGAAAAAAACAGGAGATTTTACGTAATTTTAAGGGAGAAAAAGGGAAATTTATGGTTATGTGGAGAAAAACAAAAAAAATCTATTTTATTCAATACATGATATACTTCTTTAACTAAAAAGACCTAATATAAATTTTGTTTGGTGATTTATATTTTAAACTTATTGTGAAAAATAAATAGTTAATAAGTTCATTAACAAAGTCTAAAAATAAGTACATATGTAAAGAATATTGTGCACTTCTATCACTTCAGTTGGTTCTAAAATCTAATAAAACAAGTTTTTACGAACATTGATCCAGAGTTTTCCCCAGATAATTTCAGGATGGGGCTGCACTTTGCCTGTTCTTTGTTCGAAAAAGAAAGGAAAAAAAAGCACCCTTCTTGCCCCAATCTTTTTTTTTTTTTTTTTCATTGCTGCCTTTGTAGAAAATAACCTATAAACTGAAGATAAATGCTGTAAATATAAATAAAACTATTGTGTGTGACAATCAGTATATTAACAACAAGTTAGTAAAAGTAAAAAAAGTTAAAACATAGACTTTTTTCTTTTTTGTATGCATATTTATAACTAAATTTTTAAATTAAGTGTTTAGATTTTAAATGTGTGCCCTTAAAAATTCAAATCTGCCCTCAAGTATCTAAAAGTGCATTTTTTTTTTTTACTAGCAGTACCCTACATTTTTTAAAACTTTGGGAGAAATGTTTGATTCTTTTGTTGTAGAATGAGAAAGGCTGAGCATCAAAGGACGTTTGATCATTGATTGGAGAGAAGGAAAATGGAGGGGGTCAAACTATAATTAGATGAGTGTGAACTGTTAAACATTTCTTCTTCTTTATAGGCTCTAAAATCTAATAAAGCAAGTTTAAAATGAATATTGACATTTTTGTTGTGACTTGTGGACAGAGAAAGAATGGGAAACAAAAGAGTTCCATACAGCATTTCATCACCGATCGCTAGTTGGAGATAAGAAAATAGGGGGGAGGGGAAGTAAAAAATAATAACGTGAGCGAGAAATATTGAAGTATTCTGTTTCTTTAGAGATTCTAAAATCTCATAGAGTAAGTTTTAAATGAATATAGGCATTTATGTTGTGGATGGATAAAGATTGTAAGTTGGAAGGCTTTCGTAAATCCGAAAAAGATGGCTTCTACGAATTGTCAAAAATTAGTGTTTTTAGTCCGATTTTTCGAAAATATTAGAAAAACGGAAGAAATAAAATACACATTAAAACGTAAAAACGGGAGATAGGACTAAAAAACGGGAGTATTACGTGAAAAACGGGAGAGTTGGAAGGTATGCTACACACATAAATGGTTAAAAATTATTAATCCATTTTTCAGATTTTTAACTTAGTGTATCAGTAACTCCATTTAAATTTTTTTTTTTGGGACAATGAAAATTTATTTTATTTTATAACTTTAAAAAGTTTTGCATGATTTTCAGATGAATCATTAAATTTTACTTAGCTTTCAAGTTTTGGATATAAAGAAATCGGGTTCAAGTCAATGAATTTTTTTTTAATTTTGTCCATTTGATTCTAGTCTAAATTCATTGTATCAATGCTGCCAGGAGAAGAACATTCCATAGGAATGCACACTCTATGCAAAATTAATGTTTGAATGATGATTTGATTAGTTTTTTTGTTTTGTACAAGGAAAAGTACTGGCAGTTATGAAACAGAAAGGCTCATTTTTAATTGTAAAAGCTTTTTGTATATTTCTGTTAAGAAAAAATAATATGGATTGCATGCATTTTTAAATGTTTAACACTTTATATTTTCTAAGATATAACTATGAAGAAACCCTATTTTTATCTGTAAAAATTCAATTTTTCCCATTTTTTCTAATTTTTCCACTGGCTCAAAATTTCTGGAAATTTTACATCTCTAAAAGTAATACAGCCGAACCTCGTTAATGTAAATCTTAAGGGGAATAAAAAAATTGTTCATGTTATCAGTAGTTCATGCTATCAGTAACAGTAACTGATCTTCATACAACTAAAGTATTCCTCATTTTGATGGAGATTGTGAAAATAGTTCATGTTAAAAGTAATTCATGTTAAACATGTTCAAGTTAATGAGGTTCGACTGTAATAATAATGAATTACTATATTACGAAAAGCATGGCTCAAAATTAACAGTGGTCCATTAATCCGGGAGCACAAAAATACTCAATGGACCAGCAAAATATAAATTCTAGTGGTCTCTGGACCAGTGAAACTTTTCATTTCTTTTTTATTTTTATTTTTTCAAAATTGCCTGTAAAAATATCTTATATAGTAATATGCTGTAATAATAGTAAGCATACTTCATTATAATTGTCAATATCACCTATTCTCTATCATTTTTTATTTAATTTCACTTTAGTAACTTTTTTTTTTTTTTTTTTTTTTTTTACTTTTAATAATGGTAAATATGTGATATTTAGTTTGCTTATTAAAGCATGATTTTTTTTTTTTTTTTTCTTTTTATAAGACTTCATTTGTATTTTTAATAATTTACATAAAATTATCATATTTGTCATATAAACTTATTTTGTTTTACAAATTTTTAAAAATACAATAGAACAGACGACTGGACTAGTGAAAGTACATACAGACCAGTGACTTAATTTCTAACCCTGAAAACAATTGTTCTCTATGTACATAAATTTAGTAGCATGTCACAACAGTGAAATTTTTTTCCGAATGAAATCAAAATAAAATTTACCAAAACATGTATATATATATATATATATTTTTTTTTTTTCATGCCTATTCAAAAAACAATTTTCATAAAATTTAACTTTAAGAAAAATAACAAAAGTTTAAAGTGATGCATACCGTTTGAAATCTCCTATTTTAGCTCTAGGATGTGAAGTAACAATTCTCATAGTGTCATCTAAATATTTTAAACGTATGTGAATTTCTTCTGAATCTGTAGGTTGAGTTTCTTCATTTTCGACAGTAGTTTCTTCAGGAGCAGAAGGCGTTGCAACATCATTTATGTCAGGATATATTTGAGAATTAACAGTTCCAGAGGTAACTTCAATATCGTCACTTGTTTCAACAATCTCTCCTTCATGTGTCAGTTCTTCAGTTTCACCATCAGTAGAAGGGGGATTGTTATCATCTGAGACATCATCTGTTCTGTTATCATCAATGACTTGTTCATTAACATTCTGTTGTTCGTCATTCTAAAAGAAATTAAACACAGTTACATGAAAATTTAATTCAAAACATCTCTTGTATATGTATACACCAAAAGAAACAAAATTGTGCAAACATAAAACCCATTTTCAATGAAAAAAATATATATATATATATGAAAGAATAAAATAAGTGAGTTTTTAAATTAGTATTTAAATTAATATTAAGTGATAACTTAATATTAATATCTCGGAATAAATCTTAATTTTAAGAACAATTTTATGAGAATTCTATTTGAGTGCCCAGGTAAAGTTGTTTTCTCAACAGAGCTTCATAGCGCGGGAATCTGATTTCTGAATAAGTTTCGTAATCAAAATTATGCAATAGTCGAAATAAGCGGTAAAGCATTGCAAAACAATAAATCCTGGATGCCCGGGTCAACCAATCGTAAAAGGTAGGCGGATTTTAGATTAGCTAATTATCCAATAAGCATTCATAAGAATAGTTTCGGTTCCCGCCGAAATATGCAGTATTTAAACAGGAGCACGTGAAAACTCGTGGCTTTTTACGACCATCACTTGCCTAATAAATTCACGTTTAACTGATACTCCATCATGTAAAAGTTTACGAGCTAAACTCGCGACCCTTCGGGGTTCCGCGGCTTGGATACCTACCGGCCATCGGCACCGTAGCTTTTTGGATGCCGGAACTAAGAGCACATATACCGCTCAGGATGTCCGAACAATCGGCCCATGACTGCATCTTTAGAACTTAATAAAGGATATTCGTTACAAATGGACTCCCTACTTTCTTATATAAGATGTCTGGACTTCCACTTTACTATATAAGATGATCGTACACCAGCCCGTCAACCACAGAACTCATTAATATTTTTAATATTATATATTACATATATACAGTGAGCTCTCGTTAAAACGGACAATCAAGGGCCGGTAGTTTTTGTCCATATTAACGAGAGTCCATTATAACAGGAGTTCATAAACTGAAGTTCTATATGAACTCTAAAATCACTATTATGTACACATACACAGTATAACACGAATGAAAATTTTTTTCCTCAAACCCTTTTATTCACTAAAAATATAAACGCAGGAAAACCGATACTTACTTATAAAGCTTCTTTTCTCCATATAGTACAACTTGATAACAAAATCCTTTGCTATTTCTCCACAACAGAAGTGGAGACAGGTGCAAATTGTTGACCTCAACTGTCGCTGTCAATCAATACTGTTTACCTCCCACGGTGTAACAGCGCAGAGTGAAAGAGATTAACCCTTTTATTATTGCACATTTTCATGTAAAAAAAAAAAATTGAATTTGAAAAGATTTTGGGAACTGACTCTTTTTCGAAGAAAGTAAGCTTGAGAGAAAAAAAAAATGTCCATCTTAACAAATGAATTTTATGAATAAAGCGATGTTTATTACATGCAATTTCTATAGGCCTTAGCTGGGGATTCTGTTTTTGTACGTAATAACAAGAAATCCATCTAAAACAGGGCCGTCTTAACGAGAGTTCACTGTAATTTAAAATATCAGAAAATTGGAGAGTAAAAGAAATTAGCATTCTTTATTTGGAGAAAAAAAAAATTGTATTACTAGATCACTATTTGAAGGTAGGTTTAAATCTTATTTTTGTCTAGTAGTTCAACTTATTGAAAGGAAAATAATTTTGATTTTTTAAGGTTTTAATTATTTTGGATATTGTCCCATGTCTCCCGCAATCTCTTGATAATTTTTCAGAAAATGTGAAAGTGTGCTTTCACCTACCAATGCAATAGGCAGGGCTGTAGAATATAGATGCACAATACGCCGTGTGTGGAAAATTTTCTTATCTTGCGAAAAGTTTGCACGGAAAATTTTCTTATTTTGTGGAAAGTTAGGGATTTTTTTTTTTTTTTTTTTTTTTTTTTTTTTTTTTTTTAAGAGGGTAAAACATTTTTAGGGGATAAGAAGAGAGAGATTAAATGTCTGTAAATTTAGTAAACTCTCGATTATTCGTGGAATTGAGTCCCGCAGCAACCCATAGATAACCAAGGGCATATAACTCGCAAAATTTATTTATTATTTTTCTCGCTTTCTATAAAGTCCTCATTGACCGCTGTACGCTGCTTAAGAAGTTTACTATTTCGAATCTCCAAACATTGCAGCGACCATTTCCGCATAAAAGATATAACACAAACAACTTTTAGAGATGTTTACGATTCTGACATAGCGCAGCATCAAATGGCTGCGTTAAATGTAGCCAATGTCACACCATTTGAAAAAGAGAAGAGTGAAGGAAAA
This sequence comes from Salticus scenicus, assembly GCA_963930645.1. NCBI lineage: Eukaryota > Metazoa > Arthropoda > Arachnida > Araneae > Salticidae > Salticus > Salticus scenicus. Next base: position 129,981,790 of record OZ005662.1, on the reverse strand, counting down.
AGGAAGAGAATATTATTCACTTCCCTCTTTCTGTTCTTGGTGAAATTTCAGAACCTAACAAAATTATTTTCCTCAATCCACAACCCAAACCCAAATAATAATAAAACCGAAATTTAAGTATTAGATGTTGAGTCTATAACATCTAAATACAGGTATATTCTTTAAAAGCCTGAAAGTGATAGTTTTATAAACAATAAACACTTCCCAAAGAAAAGATAAACATCAATCATTGCAGCAAAAGTTGAAAGTTTGTTAATTTCCGCTTTTTATCTTCTTGCATCTAATAAATCTATAATCTATTTATCTCTTCATGTCGAAATTGTTCAAAGTGGTTTTTAAATTGAAAGTGCAGATTTCGATTCAAAATAAATTTTATTTTTTCGTTTATTAATTTTGTTCACATTTAAAAATCTTAAGAAAATAAATTTATAATCTGACCGCATAAGAAAAAGATAATTTCAATTCAATTAAAAATAAATAAATCAGATAGGAAAAACATATAGAATATTCCAAAAATAGTACATAAAATACCATTATTCAGAAAATGACATACTGTATATACATCTGTATATGTGCTATTGCAGTTAAAAATAATATAAACATACAGTATCAGACCTCTTATCTGGCATTCTGAAAACCGGCATTTTTAAGAATCTCATTGTGAAAACAAAAAAAAACTATGAAACTTAAAAATATTCCTGGCTTAGAACATAGTCTTTTCTCACATTTTTTATCTGTTTAAAAGAAAAAATAATAACCTTTTAGCTACATCTTACTGTTAAAAAAAAAAGAATATACGAGTATCTATCCATAAATATCGAAATGTAATGTGGAAAAAGCTTATGTTTCATCTATTTTTCTACCGCGATCGAAGAAAGAAAGAGGTAAAAAGCAAGATTAACCTCCCGACTCCCGTGCTTCAAGGTCAAAGGGCAGGATGTATCAAAGATTATATCAAAATATAGAACTAATTCTCCATTGCATTTGTGTTGGTTCCATAATTTTATCAATCGAGTTAGTTTGTGAATTATTAACTTCAAAGTATGAATATCACAATAACACCAGAAGATCGATTTCTGATGCACATCACGAAATGATAATTTCAGTTAATGGAGCATTGTCAACCAAATGTGATAACATAATTACACAAGCTTTGTCAAAATACTTCGCCAAACAAAGTAAGAATGTTGGCTGGAATTTTGTGAGATGAGGAGGACCATAACATAAAGGATTGGACAGTATCAAAATTAGTGGATAAATAAATGAAAATAGCATCACCACTCCTTTCATGGATTTTTGTTGATTTGATAATAAAATGTGGCCTTAATTTATGAAGATTATGTCATTCTTTTTTCCAGATTTTCCTAGCTTGCAAAAATTTTTTAGCTTTTAGATCATGTGTGCAGAAAGTTTTTTATCTTAAGCAGGTCTGCAATAGGGTTACTACAACCAGTGGCATACCAAGGGAAAAAGGAGCTTTGGTCACGTGGAGACCTTCAAAGAAACTTCAATTTAAATGGTATGTATCTGATGAAGAAGTTGTACCATTATTTTTACCTGAAACATTTGCTGCAATTCCATTTTAACGGCCTTCTTCACTTACCGTCGCCGAAAGCCTGAGCCAATGTTTTTCTATGAGGAAATTTTCTTCACAAATAACTTATTAACTAATACATATTTTTAAATTCTGTTTTCACATTCAGAAAATTCCCAACTGTTAAATTGACGGACCTTTTTTTAAAATGTATTTTTTTAATTTTTTATATTTTATTTTGAAATTGCAAAATGAAAAAAAATTCACGTATTGAAAATTCGTATTTTGCAGCTTCGAGATAAAATATATAAACTTTAAAATAATTTTTTAAAAGAGGTCTGTCAATTTAACAGCTGTGAATTTTCAGAATGTGAAAAAAGAATTTAAAAATATGCATTAGTTAAAAAGTTGTTTGTAAAGAAAAAATTCCCATAGAATAACATTAGCTTCAGCTTCCGGCGGCGATGAGTGAAGAGGGCCCTTAAGTTGTAGGTTTTGGTCTAAAGAGTCTTAGTGTACAAAAATTAGCCATAAAGCATCAACCCCAAAACCAAAAGAAACCATTTATGCAAGGTCTGACTAAAGCAGGACAAGAGAAACAAATGCCTTCTCCCCCCCCCCCCCCCCCTGCACTGCACCCTTGTTTCTTTTTGAAATTCAATACACTCTAGATGCCCCTTAAAAAACAAAAATGCACCCTCTTCGCTCAAAACATACTTCTCTAGCTCCTCACAATATATCCTACTACTTGTCCCGAAAACACAGTCTCCTTGCATTAAAATAGTGCTTTAATTGTTTTACCTTTAGATACTCTGACAGATTTATACAACCTCCAATAGTAACAAAGAAACTAAAAACCATTCATAAATGTATGAACAAAGTATAAATAATTTTTTTTGTAACATTGATGCTCATTTTTCACAAGCTGAAATACCCTTTATGTAAAACTTGCTTCTTTACACCACTACATATATACCCTATTTTATTAGTGGGATCTCTCCCCATTTTTCTTAGGTACCACCCTAAGTCATTCCGTGTCAAATCAACACAAAAAAGTGGCATTTTTAACCTGACCCCTTCAGATATATATGAAATTGGGCTCATTTATTTGTCTTACAGAGAAATGAATGTATACCAATTAATAAGTTCCTATCTCTTTTATTTTTTGATATACAGGGCAGCAAAAGTGGGTAAAAAGTGAAAATTTTCAAGATTCTTGTGTTACAAATGTTCTTATATCATGCTTCCTAATTGTCTCAGAGGTATAAGTTTGGTATCGTTAGAAAGCTTTCAATACAGGCTTTCAAATAATAAGTCACATGCACATATTTTTAAAATTTTTCATTTCAAGGTCAAATAATTTTGACCTTTGACCTTCAATATTTCAAAAAAGTTTTTTATTTTTTTATTTTTCTTTTAAAAATCATATGCTATTCTTACATTTGTTGTCATAATTACTATGAATTTCAAGATGGGAATACCATGGGATGCTGAGTTATAAATTAATATGCAACCCTAAATCAATATTTTCATACTAACATGATGTAATTTTACCCATATTTTGTTCTCTAACTAACTTAGTGATATAAGATTGGTATCATTAGAAAGCTTATAATACAAGCTTTCAAATGATATCTTATGTATGTGTTTTTAAAAATTTTCATTTTAAGGTCAAACATTTTGACCTTTGACCTTCAATATCTCAAAAAACATTTATTTATTCTTCTTTTAAAAATTATATGTTATTTTTACAATTATTATCTAAAATTATTGAAAGTTTCAACAAGGCACAGCCAAGGGATACTGAGTTATAAGTTAAAATGTGACCCTCCATCAGTATTTTCATACTAACCTAACCTAAGTTTTACAAAATAATGGCCGTCCCATAATGAAACTTACAATAATTATAGATAATAAACATAAGAATAACATATAAAATTAAATATTTATATATTAAATACTTATATTGTTATTATTAAATAATTATATTTTTAAAAGAAATTTAAATGTGTACTTTTTGAGATATTGAAAGTCAAATGTCAAATTCTTTCACCTTAAAATGAAAAATTTTAAAAATATATACATGTGATATATCATTTAAAAGCCTGTATTATAAGCTTTCTAATGATACCAATTTTATATATCTATGTTAATTTGGGAACAAAATATGGGTAAAACTTAAGTTATGTTAGTATGAAAATACTGATGGAGGGGTTGCATATTAATTTATAACTCAGCATCCCATGGCAATCCCAAGTTGAAACTCACAGTTATTATAGACAATAAAACGTAAGAATAACATATAATTTTTAAAAGAAAAATAAAAAAAATGTTTTTTGAGATATTGAAGGTCAAAGGTCAAAATGTTTGGCCTTAAAATGAAAATTTTTAAAAATACATACATGTGAGATATCATTTGAAAGTCTGTATTATAAGCTTTCTAATGATACCAATCTTATATCTCTAAGTTAATTAGGGGGTAAAACTTACGTCATGTTAGCATGAAAATACTGATTTAGGGTTGCATATTAATTTATAACTCAGCATCCCATGATATTCCCATCTTGAAACTCATAGTAATTATAGACAATAAACATAAGAATAACATATAATTTTTAAAAGAAAAGTGAAAAAAAAGTTTTTTGAGATATTGAAGGTCAAATGTCAAATTGTTTGACCTTGAAATGAAAAAATTAAAAAATATGTGCATGCGATATATCATTTGAAAGTCTGTATTGAAGGCTTTCTAACGATACCAATCTTATATCTCTGAGACAATTAGGGAAAAAGATATAAGAACATTTGTAACACAAGAATTTTGAAATTTTCACTTTTTACCAACTTTTGCAGCCCTGTATATCAAAAACTAAAAGAGATAGGGTCTTATTAATTGGTATACATTCATTTCTCTGTAAGACAAATAAATAAGCCTAATTTCATAAATATCTGAGGGGTGGGGGGTCAGGTTTTAGGTGTGTTGATTTGACATGGAATGACTCCCCTGATCTTTTTCAAATTTAGGGGGAACTCTGCATGTAGCACATGTTTTTAGTGGTGCGTCAAGTGCAGACTATCTTTAGGTTTTACTGACTTATTTGCAGACAATTGGAAAGCATTCTACCGCTGTGGGTACCACTACTTTGCTATGCATGGAATCTCAAAATGCATGCAGAGGTTGATCCAAGTTTTAATTTTTGGGGCCCATTTTTATGAAATTTTTATTTATTTTTGTGAAAATCAAAATATTTTTGTGAAAAAAAGAATTGCCGCTAGAAACCTTTCATTTTAGCAATTACTCTATCTAATGTTTAATATCAAGTTAGTAGCATTTTATTAAACAAGTATAGACACTCATTAAAAATAATACTGTAAACATGAAAATTTTTTACAAAAGTATTATTTTTATAAAAAAACAAAATTTTGTGAATGAGTTGTTTTTATAAATTTGAATTTTGTTAAGGGACCCATTTTCTGAATTTGAATTTTGTGAAGGGACCCATTTTAAGGATTTGAATTTTGTGAAGGGGTCCATTTTAGAGATTCGAATTTTGTGAAGGGGCAGCAAAAGGGTCCCAATTTTTGCCTGGATCGATCCCTGGAATGATATTCCATATTGCTAACTATTGAAGTAATCATTTACGTACATATGTACACTATGTATACAAGAAAATCAAATGAAATATCACTGGATACCTTTACCTCGCTAGACATGAATCTCAGAGTGCACAGGTACATATTGCAACAATCACTACCACATACACATGTGTGCTCTGCTTGTATGGAAAAAAAAAAAAAAAAAAAAATCACTGAGTACTTTTACCTTGCTGTGCCTGTGCCTGAATCTCAAAATGCACGAAATTTTACATCACAATAATTTTTACTATATACACATACATATGCTTTGTGTACATTGAAAAAAAAAAAAAAAAAAAAAAAAAAATCCCCATTAGGTGCTTCCACCTTGCTGAGCATGAATTCAAAATGCATGAAATTACACACAACAGCAATTATTATCACATATATATGAAAGCTTCATGCACATGAAAACTAAAGCATAGATTATAAAACTATCACTACCAACTATAAATTTTTTAAAAGCACTGGTTTAAAGCTTTTAAAGTCACCAGAGCACAGCTAGGGAACTTTAAATATTTTTTGCTATTTTGGCAATAAATTGAAATGGCTATCGCAGATACGTAAGTAAAAAACTCGCTGAGAAATGTCTAAGTTACTTTGGTGCCAAATTTCAAATTTCGCTAAGGGGGTTCCATTTTTTCCATACTAAAACTGTGCCATAACCAGTTATAAAATTTTTTTAAAAAGCATTAAACACATGTAAAAGGAAATAATAGCTGACATATTTAGCAATTTGTTTTGTTCACCAAAAAGCATGTTTTTTTTCAAATAGGTTATGACTGGTTTCAACTTAGAGACAATACTGTATGTTGTCATCTTGGCGATTATTTGAAAACACACCAAGGAGCACACAGAATTAGATTTTCTCGCAAAAAATTTTTGCACTTTGTTACTAAATATGTTTTCTCACCTAGCCTATTCTAATATCTCAAGTATAATTGGCAGTTTTTCAAAAAACAACAAATAACATCCAGCAAGCTATCAACAGTTTGAGTGAAACCAAGCATATAACCAATGTCATAAAATAGTATACAATTTTTATATAACAATTTTATAATTAATAACTGATCTGAATCACACACTAACTACAATTATTTAACAGTCACAACAATAATATCAAACTGCTCTAAGTTTTAAATGTGTCTGTGAAAATAATTTATGGAGGAATAAAGCTGCCAATTTTTAATGATAATTTTAAGCGAAATTACTATTAAAAATCCCAAACATGTAATATAAAATTAGTTAGGCTCAAAACAGCAAAATATATATGCGTAACAGACTCTCATACTCATTTTCTACATGCTGAAATTTTTAAAAGCTATACATTTTCAAGCAAAATAAATTAAAATAATTGAAATAAGATTAAATTAAGCAACCTGTATGGAAGTTGATTCATTCTGAATTTCTGAGATTTGCTGATGTTGGGTAAATGGAGAGCTATTTAGGATGAAAGTTACTGTAGCAGCAAGAATTAAAACCAGCAAGATAACAGCAAAAAGCACAACTTCATCTCCCACTCCTTCGATAAAACTCATCATAAAACATACGCTGTTATTTTATTACAAACATCTAAATAAATAAAAACATTATGAATAAATAAAAGTTTTAGTTTTCATTAATATTTAATCCATTTATACAGACAAATTGAATTAAAATTACAGATATCTAAAAACACCTTTGCTGTTAGAGCGACAAATATAATGAATATTAGTATATTTAAATTAATAATAATACTGTACTAATAGAATAAGAAAAATAATGTAAAATATTTAAATTTCCTTAAGTATCTATCATTTCAGCAGACAATACAATACAATTGCAGTATTTCATTTCACTTCATAAAATTGTTTCGAATTGAAATCGATTTCCTCTATGACATTAAAGAAAAATCATAATCAAATAAAAGAAGGTAAAAAAAGTCACAATTTGCAATTTATATTACATTAGGAATTCAAAATTATATTTGTTCTTATTCTTATAGCTTAAAAAAAAAAAAAAAAAAAAAAAAACTGAACAGTTAAATTTAAGGGCTTTAACTGGGTTTTTCACTATTTACATTTACTTTATTTATTTACGTTTTGGAGGTCGACTGTCGCCGAAATGTGTGTGTAATTATTACTGTTTTTCCCTTTTAAACTTTTTCAATTTGAAGGATAAAGACATCGAATAATATATTTTTTCATGATTTTGGAAGTATATGTGCTAGAATATAATGGCCGACAAAAGTATGTATTTTAATATATTAAAGTAATAATTTAAACTACGTTTCTCTTTTAATATTACATTGAGTTCAAAATTACTTGTGATATTCATTTCCCGCAAAATAACAAAAATGATAAAAAACATTCTGATTAAGTGCAGTATTTTGAATCATTCTCAAATTTCAATTCTTTCACAAATTTTCTTTCTTCCTTTAAAGTTGCTCCATTTGTTTTAAATTAATTTGATTTAAAAATTTCTTTTGGAGGGAATGGCTGGTTCATTAATAAATGTTCCAAAATCGAATTCCTGAATTTTTTGTAATTGGCAATCCAATCAGGGGCGTAGCGTGAAAATCTGATTGGGGGGGGAGACCCAACATTTGGCGCCCTTTCGTATTCCTCATCTGAAAATGTCACCCACATACTTTCAAGAGTGTTGCCATCTTTGGAATTGAGGGCACAGGCCCTCTCGTTGGTTAATACGTGTCCCCCCCCCTCTCCTTCGGGGCATATTCCTAAAATCTCCCAAGGAAAAAAAAAAAAAAAAAAAAAAAAAAAAGCTTTTTTTTTTTCTTTCCCCCATCCATTTTGCAGCTTTCCCCCCCCCCCTCCATTTAGTAGCTTTTTTAACACGCTTTTATTAGCTTCACCTGTATGTATGTTTGTAACCGCTCTGGGAACAAACAAAAAATCTACAGTGGCACAAACAATTGAGGATACACCTTACCTTTACTTGATAAATCCAACTTTCAATCGAAATAACACATTAACTAGAAATGCAAACGTGTTTTTATTTTCACACGTAACAAAAGGGTTAATTTACAGTAAAAATAACGAAAATCAACAGAAAAATATCTAAAATTAAAAATTTCACAAGTATTTGAAATAAACATAAGCAGATTTTTACCTCAAAAAATTGAGGATACACCAATAAAATTTTTGTTTAACTACCACTAGATTTATTTCTGCTTGCTACTATAATAACCTAAGTTTGGGCAATTTTATCTTAAACTTTTTCGACTGCTACTTTTGTCTTTTGAAGTTGGTTATGTGAATTTAAAGTCGCAATTTTAAATGGAAAATGGCTCCTCGGAGAGAGACCAGTATTGATGTAAGAAAATTTATATTAAGGTTATTTAAGAAAGGAAAATCTTATCGTGAAATAGCTGAAATTGTCGGTAGAAGCCACTCGTGTGTCCAGAAAATCATTGGAAGATTTAAAAGCGATGGATTAATTGAAAATAAAAGTGGAAGAGGAAGGAAAAGTATTCTGAGTGATGTAGCCAAAAGGAAAATTTTGAAAGATATCAAGATTGATCCTAAACTAAGTGCAGTCAAACTAGCTGCAGAAACTTCTCGAATAATAGGCAGAAGTGCAAGTGCTGAAACTGTGAGAAATGTGATTAGACATTCTGGATATAGCAGTCGAGTAGCTAGAAAGAAGCTTACAAAATCAGAAAAAAGCGTTTGGAGTTTGCAAAAACTCATCAATTGAAGACAGACAACTTTTGGAAGAAAGTTATATTTAGTGATGAAAAAAAATTCAACATTTTTGGTAGTGATGGCCGTCGCGACCGTTTGGAGAAAGCCGAACACCGTTTTGGATCCAAAAAATTTACGTCCTACAGTTAAACATGGTGGTGGCTCCGTCATGGTTTGGGGTTGTATGGCTTCAAATGGGGTAGGAAATTTAGTTTTTACAGACGGCATAATGGATCATAAGCTTTATATAGATATACTCCACAACAATCTTAAAGAAAGTGCAAAAAAATTGGGTTTAGATGGAAATTTTATATTCCAGCACGACAACGACCCCAAACATACGGCACGTAATGTCAAAATGTGGTGTCTTTTTCATTGTAAACAGCAATTGCACACACCACCACAGTCCCCTGACATCAATGTCATAGAAAATTTGTGGGCCACACTCGAAACAGCGGTCCAAAAACACCAAATTAGGAACAGAGTCCATTTAAAGCAAGTGTTACAAGAAGAATGGGATAAAATATCGCCAGATACCACCAAAAAATTGGTCGAATCGGTACTAAGACGTTTGGAGGACATTATAAAAGCCAAAGGACATGCAACCAAATATTGACACTGTCTTTGTATGTGATATGTCACACAAATTTCATTGGTGTATCCTTAATTTTTTGAGGTAAAGATCTGCCTATTTTTATTTCAAATACTTGTGAAATTTTTAATTTTAGATATTTTTTTGTTGATTTTCGTTATTTTTACTGTAAATTAACCCTTTTGTTACGTGTGAAAATAAAAACACGTTTGCACTTCTAGTTAATGTGTTATTTCAATTGAAAGTTGGATTTATCAAGTAAAAGTAAGGTGTATCCTCAATTGTTTGTGCCACTGTATATTGTAAAAAAAAGACTTTCCCTATCGAACGCCGTGGCTGGGAGGTAAAGAGCCGCGCTACGAACCTAAAGGTCTAGCGTTCGATCCTCGTCAGGGGAGATTCTTTTTAAATGCTTTTTGTTTAATTCTAAATTATTTTAATTAAAGATTTAAATGTATGTAAATATTATGGTGTGTCACTCACACGATTTTCTCTTACCCTGCATTTTAATACTAAGATAGATATTTTGTCTTTCTATAAAAGCGTGTTCTTTAATTTTTTAAAACTATAATATTATTTTTTATAAATCTTTGGAGCATTCTAATTTTTTTTTCAGCAAATCTATATATTAATACGCAGACATGAAATTCCTCTTACATTTTTAGCCTATTCAATAAAAGGAAGGGCTTACGTTCGAAAGATATGGTTAATGTGCTTTGCAGAAATAAATACATACATATATATATATATATATGTATATATTTATTGCATATTCTTGTATGAGACTAAGCAAAAGTATCTTTCTTAGGACAACCAGAGTATTGGTTGTCCTAATCGTTTTGATTTTTCTAAAACTAACGTAATCTCATCTCCTGTCTTTTCTTCCCATTTGAATATCCATGAAGATTTTTACATATTTAAAAATTCAAAAAATCTTGTTAATGATATTTGTTCCACTCCGTTCTTGTCTGATGCTATGAAATTACTCACATAAGTTCGATTTTTGTTTAATTTTGATATTTTTTAAATTTTTAGATTTTGTTACATTTTTTAATCTAATTTATTTATTTATTTATTTTCTTCTTTTCTTCCATAATTCTGTAGTGCTGACTCTAGGCTAATTTGGCAGGGTGCCCTTTTAAACAGTTTTTAGCACCCTGTGGCCTTTTTTCTACATATTTCAGCACCTGGCGGCCCTTTTAAAAACATTTTGGTACCAAGTAGCCTTTTCTAACATTTTAAATGTTTAGAGGCCTTTAGATTTTTCCCCCCTGACTTTTGAACTTTCTTAGCAATAGTTCAGCAGCATTTCTGGAATAACAAATGCATACAGCCTATATATATATATTTATAAGGAAAATTAGTAATTTACTTTTGTTACGTACAAAAATCATAACATAGAACACCGCAAATTATACAAATAATGCCCCTTTTTTATTGAATTTCCCCCAGGCGGCCCTTTTATTTTAGAGTCAGCACTATTCTCCTCACACCAGTATTTATGTTTACATTCATCTGTATATATTTTTGCTGTTCACAAAATGGTTTTGTGCATTGCCGCTTTTACTGCAGCACTTGTGCCTACTTTTTTCGCCTGACGAAGGATCGTGTGTTCTTTCGAACCGAAACAATTATTGCAAGTTTATTGCATTTTATGGTGTTGATTGAAAGTTTTGTAATTATTGCTTTTAAACGCCAGTTCTGTTGTGTTTTCTTATTATGAAATTAGGTATTGTTCACTCTTAAGGGGAAAAAAAAACAGTAATTTATTTATTCTTACTATTTTATATATTTAAACCAATTGAAAAACGTTTTTCTTTTTTCCCATATCGTGTGAAAAATATTTTAAGACATGTAGTAGCCATTGCTAAGGAACGCGACTCAATTACCGCATGCCTTTATGTGGAAGAACAAACTAAAAAAAAGTACCATTGTCCAAAATTAAATCTTTTTTGTACAGAAATTTATATCTTATTTAAGTTTTGGTGTCGGTGTTTGGGAAAAAGGCCGATTGACTGCTCTATGGTCCTAGGCCTCAGGGGGAGTGCCTTCTGTGGAGGTCTTTCTAAGTTGTCCTAGCCCATATTTACGCAAGTCTTGGAGAAAACCATGGAAATTTCCGAACGACTAGGCCGACAAGCACGACCTGGGATCGTACCTGGCACCTCACGTCTACCAGCTTGACAGAAAGATTGCGGATTCAATAATCGAGCCAACTAAAGACCATCATGAAAGTCAGTCTCTGGTGCATGTAAACTCTGTCGTGGCTGCAATGTCCTCCATGCTCCGTGCAAATAGTACCTCTGGGAGATATTGAAGTGGGGGAGCCATCTCTTCCGCAGAAGATAAAAATTGTGATGGTTTGTCTTCAGACCGCCACTGGGGCGTTAATCCCAAACCGTCGCCAATTGCCCAGTATGTGCCTATTAATGCGTCGTTAAATCAGCTTCCTCGAACTATTTCATGTCAAGAAGCACTAGTTGAATTCTGTAGACTTATAAATATTTCAAAACCCTTAAGCGATGAAACTAAAATTAAAAAATTTGCTTAAATTATCACTTAGAATCAAAAATTGTTAGTGAGAAATCATTATAACCAAATCAAACCTCATCTAATTTCGTTTTTATACAATGGCCATAACATACAATAAACTGCTCTTTTTTTTTTTTTTTTTTTTTTTTTTTAATTCAACCTAAGGTCTTGAAAAATCGTAATTTTAAGTTTTTGGAGGTGAAAAAGCGATTGCGCATACTTACGAGTCAGTTGTAAGTATCTGAAATGGGAGAATTGTGCCGCAGTCGCCACAGGGCGCTAATTTGCTAAAGTCAGAATTTTCAAGGGTCGTTGCATGGTAAGAGAACATGCTGTTGTAGGTGCCTGAACAGAGAAGGGCGCCGCTCAGTTGGAGTTTGCTGCTAACTTATTCTTAAAGGGTCTTGAATACGATAAAAGTTTTCAACAGTCTTTTGCACGGTAAGCGAACAGACTGTTACAAGTGTTTGAAATGGGAAATCATGCCATAGGCGCCACCAAACAGGAATTTGTTATAATCAGATTTTTTTAAGGGTCGTGAATATGAAGAGAATTTTCAAGGATTGTTTGCACAGTAGGAAAACAGGCTGTTATACACGTTTAAAAAGGCTGTTTTAGGCGTCTAATTAGTGAAGAGGGTGCCACCTAACGGGAGTTTGCTACATTTAGACATTTTAATGCGAACTTTTTTTGCTGGCCGGTCAACCAGTTGGTCGCTGAAGGCAGCTTCTGATGCATAAAAATCTTAAGTGTTCTTGGTAACTAACGATAATCAACAAAATTATGATCCACTTTCAAATGAACTTCAAAGTGCAAAACAGCGCACCCAGAAACCTCATTATGCCTTTGTAGGTGCCTGAACAGGAAAGGGCGCCTCTCAGCTGGAGTTTGCTACTAACTTATTCTTAAAAGGTCCCGAATAAGATTAGAATTTTCAACAGTCTTTTGTATGGTAAGCGAACAGGCTATTGTAAGTGAACAAAACGGGAAATCACGCCATAGGCGTCCCCAAACAGGAATTTGTTATGATCAGATTTTTTTAAGCGTCATGAATACCATGAGAAGTTTCAAGGGTCGTTTGCATGGTAGGAAAACGGGCTGTTTTAGGCGTCTTAATTAGTTTAGAGGGCGCCGCAGGCGCCACCTAACGGGAGTTTGCTACAGTCAGACATTTTAACACAAACTTATTTTGCTGGTCGGTGAACCAGTTGGTCAGCTTGTGATACATAAAACTCTTTGGTAACTAATGATAATTAACAAAATTATGATCCACTTTCAAATGATCTTTAAGTCGCAAAACAGCGCCCCCAGAAACTTCAATATGCCGCCCTATTTTTTAAAACATTGGGGGGGGAGACTCCCCCCCCTCAAGCTACGCCCCTGAATCCAATATAACTTGCAATATATATTGATGGAATGTAACTTATGAAAAAAAGATGGAATGGGGTTTGAATTTAAGGGGTGTAATTAAGTTTCGTGAAACGGGATTTTTAAACAGTTATTTAACCAATTTTTTTAATTCGCATAGGCATAGCATAAAACAAGAGCTCACAAACACCTATAACCAGGGGCAGTTCATCATTAACTCTAGCTTTCCCAAGATGGGGTCATTTTGAAGTTGAAATCTAGTTAAGCCCGCCTCATTCAAAAAGTGTGCTAATTCGCCAGAGATAGCAAACGTAACCAGTGGAATGTTGCAACTTCTAAATGATACAAAAAGGCGTGGTACTGGTGATTTTTGCCAAACGTGCCAAGCAGCACCTGAAAGCAATTTTTCTGCAGTAACGCCTCGATCTTGGGAAAGCGAGGGTTAAAAGCAAACAGATACCAACCCCATTTACAATTTTTCTCTTATTAAAGCAACAAATATTCTTTTTTTTTTTTTAACTTATTGTAACTGTTCAAAAATATCTATTCAAAATAACAACGTCCACGTCCCCCAATTTTCTCTTAATCCTTTTTCTTGTAATCATTTATTACAGTCCTGTCCAACACAAACCACTTATCTGTTTAATGAAGTATGTAGGTCTATATTTAAAGTATAAGGAAATTAACTTCATTTTAAAAATCAAATTAAATACATGATATTGATTGCAGCAGTACAAGATTTCATGCATTTTGAGATTCATGTGTTGAGATTCTCGGTGTTAAAGCATCCAGTGTTTTTTTTTTTTGGTTTATATGCATAATATCTAATGGTTGCTGCGATATGGAATTTTATGCATTGTGAGATATACCTGCATTGCTTGGTTGTGGTATCCAATGATTATTTATTTACTTGTATAAGTAGAAGCGGTTCTTACGTATTATCGCAACCAGGTTGGCGCGATTTGTAAGTTTGATTAAGAAAGTTAAGTTTTTAGTATTAATTAAGTTATTATTATTATTATTATTAGTTAAGTTATTAGTATTAGTTAAAGTATTTCACGGCATTCAATCTAACCAGTAAGCAAAATAATTTCTTTATGAAAAACCACGTATAACACGTAGGGTTGCCGTAAGTAGGGTCGCGAAATTTGGTGATTTATGTGAATTTTGGCCTGGTTGCGATAATACGTAAGTACCGTAGAAGCTTCGTCTGTCATAAAATAATGTGCATAGAGAATAACGAAAGCTGAAGCTAATTTTAAATTAATTCTAAGAAAGGGAACCAAAATATTTATCTGCACTTGTAATTTGGGACACTTGCTGACACAAGAAATGCAAAAAAATGTAAAAAGAAAATTAATTTGGTTAACAAAAAGTGTTGTTTAAAAGATTGTCTGATAATACACTTTAAAAAAAAGTCAAAAAACCAATGTTAAACGAGGGTCTGATAATCAAGGATCTACTGTCTACATATATATATATTACTTTTAATACTTAATATAATATTTTTACAGGTAAATATGTGGTATTTAGCTGGCTTATTAAAGCAAAAAAATTTTATATATGATTTAATAATAATTGATTTACTTCATTTGTATTTTTTAATTTATTTACAAGAAAATAATCATATTTTGCTATGTAAATTTATTTTATTTTACAAATTTTAAATAGTTTTAAAAATATAATGATAATAGGTAAATGGACCAATGGAAGTATGTACGGACTAGTGAAATCTTAAAAGTACTTCATTTTTATTCCTGAGTCAGTATTTTTTATTAATCCCATCCAAATCAGTCATAATAAATTTAGTTTTCCTCTCATATACCTATTATAGTTATTATCAAAACCTCATGCCATTTCTTATAGACTTTTTGAGATAATGGGCATTCATACATTTCACTCATTATAAACCATGCACATGTATACTAGGCTTGTCCAACTCAAAACTCTTGGTGGGCCGCATTGGAAATCTATTTTACACAGGTGGGCCACATTGTATAAATGCATGAACCATATACTATACATACAGTAATTCTTTTTTCCTGTGGGCTTGTGAGGATTTAAAACAAAAAATATGTATATTAAATATATTTTTTATTCTTTAAATAATTATAAAACCGTCAAAAACCTATGGTTATCCGTTCACGAATATAATGGTAAGAATCAGTTATTGATCTGATATATTTTTTTAAGATAATGTGCATATTTGTTTCTTTAGCTACTTTAATTGGCATTTTCATTAAAAAAGTCAGAAACAATTTATTATTTTTAGATATTTTAACAGAAGATGTCAAGTTAGAAATTTCTTGAATTCTGTCACGGGCTGCAGAACCTTAGATGGCGGGCCACATGCAGCCTGCGGGTTGGCCAGCTCTAATGTGTACCACATGGTGCTAACTCAAAGCTACATTAACAGGGTGCAGTATAGAGTAGCACTGAATAGTGATTTTTGCTGAATACCGAATGCTAAATATTTTGCCAAATACTTAAATTTCAATGTAAATGTTCTTTTACACTCAGAATAACTTAATTATTTTTATCATTTATTACATTTAAAAGGAATACAATGAGCATTAAAAAGTAACAGTGTAAAATTCAAGCATTAAAGTAAATTTTATAGAACAAAAAAAAAAAAAAAAAAAAAAAAAAATCCAAGTCTAATAGTTACAACAATACACTCAAACACACACACATATTTGTAAGTGTAGTATGTATTCAAAAACTCAAAAATACTTTTTAAATATCATTCCACTTAAAAAATCAATAATAATAAAAAAAAAAATAATCTAAGGGAACAAGTCCTGTATGGAATATTTTTTGAAATTTTGACTAAGGATGAAATCAAGCTGAATAAAATATATTTGTTCTTATTCAAAAACACAGAAATAATTTTTAAACATGTAACTTCATAAATTGCTCTTTTAGTATCTTAATTTTACTAATTTAAACATATTACTCATAAAGTTATTGATGATTATAAAATAAAAAAAAAAGAAAATTATTTTTACCAATTTTAATATTTTAACCTATATTTTAACTCCACTATTCGGTCACCGAATATCAAGATATTCAGCCGAACTGAATATTCGGTGCCATTTGCCAAATAGGCAGAATACCGAATAGTAACTGAATATTCGGCGCAACTCTAGGGCAGTACCTGGATGCCCTTTTTAAAAACTTGACAGCCCAATAGTAGAAACAGTGTCTCTAGATTACTGTATTTTTTGTATAGTTTTAATTTAATTTCTTTGTAGATACAAATTTAAACACATTTTATGAATTGCAATTATTTCTAGTGATACCAGACTTGGTTCGACATTTATGGTTTGCAGATAAATATTATTATGCTGCAGATAAATTCAGAAAATTCTGCTACTGGGCCTGACAGTCTTTTTTTTTTAAAACGTTTTAGTGCCTGGCAATCCTGTTCCATCATTTTAATTGTCCAGAGGCATTTAGGTACTTTTTCCCTTACTGTACAGCTTACTGAGGCTATTTTCACAGTATTCCCTCAAAAAGGAGATGCATATAGCCTAGATATGAGTAGAGAGAGTAGTATTATAATTTACTTTTGTCATGTACAAAAATCACAATGCAGAGGGAAGAAAAATGGGGGGGGGGGGGCAAATTTGAAAGGAGGAAGACAAAAAATACTTTTTTTTCTTTCTTTTTGTGTTGCACTTGGCAGAACTTTTATTCTAGAGTCAACACTAAATAACCATTGGATCAATCAGTATACTAAATCAAAAGCATTTCATTTTTATAAATCAGGACTAGGCATTCGTATGCCGAAGAAATCAATAACTCATTCATTCACCAGTCAACTACAGTTTTCTTACCCAAGAATTCCAGATTAGAGAAAATTGTATGTTGATCTTACTTCCAGATGCTATATTAAAGAAAACTGAGAAATAGGAGAGATAAAAGAAATCCACTAATACAATACATTTTAATATTGTGTACAATTTTTGATTGAATATTTTTAGGGGAAATATACAGCTTTTTTTTTTTTTTTTTTTTTTTAAGTATAACTTTATTCTATTTTTCTTATTAATTTTCTTTAAACTTCTGTTTAAAACTAGCAGGCTTTGCCAGCTTCGCTGAGCACTATACTTAAATGAGTTGTCAAAATCTCATATCATTATTAATAACCTAAGTTAAATTCCATGTGTGCACTTCAACTGATTAAAATAATGAAAAGGGATAATTTAATGTAAAGACATACATCATAGTCCTTACAATGTATTGAGATAAAGAAAGGGAAATTTAATCCATGGTTTGCATTTTTTTGGAAGATTCGTATTCGATTAATAAATTAAACATGAGAAATTCTTTAGTCCTTTTGCAGAGATTTAAACATTTTGTGTCTAAAATTAATCGAAGTTATTCATTAATATAAGCACCATTTGTCGCTGATGGTGATTGTTTTAATTTTACAATTATATATATATAGTTCCAATTATTTCTGTGGTTAATTATTTGTTTTCTCTGTCATTAAGTTTAATGGTCCTTTTTTATTATCATTCATGTCGGCGTAAGTATTTTAAGTTTTGTCTCTTATTGGTTCTTAATCTAAATCGCAACAATTTTGTGTCAGTCTTTCCTCTAAGTTAAATTCAGTTCTGTATTTTTGTGTGTTGGTATTGTTTTAGATCTATTAATTGCTAAATTTTAAAATTAAATTTTATTATGTTATCTATCATTTATATACTTATATATATATAATTGAACCTCGTTAACGTGAATTACTTTTAACATGAACTTTTTCCACAATCCCTGTCAAATTGAAGATTAGTTTTGTTATATGAAGATTAGTTACTCATAGCATGAACTATTAATAACATGAACAATTTTTTTATTCCCCTTGAGATTCACATTAACGAGGTTCGACTGTATATATATATTTTATTTTGCCTACACTGAGGATTTTTTTTAATGATTTATATATAAAAAAAAAAAAAAAAAAAAAACTTTCCCTGAGTATACACACAAAATTAAAAATGATGTTGTTATGCACATGAGATTTTGAGATATAGCCTTTTCAAAACAATGAATATTACAGCATATCAGCTAAAGCTGGAAATTAGCGGTCGCCACTCGCCACATGGCGACTAGATTTTTAAAAGTGGCGACTAAAGATATTGCCTTTGGTCGCCACTGCAGTGGCCACTTCTCTTCTACCCATTCTTTATAAAATATACCCCATTCCACGGCAAACTTGGATCGCGCGGCGGCTTTTTCGCGGTAAACGCGCCGCGCAAAGAATTCAGGCTGTTCTAAAATCTAACCTCGCCACTTGCAAACATATTTCGGAAGTCAATTTTAATAGTAAACACTTAAAATTCTTCTACCCATACCCATTCTTTATAGAATTTTCTTTCCAATGCAAACTTGGATCGCGCGGCGGCGTTTTCGCAGTAAACGCGCCGTGCGCCTCGAATTCAGGCTTTCTCAAATCTAACATCGCCACTTACAGACATTTTCGGAAGTCAATTTTAACAGTAAACACTGGAAATTGGCAGGTAGTCTTATTCATATACTAAAAAAAGTATGGCTTTTTTCCATTTTTCTATTTTGATTTTTAAAAAATGTCAAAATGAGAGTTTCGGTCGACTTTCGGGAGACAGAGACGAAAAGGAAGCTCTTGAGATAATCAATCGGCTGGAACTCCGATTGTATTACGTTCGCAGAAAAATTAAAAACGTCATTCAACGCATTTTCTTTGTTATTTTATACCACTTTCTTTTAAAACTTGGCATTTCTATCCATTCCCAACGGTCGTATCGCATTCAGTCATATGCGTGGTTTCTCGAAATTTCAATCTTTAAAACAAGCTTTATATAGTAATATAAATTTTGGATTTATTGCTTTAATATGAAGAGGTTTAAAGAAAATCCTGAATCACAAAGCAACCGTAGTGGTAGTAAACGTGGAGCTACAGATAATTCTGTAAAAATAACATCTTTTTTCGGAAAAAGGTAAGTGCGTTTTCTGTTATTATTTAAAAAAAAAAAAAAAATTATATATGTATGTATATTTTTAGTTCTTAATCAGAAGAATGCATAATTTATTGAATATTTTATTTATTTACTACATATTATTTAATATTTGTTATTGCATATGAACTATTTTTTACTTTCTTCTATATGTAATATAGAGAAAGTATTGGATTCGCGAAAATTTTCGACCTCCGTTTTTTGACGGATCTACACGTTTTGGGGTTTCCTGAACACGAATTGATAGTTTTTAAAAAATGTCTGTACAGCCACACTCTCTAAATTCAGTTAGAGAGGGGGATTATAATTGCAAATTATTAAAAATTCATTATTATTAAAGAAAAATTAATTTATAATTCATTTGTAACATGAAAAAAAAAAAGGAAAAAGAAACTTGCAAAATAAAAAAGTATTATTAAAAAAATATTTTTTTTATTTACATATACTAATATATTTTCATGAATCAAACATGTTTTTTTTTTTTTTTTTTTTTTTTTTTGAAAATGTAGAAAATCGACACCATTCAGAATAGTGAAGGGGCAATATAATCAGAAATTTTCTGTTATAAAATAATATAACCAAAAGAGCATTTTAAACATATGAATTTTGTATTGAATAGTATTTTCTTACATTCATAGTATAAATTATGTAAATCTATTCCTATTTCATTTATTAAAATTTATCAGAAATGTATTATTGTGGATGAGTTTCAAAAAGTTGACTACCTTAATTATTTTCTTAATGAATTGTCGAGACTGAACATTGAAAAAATTAAAGAAAAGAAAATTTTATTTTACTTTTACTTTTATCAGCGAGTGGCCAGTGGCCACTAACTAGTGGCCACTAACTTTTTAAAAGTGGCCACTAAAAAAATGAAGGCTAGTGGCCAGTGGCCACCAACCAAATTTCTTAATTTCCACCTTTAATCAGCGCTACCTTTTGGCCGATATACAGAAAAATTTATACCTATGTAAGGGAAAAAAAATAGTGTAGTGATACACATTAGATTTTGAGGTATAATTTTCATAAATAAGTAAAATTAAAGAAAATTTATAACATAACAGCACTCCTTTTCAGATAATAACAAACAGCATTTCGTTTAATATACACTAAAAAAAATATGTAGTTATGCACATTAGATTTTGAAATAAGCTTTTTCATAAACAAAGAAAATTTCAGCATATCACGTATCAGTGCTGCCTTTCAGCCAATATACACAGGCATTTAAACAAAATTTACAACATAACAGCAACACCTTTCAAACGGCATGCTCAGAATTTTAAACATCAATATGGAAAACAATAAATATTGTTATGCACATTAGAGTTTGAGTTATAGCTTTTTCGGTAATGATGAAAAATAATACACCGCCACCTTTCGGCCGATATACACACAAATTTTAACACGAGAAAGAAAAACTGAGCGAAGGATACATTTCGTTAAGTCCGTAATGTTCAATGGAAGCTGAGATATAGTCTGAATCCTAAATGGTGGAATAGACAGAAGAGTGAGTGGCGCCACCTTCCGAACGATGATCACCCAAATGCGATCAAGATTAATTTATTTTATACGCACAAAGTTTATACAGTAGCTGATTCATTTTTTTCTTTCTTAAAATTACACAAAATTAAACTATATCAGCGGAGCATAATAGCTCTACCTGCCATGCGAGATGCACATAAAGTTTAAGCTGTTACTGATTAGTTTTTACTTCCATTACCCTACTACCGTAGGTAATGGAAGTATTGTATTCGGTCTGAAAATTCGTGTTGGTATAAATGGGTCCACAGAGTGAAAAGCAGAGTCTTTTAAACAATCACAACATTTAATAATATAGAAAAGTAGAATAACATAATGCGGGCATTTCTCGCCGCACGCTTAGCAAAGCTTTCTCGTACAGACTCTTATAAACCTCTCTTTCTCAGAGAAGCGAAGATGCGCTGTTGATTACGTAATACAGTTACGTCACATCTGACGTCATGACAGGTGTGAGCTGGTTAACAGATGATATGAGGAAACATGCATTGAAATCCTTCATTTCCCCCTTATTCAATAAATGTTTCGAAAATAAAACATATTTATGCATTATAATAGCATATTAAAAATTACAGAAAATTATTTTTATGCAAGAGTTACTTAAAATAAGAAAAGTGTTAGTAAAGAAATAGAATTATAAGCAAATAATTATGGTTAATATAATAAAATAAAATACGTAAAATATAAGCAGTTAATTTCTTAATGAAAACACAGTTTAAATATATATATATTTTTAAGTTCTTCAGTCCTGAGTATTAAGTCCTATCATACCACAACATTTTTCATGTTTATATGCATTTAAACTTTTTGTTAAAATATCTGCAGGTTGTTCATCTGATGAAATATATTTAATGTCAATTAGTTTATTATTGTAAACTTCTCGCACAAAATGATGACGAATGTCAATGTGCTTAGATCGATTGTGATGAACAGGATTTTTTACTAATCTCAGTGCAGATTGATTGTCGCACATGATTGCAGTCGGACTTGATACAATTTCAGGATCCAATTCTTTTAAGAAATTTCTAACATGAATTGTCTCTTTTGCGGATTCAGACAGAGACATATATTCAGATTCTGTTGTGGATAGAGCAACGGTTCGCTGCTTTCTAGATTCCCAAGAAATAGGTCCACCGGCATATTTAAAGACGTATCCTGTATATGATTTTCTATCATTTATATCCGATGCCCAATCGGCATCAACAAATGCTGTCAATGGTTTATCGTCTCTGTAATACACAATTCCTAAATTTCTAGTGCCATTGAGATACCTTAGTATTCTTTTAGCAGCTATCCAGTGAGGTTTTCCTGGATTGTTATTAAACTGACTTAAATAATTTACAGCATGGGTGATATCTGGTCTGGTAGCAACCGACAGATACATAAGAGAACCAATTAATTGTCTATAAGGAATTTTTGACATGTATGATTTCTCTTCTTCTGTATTTCAACACATTTGTTTAGTTAATTTTACACTGCTATCTAAAGGTGTATTCACCACTCTAGAATCTTCCATATTAAATTTATTTAGTAAATCTTCAATGTATTTCTTTTGTGTTATAGTGATGCTGTCCCTATCTTGATTAAATTCAATGCCTAAGCAATAATGCAGAAGGCCCATATCTTTCATTTTGAAAGATTCTGCTAATTTATTTCTTATATCAAAATAGTGCTCTTCACTTTTAGTGAGACAAATTAAATCGTCGACATAGACGATTATAATAGCATCAAAAGGATATTTTGAGTAATAGACACATTTGTCGGAATTCAAAGGGTTAAATTTCATTTTTCTCAATTTCTCATCTAATTTCTTAAACCACTGTCTTCCTGACTGCTTAAGGCCATACAAAGATTTTTTTAATAAACACACTTTATTTTCGTGTATATCATTTTCAAAAAATTCAGGAAGCTCCATATAAATTTCTTCATGCAACATTCCGTTAACATATGCCATAATGAAATCTAACTGGTATGCTGTGAAACCATTCTGGATAGAATACGCGATTGCAGTTCTTATAGAACTTAATCTGGCTACTGGTGAAAAATTTTCCTCAAAATCTATACCTTGTTTCTGTGAACACCCTTTGGCAACCAATCTGGCCTTAAATTTTTCAATTTGACCATCTGGTTTGGATTTTGTTTTTAAAACCCATTTACACCCAATTACCTTTTTATCTTTTGGTCTATCTACAATTTCCCAAGCGTTTTGCTTAACTAAAGAATCATATTCTAATTTCATCGCGTTTTCCCAATTTTTAGCATAATCTCCATTTAGCGCGTCGATTACGCTGGGATTAATTTCATTAAATGAGTTATCAGCTAATTGAGAAGTTTCATCTTTATATTTTGTATCTGTAATATATTCCTTATGAGAGTTTTGAAAGTTCCAACTTTTACTTTTTTTAGGTCTTCCGGGACCACGTTTAAAAATAGGATTGTTTTTATTAATCCTTTCCTCTTGTTTACATATATCGTGAGCACTCTCCTCCCCTCCACTTCCCCCCTTCAGAAAGCGAGTGGCTCGCTTCCCCCCCTTTCCAAAAAGAGAAACTTTCTCCGTTGAATTCAGGGGGATAGGAAATCGATCCGCTGTTTTCCCCCCTTTGGATGTCTGCGGTTTGAGTAGGGATAGGAGTTTCATTTTTAATATTACAATCATTGCATTTATTCTCAGACGGAAAAATTAATTCTAATTGATCAGTAGTGGCTGAATCATTTGTTTCAAATTCGTCTATAAATCGAGCATCACGACTTATGACAATTTTTCTGGTATCCTTATTCCATAATCTGTAAGCGCGTGATTCATTTGAATAGTCAACGAATATATGTTCGTGTGACCTAGCTTCAAACTTCCCTTTTGATTTTTTATTTAGAACAAAACATTTCTGTCCGAAAATTTTAAAATAGTTAACAGTTGGTTTATAACCGAAAAACAATTCAAAAGGGGTTTTATTTTCTTTAATTCCTTTAGTGGGACACCTGTTTCTAATATATGCAGCGCAATTTACTGCTTCAGCCCAGAATGTATTTGGAAGGTTTGATTGCATTAATAAACACCTCGCCATTTCGCATAATGTACGATTTTGTCTTTCAATTCTAGAATTTTGCTGAGGGGTCATTGGCGATGAAAATTCGCGTTTAATACCGCATTCTTCAATATATTTATTGAATTCTTCGCCACAATATTCCAAACCATTATCGGTATGCAGTATTTTAATTTTTTTTCCTAATCGATTTTCGACTGCTGCTTTATATCTCCGGAACGCGTACTTAGCTTCATATTTTGTTTTTAGAAAATTTACTTCAATGTAACGAGATTTATCATCCAAAAAAGTAATAAAGTAACGTGATCCGCCATGGGATTTAACATTTATAGGGCCACATAAATCAGAATAAACTACTTCTAATAATTCCTTACTATGAAATTTGTTTTCTTTACAAAATGGTTTCACAGTTTGTTTAGACTGAATGCATACTTTACAATCTTTTAAAGAATCTTTTTCATTAAAATTTAAATCTCTTAACATATTTTCAGATTTTAATAATTTTAAATCTTTTTCATTTAAATGTCCTAATTTTAAATGCCATTTATGAAAGTTGCTTACCTGAGTTGTTGCAGCGATATCCACCTGCGGCTGAAAAAAATATAAATCACCTTTTCTCGTAGCACTTATAATTAGAGAGCCGTCCTGCTCCGTAATTTTTGCACATTTTTCGGTAAATACAACTCGGCAGTTGTTTGCAGTAGCTTTTGATATAGACATTAAATTGCATTTCAATTTTGGAACGCACAAAACATTTGTTAACTTTAAATTGGTTACACCGTGATTACCGGGAACTTTTAATTTGACTGTTCCAACACCTGTGATCTCCGCTGTTTCATCTTTAGCTAATTTTATAAATGATCCAATTCTAGGTTCGAAATCTACAAACAAATTCTTGTCATGAGCCATATGTGATGTCGTACCGCTATCGAGACACCACTCGGAATGTTCTTGGAAAGAGTTACTGGCTGCCATCGTGAACTCTGTACTATCTTTAACCATGAAAGATCTATCTTTGTATTTATTCGATGAAGTGAATTTTCTGTCTGAGATCTTCTTTCTGCATTCTGAGGCTTTATGCCCTACTTTTGAACAGTAATTGCATTTGAAGATTGCACAATTTCTTTCGCCATACGTGTTCTTGTTCTGCACAGGCTTTAAGATTTCTCTTTTGTTCTTTTCAGGAAGATTTTTCTTGTGAGTTGTAAAATACGCATTTGATGATTCTTGATGCTTTTTATTTTTTCTTGACTCATATTCTTCCATCATTTTAATTTTCAGAGCCTCAGGCTGCGGCAATTCATCTCTTGCTTCAATAGCGCAACGAAAATTTTCGTAGCTGTCAGGAATACTGTATAAGAGCAAAATTGATAATAGATCTTCGGCTACTTGAATGTCCATTTCTTTTAGCTTGTCCACTATATCAAAGAAAATATTTAGGTGATCGGACATATTTTCACTATCAGACATTTTCTTAAAGAGTAGCTGCTTCAATAGGGTGGCTTTCTTTGCCGGTCCTCTCGATTCGTAAACTTCTTTTAATTTATTCCATACTTCATTTGAGGTGGTACAATGTTTAATATGACACAACTCACTTGGGGTAATTGCTAGGATTAAATCGGCTCTAGCTTTACGGTCAATTTCGAGCCATTTTTCTTCACCTTCGGCGCCTTCATCGGGCTTAATTTTCGTTCCGTTAGCATAACTCCAGTGATCATTCTTGATTAAAACAGCTTCTATCTGCAGCTTCCAGGTGTCAAAATTATTTTTGGATAACTTTTCTATATTTAATACTTGCGACATATTTAATCAGTTATAGTAGCTTCTTTATAAAAATAGAATCAAAAATACTTTCGATTTCAGCCCTTAGGCTTAACAGTAAGTCGCACTTTCGTTTTAGCGAATGTTAATTTAAATTTTTAAAAAGTCCGCAGTAAGATGCGTTTCTCTGGGCCCATAACCATTGTTGGTATAAATGGGTCCACAGAGTGAAAAGCAGAGTCTTTTAAACAATCACAACATTTAATAATATAGAAAAGTAGAATAACATAATGCGGGCATTTCTCGCCGCACGCTTAGCAAAGTTTTCTCGTACAGACTCTTATAAACCTCTCTTTCTCAGAGAAGCGAAGATGCGCTGTTGATTACGTAATACAGTTACGTCACATCTGACGTCATGACAGGTGTGAGCTGGTTAACAGATGATATGAGGAAACATGCATTGAAATCCTTCAATTCGATATCGGGTTTTCACCTGATTTACACGTTTTAAGGTCCCCTGAGTCCAAAAAAGTGGTTTTTGGCAATTGGTCAGTGTGTATGTGTGTGTGTGTGTGTGTGTGTGTGTGTGTGTGTGTGTGTGTGTGTATATGTGGAGAATCTTCTGGCTACTATAGCTCAGAAACTAATAAAGATAGAGCTACGAAATTTTAGAATTGAAATACGTCTGGTGTACAGATGAAATTTCCAAATTTTGGTGAAAATTGAAAAACCGGAAGTGGGACATCGGAAACCGGAAGTGGGACCTTAAGTCCGTATCTCAAAAACGGCTCTAATGATTTTCTTCAAACTTGCTATATAATCACTCTGTTAGATGTCCTTTCGAATGATATAGTTGGTTAGTTCAGGAAAATTGATAGGCGTGCTGTATAAATAGCTCAATTTCAGGCCTCGCAAAGGCGTTCCTTTAAAAACGGTTGTACGGATTTTTTTCAAACTCGCCATTTTAACTCACTTTTAAATATGCTTTTGTATGTAATTATTGTTTTCCTGTCAATAATTGAGTTTAACCGGAAGTGGGACATCGGAAACCGGAAGTGGGACCGTAAGTCCGTATCTCAAAAACGGCTCTAACGATTTTCTTCAAATTTGCTATATAAACAATCTATTAGATGTCCTTTCGAATGATATAGTTGGTTAGTTCAGGAAAATTGATATGCGTCCTGTATAAATAGATCAATTTCAGGTCTCCCAAGGGCGTTCCTTTAAAAACAGCTGTACGGATTTTTTTCAAACTCGCCATTTTAACTCACGTTTAAATATGCTTTTGTATGTAATTATTGTTTTCCTGTCAATAATTGATTTTTTGTAAATGTTGGTATCTCAAAAATGGCTCTAACGATTTTCTCTTTAGGTCACTTTTATGTTTTCTGATCACATTATCTCTCAAAAATGCATATAATACGTGTAATAGTGGGTAATGGAAGTCGTGTGGTTGTTTCACACCAGATTTTTATTATTATTTTGTGGTGGGAAGGGAAGAGAGACATATAGGTGAACGGCAAATAGTTTCAAGAATTGGAATATGACTCACCATCTCTCGTCATTGATAAAGAAGAGAGATCGTTTTATCCACTTGCTTTTGTTAGTAATTTATTATTTTTTTTACTTTCTTCTATATGTAATATAGAGAAAGTATTGGATTCGCGAAAATTTTCGACATCCGTTTTTTGACGGATCTACACGTTTTGGGGTGTCCTGAACACGAATTGATAGTTTTTAAAAAATTCTGTCTGTGTGTCTGTCTGTCTGTCTGTCTGTCTGTCTGTCTGTGGTTTAGTGTTTTCACCGTATCTCACGAACCAATGAATGAAATTCAACCAAACTTGGTATATAGTTGGACCCTGGCGGGGCATTGTGCTGATTAGATTTTGGGATCAATAGCCCATCAGGTGGCGCTGTGATCGCATTTTATGTAAATTTTTAACATGGCAGTATAGGACAAATTTTCGTATTTTTCACCGTATCTCACGAACTAATGAATGAAATTCAACCAAACTTGGTATATAGTTGGAACCTGACGGGGCATGGTGCTGATTAGATTTGGGGATCAATCGTCCAGCAGGTGGCGCTGTGATCGCAAAATTTCGTATGTCACACCGTATTACGAACCGATGAATGAAATTGAACCAAACTTGGTGTATAGTTGGACCCTGACATGGAAAGGGTCTGATTAGATTTTGGGATCAATCGCCCGGCAGATGGCGCTGTGATCGCATTTTATGTAAACTTTTAACATGGCAGCATAGGACAAAATTTCGTATAAATGTACATAATGAGCGTTATTTTAAACTTGTGATTGTAAAATTAATATGAATTATTGATAATAGTAGTAGTTAACTACGAAAAAAATTTTGTGCATGTGGGGGCACCGGTTCCCCCCCTGGGGGGGGGAAGTACCCCCCGGGGGGGGGGGTAAATTTTCAAGATGGGTATCTTTCGAAAGATCTCGTCAATACCTTTAAAACGAATGGTTGAACTATAAATCTGTGATAATTTAAAACAAAGTTATCGATTTTTTTTTTTTTAAGTATTGTTACTGGTTGAATATGTATTACTTTTAACAAAAAAAAAAAAAAAAAAAAAAAAAATTAGAAAAAAATCGTAATTTTTTTTTTTTTTTTTTAAATATTGTTACTGATTGAATATGTATATAGGAAAATATAGAAAAAAGTCTTGTGGTGGCCACAACATACTAGTTAAATTTGTTTTTTGAATTGTCAGACAAAAAAAAATTCATACTTATTAAAAAATAAATAAGTTTTTAAGAAATAAAAATATTTTTAAAGACCTTAAGAGCGTTTATAAGGACTATTATTGATCTTGAATCAGTGAATAAATAATTGTATATCATTTCCAGAAAATAACTACAGCTATTGCTTGCAACTTTTATATGTGTTAAGCTCATAACTTTGTCAGTCGTAAGACTACATGTATAAGAGAAAATTCACGTATTTATATAACAGTATTTCTCTTCAAGTTCATCATATGGATACAACCCCTTAGTGTTACAAACCAAAAATACAGCGACAAAAATTTTGTACAGAAGTGCCACTAGATTTTTCGGAAACTCATCTGTAATATTTGAAACACCTGAACTTGTACGTAAGTGTCACTATTTTCAGCTTGTATGCATCTGCCATATAACCGCTAAAAATTATGCTACTTTCATCCACTGGATAAAAGAAAAAGGAGCCTTAGAGAAAAAGTTACAGTGGAAGGATTTTTATAGCCTGCATGCCACCCAAACTCTATAGACCATAGGAAACAAAGCCTTATACACAGTAACGTATCTAACTTCTTTTGTTTGTACATATACGCAAACTGATAGTGACATGCATACTATTTTCAATAGAAAACAATCTATTCCTACTTTAAATAAAATATATTAATTTCGAGACATGCTAAAAATATTTGCGAAAAATCAGATAGCGAACAGACTGACTGATAAAAAATTAAATTGAAGTTACAGACATTTTTTAACAAAATAAAATTTTATGTGACATACCATCCTGTAAAATTATGTAAAATAAATGACTGAAGAAATATTTTAACATTTTCCCTTTTCGTTCATTTTCATTAACGAGGAAACCAGAAAAAGAATCGGCCCGACACGGCCCGGAAAAAATTTCAATCAGGCCCGGCCCGAGTATACACAAAAAAATTGAGCTCGGCCCGGCCCGTGCAGACCTCTACAACAGTCTCACAGATTTGTTTGATTTACCTATACAGCTTTTTAATGATAATTATTAAATAAAAATAAAAAATAATTGTTATACATTTTAATGAATAGTCTGGATGCAAGTTGCGCGAATAATTCAAAATAGATTTTTGAGTGAAAAACAGTCTTAAATGTTTTATGAATATTATTAAAATATTTAAATAGGATGGGAGTTGAGAGGACAGTAACTCCTTCCCACCAACTCACACACACGCGCGCGCGAGCGGCCGAGCGGTTCTGTGCTCAAAGCTGGTAGACGTGAGGTGCCGGGTTCAATCCCATGTCGCGCTCGTCGGCCTAACCGTTCGGAATTTTCCGTGGTTTTCTCCGAAACTTGGCTAAATACGGACAAGGACCTCTTAAAAAGACCCCCACGGAGGGCACTCTCCCCAGGCCTAGGACTCTAGTGCTGTAAATCGGCCTTAACCCTAACAACCTAACCCAACACACACGCGCGCACACAAAACCGTAAGATAAATTCAACTGTTTCTCTATTATTAAAGTACATTAGAAATATTCAAATACAGCAGCCTCTAATTTTACACCTTAAACTGTAATAATATGTGTCTACATATGTAAGGTAAGAGAACATTTGTGGCACATCAGATTATTTCTTTTATTGTAAGTGGTATAAGATTATCAATATTGCTATATATAACTTATAAGACAGAGACTATACAAAGTTTTATAACTTTTTTGCAGAAATGCATTAATTGATTTAAGCTTTTCTCGATAATATGTTTTAAGGGCCCTCTTCACTTACTATCGCAGGAAGCCGAAGCTAATGAATGTTATTCTATGGAAAATTTTCTTTATAGTGCGACCACGTTTCCTACGACTAGCAGTGAGGACGAGTCCAAAAGTTTGGTGGGATGCAAAATTGGCCGAGAGATAGTTATTTGGCAAACATCCAATTATTCGGTGTTCCCTTATCGCTTGTTTTCTCTCAGCCACTCCTATTTTAACACTTGACTCTTTCAATCCGCACTTGCGCAGAGGCTTCCAAGGTCGCCAGAAATGTGGTAAAAGAATACAAATAACTTATTAACTAATACATATTTTTAAATTCTGTTTTCACATTCTGAAAATTCCCAATTGTTAAATTGACGGACCTTTTAAAAAAAATTATTTTTTAAATTTTTTATATTTTATTTTGAAACTGCAAAATATGAATTTTCAATATGTGAAATTTTTCATTTTGCAATTTCAAAAAAAAAAAAAAAACATTTAAAAAAAAAGTCCGTCAATTTAACAGTTGGGAATTTTCTGAATGTGAAAACAGAATTTAAAAATATGTATTAGTTAATAAGATATTTGTAAAGAAAATTTCCCATAGAATAACATTGGCTCGGGCTTCCGGCGACAGTAAGTGAAGAGGGCCGTTAAATTTTAAACATTTTTGCAATCAAATATATGTCTCTGTGGTTAACAATTGAAAAATAATCATTGAACATCAACAGCTTTGGATACTCACTATGCTAAAAATGAAGATATTTGCTAAAACTTGATCCCATGGGTTTTTGACTTGGGGGCCTAAAATTTCACTTACTATTAAAATTCTATATAATATTTTTCTAACGTGAACTGGTTACGATTAAATTTTGTCGAAGGCATATGATAGTGACGGTAAGGTGTCATTTGATTGGTCAAACAAAACCCAAAGCATAAAGTCGGCTGTTAGAGATAAAGTGATTATAAGCGCTTTGGCTGGAGATTTCGACTTCAAAAATTTAATTTTATGGGCTTGACATGCACATTTTCTTAAAGAAATGAAAAATTATTAGCTTTTTATATTGAAACATATGCTCAAAAACTTATATTTAGAAATATATTTGGAAGTATTTAAAGACAGTTAGGCCTCGAATTTAATGGTGGCTATTTAGCAGGATGGTAAAAGCGCCATTTATTATATATTTATATATTTCTTTTATTCATTATAAATGGAATAAACTCTATTCTTTTTTATTTATTTTGTAGATACATTTATTAATTAAGGAATCTCCATTATGTATGTTAATTTCTGTCAAATTTTAGGAAATAATTGATTTTTAATACAGCAGTAATTTGATTCTAAGAATTTTTAACTTAACAGCAGGAAAAAAAGAATATTTTCTAAAACTGAAAGTATAATGTAAATGTCAAAGATTTAAATTTGTTTAATTAATAATAATAATTTAAAAAAAAGGGGAGGGGACTGAAAATTTTCAGTGATTTTATTTAAGAGATTTTTCTGAAAATCATATTAAGGTATGTAAGGTAAGTACATACTATCACGCAGGTGATAGTATGTACTTCTTCCCTGCGCAGGTAAAGCGAGTATACAAATATGCTCTTAAAAACATTTCATCAATATTTAACTCAAATATGCTTTTTTGGAAGAAATACTGGAAAAATTATGGGTATAAGGTCCGGATGCACATTTGGCACAAGGCCCACTATTTGCTTGGTTTTTGCCCCCTCTTTAAAATAATTGCTTAAAATATGGAATTAATATTATAATTTTACCTAATGTTAATGTAAATTATAAATATATATATTTTTTTATTTAATAGCATAAGTATGAAAATTACAAATTCTGCATATTTTTGAAAGTTCTATTTCATTTTTCTTGTTATTTTAATAGGTTCCCAAATGCCTTTCTTGAAACGGATGTTTCATAAGCATGGTCCATTCATGATTGGAATACCAGCAATAATTCTGATCCACGTTGCTTGGTTTAAATTACAAGAAAATGATATGTTTGTCCCACCAGATGATCGTGTACTTCATCCTTCTATTTTGGAAATTCCAACTATGTTTAAAGACTTAAAAAAGCGTTTATTTCCTCCTAAAGAAGATAATCCTGAAAATGTATCAGATTAAGATTATTAATAATTTGTTAATTGTAGATATTGTCAAATAAAGAGTTTTTAATTATGATAGCTGTTAGAATTTTTTCTAAATCTGCCATGTATGATGATTGGTATGTAGGGGTGACCAGGGCACTTTAAATGTACCCCATGTAATATTTTTCGTTGGTTTATTTAAAAGTTTTTGAATTTCACTCCTAAAAGTTGGAAACAGTGAAGAGTTTCTTCATGTGAAAGTTTGCTGGATTGGATTTGCAGTTTCCTGAGAAAAGGTGAATTCAACTGTTTTACTGTAATTTTGCAATCTTTTGGAAGTCTACTTGTAGCATCATAAGCCGAATGCCATTCAGTCTATCACTTTGAGTATAATAGTACATTATAATGTATGTTAGTGACATTTTAATACGGTCTTGAATTTCGATGTAAACAACAAACATCAGCCGTGACACCTTTTTTTTTTAAATCTGCTACTGGGGTAGTTTGATAAGTTCTATTGGGGCACATTGGTACATGTACCAATGTTATAAAATCAGAAGGGATAACTAAAAATTCTACTAGGCAAATGAAACAAGCCCTCCCCCCCCCCCCAAAAAAAAAAAAAAAAAAAAAAAAACCTGCACACACTTCAGAAACTGAGAGTGAAACAGATGGCTTCAATTATAGTCACCCGAACTCGGAAGATAATAATAGCATAGCCTCCTAAACTAGATGCCTGTCGCGTTGCTCGTAAACTTGGCAATAGTTCAAGCGGTAGACAGCGACACCTGGTACAGATTGCGCGACTTTTTTATTCAACTGTCACCAATAATTTTAAGTGATATATGACATATGTAATCGACGATTTTTCGATTCTATTCGCCTTTTATGTATATTAAATCCCACTTTAAAAAATTTTTGGTGGTTGTTGAATGAAAAAGTCGCGCGGTCTGTACCAGGTGGCGCTGTCTACCGCTTGAACTGTTGCCAAGTTTACGAGCAACGCGACAGGCATCTAGTTTAGGAGGCTATGATACTAGTGACAGCCCTCATGAAGAAGAGTACAACTTATCCCTCTCAAACTATATGATCCAATATCTCAGTTATTATGCGTTAGTAAAATTTTCTGGAAAGAAGAGCTTCATTTATTATGTTGACCACATCACAATTAAAATAAACAAACACTCACACACACACACAAAAAAAAAAAAAAATTCTGCCGGATGAAAGATCTTACGCGACATAGGGCAGTAGGAAGACAAAGGCCCTTAATTGATTATGCTGGGGAGTAGGAAGCGTAGGTACTGTAGTTATATGGTACTTGCCAGGGGTCCAGAAAGAAAGAAGATTGTGTGTGTTTATAATTTTCGTGCAATATAGTATATAAACAGGCGTCATACCTTTCTTTCATTTCTCTGGACAGTCACAAGTGAGATAAATGACTGCTGTATTTCCAAACTACACTATATGTAGTGAAAAGTACCATTAGAGGAGAGGGGGGGGGAGTTCCGTTGCCTAGTTTGTGTGCCCCTCCCGGATTCGTCATTGCCGCTTATTTGTCGGGGCGGCCCTGTCCATATGTATAGGTTGTCCTAGCAAGACCGCAGAATGTCTTCGTAGCCAGATTCTTCGCTTGCAGTGCATAAAAAATGCCCAAAGAATTACATCTCTACGACAAATAGTTTAGAAAAATTAGAAAAGATATAACGTCATATCTGATACAATAATTAAAAAGAAAACTATTGGAAACTTGAACACCGGTATTTGCATTTGTATAGTTTTTTGGACGAAGATGTAAAAAATAACACGCGATTGCATTCGTGCGCCGTTTCGTGATGTCAAGCTGCGCTTTGAAGCCTATTTAAAAGGTTGCATCTAATAGCTATCAATAATCTACGCATGATAACGTATTCCATTCGTGAATATTACGATAAGTACACTGCTGTTCAAAATTAAAACAACAACCTGTTTTCTCGTTTACTTCTTTTGCGCATAACTTTTAAATAAAAAAACATATGAGCATAAATTTTGGATGACATGTTTGTTATATTATTAATCGAATTTTATATAGATTTAGCATAAGTAATAATTTTTAAACCAATAATTATTCAATTTTTCTCGAAAGTAAGCTTTGGAAAAAATGAAAAATTTCAACAATTTTAGAAAAGAAAACTTGATGAAAAATGGTTTTAAGGATGCATTACAGATAGGTGAAGACGGACATGTCCTCAAAATGTCAAACTAAATCCCGATTTTTATTTCTGTATTCGCTTTTCTTTTACTTTTATAACGAATTTTTTGAAAAATATAATTACTAATTTATGAACTATGCTCAACACCAGAATAATAATAATGTCGATAAATAATTTTATAATGAACGTCTTATCCAATTTTCATATTTATGTGTATAGTTTTTAAAAAGTTATTCACATGCGAAAAAAAGAAGATAAAAGAAGAAACAGAAAATTGATTGCAGGAAGAAAAATCCGTTTTTAATGTAACACATGGATGCATATACATCTTCACCTATCTGTAATGCTTCCTTATGATCATTTTTCGTTTTCTTTTTTAAATTGTCAACATTTTTCATTTTTTCCAACACTTACTTTTGAGAAAAATTCAATAATTATTAGTTTGAACAGTATTACTTTTGCTAAAATTATATAAAATTCGATTGATGATATGATA
Source organism: Salticus scenicus (assembly GCA_963930645.1). Classification (NCBI taxonomy): domain Eukaryota; kingdom Metazoa; phylum Arthropoda; class Arachnida; order Araneae; family Salticidae; genus Salticus; species Salticus scenicus. The sequence goes on along the minus strand of OZ005662.1, from coordinate 129,946,856 downwards.
ACAAACATGTCTTCAAAATTTTATGTTCATATGTTTAATTGTTTAAAAGTTATGCGCAAAAGCAGAAAACGAAAAAAATAGATTGTTGCTTTAATTTTGAACACCATCGTATTTAATCTTTACTAAACACGCAACGTATAGTATACCATTCCAATGTGTCGTATACCATTCCATGTGGTGGACATTTTGAACACCGGATATGATGCCATGATTTTCTTTTCGCATTTTTCTAGAAAGCCGTTTGTCGTAGTTGTATAATTCTTTGGACATTTTTTATTTACTCCAAGCGAGGAATCAGGATGTACAGCGCTTATGTTGTTTCGCTGAGATATACCTCGTATATATGTCATATATATAGCGTTTTTTGTTAATTAAAACTTATAGTGTAAAGCTAATTTATATAATTTGTGAATTATTCTTAGGAAATTACTGTATCTTAGATTAATCTGTACAAATAAATTATACAAAAAACATTTTGACATGTTAAAGAAAATTTATTTTAAAATATGTTCAAGTAAAAGCCTAGTTTTTCACTACCTGTGAAGGACTTTATAAACCAATATTTCAATTTATTATTTCGTACTAAGACAAAATAATAAACAAAATTATTTTTAAACTGTTATTCGAATTGAATTTAATAGAAATGAATATTCTTAATAAAAACTTTTGCACTTTAAGGAAAAAAAAAAAAAAATCTTTTGGAACAATATCAACAGGGGTCGTACAGCTCGCCTTTTCAGGACGTTTTCCATCATTTTTCTCTAACAACGAATGTCTTATGAAAAAGTAATAAATAAAATAACTTTCAGCATATCAATCTTAAAAACTTTAATAAATCATATATCCAACGTTTCGGTTAAATTTCTTTATTAACCTTCTTCAGGGAAGAACGATGTTTAAAAACACATAAACATAGATAATTTAAGTTATTCCATGATTTCACAAATACATACTCAAATTTAACCGAAACGTTGGCTATATGAGTTCTTCCCTGAAGAAGGTTAATGAAGAAACTTAACCGAAACGTTGGATATATGAGTTCTTCCCTGAAGAAGGTTAAGGAAGAAATTTTTAACCGAAACGTTGGATATATGATTTATTAAAGTTTTTAAGATTGATATGCTGAAAGTTATTTTATTTATTACTTTTTCATAATTATTGTAACAGCATATATAAAAAAGTGGAATAAATATTTCTGAACGAATGTCTTTTTAAATTTGAAAGCTTAGTTTATGACAAAAATTGCTATTAAAATTAAAAGCCTTATTTTAATAACTTCATGCTCCGTTATACCAACGTAGGGCTATTTTTAACAGTTAAGTTGCCTTTTTGGCATTTCTCTAAAACGTTAGATTGATTACGCAGGTCTACTTATAAAATGCCGATTTGATAATTTTGGTTGATCATTATGTTTTTTGGTGTGTTGAAACCGAAACTGAAGCCATTTTTTTTTCTCTATCTTGTTTCACGTATAGATTTTTGGCAATACAGGGTGTCTACCGACGCAATTTTTTTCCATGACTCTTCCACCGATATAATTATATAAAAACTTTTATAGTATGTTTCCATGATTAATTATAATTAATCATGCAATCGTACTAGAAACTACCAAAAATGAAGAAGTTGTGTCGATAGACACCCTGTATTGATAAAAATCGATACGTGATTGAGAAAAACTGGCTTTATTTTCGATTTCAGCACACCAATAATAGTTATGTATCAGCTAACATTATAAAATCAAAATTTTTCAACGTCATATTTGTAGACATTGTTAAACAAAAAGATTTTGGGTATTCATATTTTAACTCTTTATCAATCGCATTACTAAACAAACAAAAAATATATTTGAAACACATTTTTTTTTAGTTACTTAAGAGTGCTTTTCAAAGAAACATGTAATAAAAATTATGCATATCACATCTTCATAATGATTAATGTTGATTTTATAAGTCGGTGCTTTAGTGTATCAGTGGTACATAGAGGTCTAAAAAGATATTAAGACCTTAAAAAGTGTAAATTAAGTATTTATTTTTTATGTTCCTTTTATTTTTTCTAAGATTGATGGTAAATTATTTAGGTAATATACAAGGACCGACAATCTCACTTGGAGGCCCAGGGCACTCATGTTCAATGGGATCTTTTTTCTCGTACATTAATATTACAACAAACAAAACAAACCGCTTATTTTCGATTCAGCCGTCTAAAAATTTACGTCACTCTTAATTTTGTTGGTAGGAATATAAAAGGCTAAACAAGATCCGTAGCTTGTCTATCGGATCGACGTACGTCGTCCCCGTGTATCTGCATTGCGGTGCGTGCCTCGGATTTAGTTATCCTTAGTAAAAGTTTGGAATGCAAGTATCGCTAGTATGCAGTTGTGTTTGCGTTTAGCGTAAATATTGCAATTTTTCCGATGAATTAATAGTTTCCTTGAAAGATCATCACGCCGATTTATAAAACTGTAATTCCTCCATCCATTGACGAAAAACAAAAACAGTGATCATTATAACAAAATTTGGAAATTTGAACTATTTTTTAAAATGTATGGTGGAATTTCTTGCGGGCCCCTTCAGTGGAGGCCTCTACGTTGAGAGTGGGATTCAAGTGCTTTTGTCTGTTTGTCTGTATGCGTATGTATGTCTCGGGATAGCGGTCGCAAAAATCACTCAATTGACTTGCAATTTGGTATACATGTTCATGAGCCGCACATAATAAGCTGTATAGTTTTGGGTGTGTGTTCCATTTATAGTTTGTGTACAGGGCCACATCAAAGCTTTTCTTATCATTACGGCCTATGGACAGGATTTGTACAGTCGGTAAGAAAAGTACCCGAACACTAGCGAAAATTCCTATGTGAAATAAGTACACTTCATACGGTTTTGTTAAATAAATCTTTGTCGAATCCTGTTCTTAGTCAGTGTAAGAACATGATTCGATAAGGATTTATTTAACAAAACCGTATGAAGTGTACTTTTTTTACATAGGAATTTTTGCTAGTGTTTTGACACTTTTGTTACCGACTGTATGTATTACAATAGCGATCGCGAAAAATCCCCCGATTAACTTGCAAATTGGTACACATATTTAGGGGTTATACAAAAATAGCCGTATAATTTTTGGTGTGCATATTGTTTACTCTTCATGTACAGGGACACACCAAAGTTTTTCTTATCATTACAGCCTATGGGCAGATTTTCGTTTAAACGCATTTGAACATGATTACACTGTATTTAACAAAATTAAACTAATATACATTATTACAATGCTTTAAAGCATGCTTTCGGATGAAAATGTGTGCTTAGACAATAATTAATGTACATGTACAGGACTTTATAATGTCTTCCGACAATGTCACGTAATCATCCAAATTATGTCAAATTTCGTTATGCTACATTCAACATTCTGGAATTATAGCATACATTATTAAGATGCTTAAACGCTCTAGACAAAAGGTCTGTGTAAACTAAATAATTTATTTAGTTTAAGGATCACTCACAAGAATTCCAATGACATTCTGTAGTTAGCCAAATGATGTTAAATTTGGTTTAAATAGTAATGAGTTACAATGAATTAGTTGTATAGTTTTTATTGGTGTATATAATTACTGTGGCTCGTCTACAGGGACACACAAAAGAATTTCATACAATGATGTTCTATAGACGGTATTTCTTATAAGTGCATTTTAGCATGGCTACACGCCATTAAACATAACGAAATAAATAAATGTTATTGGAATGTTTAAAGCACGATTTCTGTAAAAAATAATCGACACAGATTTGGTAATTTGTTTACAGAGAAATGCAAAATAATTCCAATTTATTATGCAATCATTTATCATGAAATTTGGTAGAAATATTTATGAGTTAAAGGAAATGTGTCTATCACATATGTACAAATAGATAAAGACAGACAGATACAACAGGAGGGATGAGGGGACGATAGCCCCCTCCCCTTTAGAAACGTATTTATTTATGTAGCGAGAGAGAATCATATATATACAGTCGGTAACAAAAGTGTCCGAACACTAGCAAAAATTCCTATGTAAAAAATGTAGACTTCATACGGTTTTGTTGAATAAATTCTTATCGAATCGTGTTTTTAGTCAGTCTAAGAGTAGGATTCGACAAGGATTTATTTAACAAAACTGTATGAAGTGTACTTTTTTTACATAGGAATTTTTGCTAGTGTTCGGACATTTTTGTTACCGACTGTATATATATATATATATATTAAATTATATGAAATAAATATAAATGGTCAGCTGGATAATAAGTGATGAAAATAGGACGTTAAGGCACTTGATCTACAGATCCACTAGTTACACATAGCCGCCAATATTTTAATTTATTCCGGAGTACTTTTAGCCACGCCTTTATTTCGCACCACTTTATTTATTAAAAAAAATAATCTCCAATATATAGCTTCAATAAAATAAGAAAAAATTACTTTAAAAAAATAAGTGGTGCGAAATAAAGGCGGGGCAAAAAATACTTCGGAATAAATTAAAATATTGGCAGCTATGGTTACAGTCGGCAGCAAAAGTATCCAAGTACTAGCCAATAATTCCGATATCAAAAAAGTGCACTTAATATTATTTTATTAAATAAATCCTTGTCGAATCCTGTTCTTAGACTGACTAAGAACATGACTCGACAAGGATTTATTTAACAAAGCAGTATTAAGTGTACTTTTTAAAGACAGGGATTATTGCTAGTGCTCGGATACTTTTGCCTCCGACTGTATAATACATTAAAAGATTGTGAAAAATGTCAAGCAAAAACAGCGAGAAGCACTCTATAAAATTCTTTCTGGTACAAAAACGGCTACGTATGTGGTTATCTACAAAAATAATGTTGGCAAAATTTGATTTGACAATTTTAGCTGATGCATATGTTTTTTAGTGTGCTGAAACCGAAAATGAAACTAGTTTTTCTCAATCATGTATAGATTTTTGTCAATACATTGTGTATACAAACACAATTTCTTCATTTTTGGTAGTTTTTAGTATGTTTCCATGATTAATTATAATCGCAATCTTGGAAACATACTATAGAAGTTACCAATAAAATTATATTGGAGAAGAGTCGTGGAAGAAATTGTGTCGGTAGACACAATTCAGATTCCAATACAGATGTAGTATTGGAAAAAATCTATACGTGATAAAGAAAAACTGGATTCAGTTTCAGTATCAACACACCACAAACAATAAAAAATCAGCCAAAATTATCAAATCAAAATTTTAGGTGTAGACCTGTGTAATGTAATGATGGTTTAATGGAATCTAAAAAGGCAGTGCTTACATTTCAAAAAAGGGAAATAATGAAAGCGCTAAATTAATTAAGTCCTTTAGGAGATAAACACAAAATTGTAAACCAATGTTTAACACTTACTAACTTTTGCTTATAAATCAATATAATACATTATAAAAATCAACCAAACCCCGATTTTCTTAATTAAACGAGAAAAAAAGAGTAACTTTGAAAGATAATTATCTATTTTTTTTTTCTTTTTTTAGCTGAGCTGCCTAAAATTGAATTAAGATTGTTAACAAAAAAAAAAAAAGAAAGGAAAGAAAAGAAAAAATCTCTCTTTTTTTTTTTTTTTTTTAAATTGATTTTTTAATATTTTTAATAATTATTCAATTCACTGCAAGTGCATAAAACAGTTTTTCTTTATTTCAGAATAAGAAAATTTTATATTTCGATGCAAAAACTATTTTGATATAGTTATGCTGAGTTTCACTACTTTTTTAAAGAAAAAACTTAATTACATGATACCACAGTTAAAAGATTAAAAAGAGAAAAAACTAAAATTTAATTTTTTACCACTTTTACAAGTAAAATATTTAATCCTTCTACAGCAGAAATTTTAATTTTGTTTTTCTTCTTTTTTTTCGTTGCCTTTAATTTACCACTCAAAAACATTTTTCATTACTTTTAAATTCCTCAGAGGTCTATAATATCAGAGATATCTAATTTCAAGTGTATGCTAAATGTTATAAAAAGGAACTTCTGTACTTAAATGTTAATTAATTATTCTCCAGAGAGAATTGCAGGCGAGATGTATATTCCAATTAAATCTCATTACCTGATAGGTTTAAAAAGAAGTTGAAAAGATTTCAAAGTTAAAAATTTTTTAACTACGTAAAATGACTTTTTAAAAATTTTTTTACTTTTAGAAAATTCTGAAGTATTTTCTAGAAATCATTCCGTTAAAAAAGTTGTAAAAAATTACCTAAATCTCGATTATCCACTTTCGTATTATCTATACTGTCTTCTTCTCCCCCCCCCCCCTCTCTCTCTCTGTTTAATTTCTTTTATAGTGAATATAAAAAAGTATTGGATTCGTAAAAATTTTCAACTTCCGGTATTCAATTGATTTACACGTTTTGAGAGGTCCAAAATACGATTCGTCCATTTTTAGAAAACATGTGTGTGACACAAGTTATGTAGCAGCTCTGAACTATACTGAATATGTGAGTGAGTGACAGATTCATCATCGCCCAGCCCAAACGGACCTAGAAGCATGGAATTTTGTAACAATGTTCCTTCTGTTACGTAGACATCCACTAAGAAGTGATTTTACAAAATCCTTCATATCTCAAACAAAAAACAGCAACAACAACAAAAAAAAAACAGGTATTCGTAAAATTTTTGCTTTAAAATATAGCTAACACAAATATCTGAAAAGCAATTTCTGAAATCTTAGAAATTCGGTCCCCAAAGGGGGAAAGGGGTCAAAACGTGATTTCACATAATCCTTCATATGTCAAACAAACAAACATAAAAAGTATCCGTAAAATTTTTGCTTTAAAATATAGCTAACACAAATATCTGAAAACCAATTTCTGGAATTTTAAAAATTCGGTCCCCAAGGAGAGGGGGAAGGGGGCAAAACGTGATTATACATAATCCTATATATCTCAGACAAACAAACAAACAAAAAAACAAAAAAAAAAAAAAAAACAGATATATACGTGAAATTTTCCCTCTAAAATATAGCTAATAAAAATACCTAAAAACCGATTTCTGGAATTTTAGAAATTCAGCCCCTAAAGGAGGGAAGGGGCAAAATGTGATTTCAAATAATCTTTCATATCGCAAACACACACACACACACACACGCAAAAAAAAAAAAAAAATGTATATATATATATATATGTGAGATTTTTACTCTAAAATATAGCTCATACAAATATCTAAAAACCCATTTCTGGAACTTTAGAAATTTGTTCCCCGTGAGACGGGAAAGGGGGGCTATGAGGCCAAAAAAAAATAGAAATACAGTTAGACCGTTCAAAATTGGTACAGATAGGTTTTAGAGGCCTGCAAGTCGAATGAGGATATTTTCGAAAGTGTAAAGTTATTAGGAGGGGCAGGAAGGGGACGGAGGAGCAAAAAAAAATAAAGTAAAGAGGGGGGGGGGGCTATTGGGAAAAAATACAATTAGACCGTTCAAAATTGGTGCAGATAGGTTTTAGAGGTCTGCAAGTCGAATGAGGATATTTTCGAAAGTGTAAAGTTATTAGGCGAGGCGGAGGGGCAAAAAAATAAAAATAGAGTTAGATCGTTCAAAATTGGTACATAGAGGTTTTTGATGCCTTCAAATCGATTGCGGATATTTTCGAATTTGTAAAGAGCCTGGAAGAGGGGAGCGAAGGGGCGAAACAATAGAATAGAGTTAGACCGTTCATAATTGGCACGTATCGGTTTTTAGGACCTACAAATTGATTGCAGATGTTTTCAAAAGAGAAAAAATATTAGGATAGAAGGGAGGGGGGGCGCGAAGGGTCAAAAATCTAGAAATAAGAGTTAGAGCGTTGAAAATTGGTATATTTAGGTTTTATGGCCCGATAAATAGATTGCGGATATTTTCGAAAATGTTGAATTATTACGAGGGGCAGGAAAGAGGGCGGGCGCCGAGGCAAAAATAAAGAAATGCAGATAGAACTTTGGAAATTAGTATTATTAGATTTAAAAGTCCGAGAAAACGATTGCGGATATTTTTGAAAGTGTAAAATAATTAAGAGGGGTGAGAACGGTGGGCGTAGAAACACGCCATCGTGTTGCAGGGAGAGGGGGCCCAGACCAATTATTACATCGATGAGAGAAGAATTTTTTTGTATTTTATATTTATGTTTTTCCCTTACAATAATATAGTGAATCCATAAGAGTGTCGAATAGGAGTGGGCAATGTTACTATTTCAATATCACGATATATTGTCTAGGCAAAATCGCAATATCACGATGTATCACGATATTGGACTTAAATAATTTTGAATCTCTTTCATAATGCTACTTTAAATGTCAATTCTAGATATATAAAAAAACAAGCTCAAATTGAATGTGATAGGCTCATTATATCATAAAATATATAGAATACATTAACTTCTTTTATGTGTACAACTTCGTATTAATGCAACACCATACCAACATCAATATAGAAAAACAAATAATGGAAATACATTTATGCGCAAATTTAATTCATACATTACTGTGTTGTCATGGAGCAGTATTCTATCATTTAAACACATTCAAATTTAGAGGGATGAATAAAATAACTGAAAAAGAATGATTCAACAGAAAACAATTGACGTCACAATTGCAATAATATATTGAAAAAAAAAAAAAAATTTACCTGCGATATGAAACAAATAAATCGAGAATAAAAGACAATTTAAATGAATAGATGCAATTCTATGTTAAGGACCATCAACTAGTAATATACCGATTTTCTTTCTTGGCCACCAGTGTAAATTGCCAAATTGTCATAGCATAGTTTTTCAAAATATCTATTTTACATTCTAAGGTTGATACATTTATATATAATAGAAGTTGATAAATTGCTTTCCCGAAAACAGGGTTACATTGCAGAATAACAGAATTATTTCTCAGCCAATATGCACACTAATTGAATAAACATAGTTTTTCGTCACGACTCTCATTCCTATCAAGTTTCTTGCATTGATACGCTATAGAAACTGCGATATAGCCTTATCTTACATGGCGGAAATTGCATATAATGTATATTTGGGCGGTATATTTTAAAATCTAAGCAGCACCAATTTAAGTAAAGGTTGAAACAACTATAAAGTTTTGTTGAATTCAGTCCTTTTTTAAATGACAATGAGATACAGTATCTACAAAATTGTGCTATCGCAAGACAGACATTTTCTAAAAATGGTCGAATCCTGTGTTAAGACACCTGAAAATGAATAAAAATTCATTGAAAAGTAGTAATCGAAAGCTCTCATGAACTCAACATTTTCATCTTTTGTAAACAGACATTAATAAAAACATAAAACTTAAATTCAAACACACACAAAATAAGTAAATAAGTGAATGATCATATAAAAATAACGATATAAATTCTTTTATTGTACACTAGCAGGCTTTGCCCGCTTCGCTGGTCATTATATTGAAATGAATTCTCAAAGTACTGTATCATTGCTATATTGCTACCTTCGGTAGCGGTTTTCCTACTCGCCACACTTACAAAATCCCTTTATTGTGCATGTTGCATACACATACCTAACCGACACATTAGAAAATCGTGATCCTGAGATTATTTGAAGCAGAGATGTTTTAAAACGTGCTTTTTAGCCCCCCCCCTCCCCGCTCTTAAAGGTAAGAAAGAGGGGGGAAATTTCGCAAAATAGCTTTATGAGTTAGATACATATAACTGACCCACACATCGAAAATCTCCTTCCTAAGATAATTTACTGCAGAGTTACGCATGAATACATATTTACCCCCCCTCCTCCTAAGGAGCGGTAAGGGGAAATTTCACAAAATCACTTTGTAGTGTGTGTTGAATATGCATAAGCAGTCCGCACATCAAAAATTGCCATTCTAAGATAAACGGAGTTACTCATGGAAACATGTTTTTATCCCTCCCCCTCAAGGGGGGGGGGATAACACAGAATTTCAAACAATCCCTTTGTAGTTTGTGTGTGTTAAGTACGCATAACCAATCAACATATCAAAAATCGCTTTCATGAGATAATTTGAAGCAGAGTTACTCTTTAAAACGTGTTTCTGCCCCCACCCCCCACCTTTAAAAAGGGAAAATTTCACAAAATCCCTTTATAATGTGCGTTGGGAACGCATAACCAGCCCGCACATAAAAAGTCACTTAAGATAGTTCGGAGCAGAGTTGCGCATGGAAACATGATTTTGTCCCACCCCACACCCAAGGGGGATAATATGGAATTTTACAAAATCCCTTTGCAGTGTGCGTCTTGAGTACGCTTAACCAATCGACATATCAAAACATCGCTATTCATATAAATTTGGAGCAGAATTACTCTTAAAAGCGTTTTTCTGCCCCCCCGCCCTTAAAGGGGGGGGGGATTTCGTAAAATCCCCTTATAATGCGTGTTCGGAACTCATAAACAACCCACATATAAAAATTAATCTTACTGAGATACTTTGAAGCAAAGTTATATATGCTTGGAAAAAAGGTTTTTTCCCCCACCCCCCACCCCCAAGGGGAGGGATAGGACGAAATCTTGCAAAATCCCTTTGTAGTATGTGCCCTGCGTACGCATAACCAATCAACATATCAAAAAATCGCTATCCTGGGATCATTTGGAGCAGAGTTACACTTATAAGAATGTTCCCCCCCCCCCCCGCCCTTAAAGGGATGGGGAGAAATTTCGTAAAATTATTTTACAGTGCTTGTTGGGAAGTCATAAACAACCCACACATAAGAATTATTCTTGCTGAGATAATTTGAAGCTAAGTTATATATGCTTGGAAACGGGTTTATTGCCCCCCATCCCCACTCCCAAGGTGTATAGATACAACTGCTTAGAAAGATCTCTACGATTGGTACTTCACTCAGACTTAAGCCAATCGCGTTATAGTCTACAACACAACAAGTAAAATCTACAACACAACACAGCGCAGCACATAAATTTAGAGGCTATAGTAGACACTGCCATAAGTCTGTTAAATATTTTGACACATTTTTGTGCATTATGGGCGCTCTGAAATTTAGTTATGGGGAAATTTTTCATCGTGATATAGCTGCAACTGATGAAGTTTCAAAATTTCATATCATCTGGCAACAGATTTTCAACAGCATATAATAAAAAATATCAGGAGTTTTAATACTTATTGCAACCCATTTTATAGAATGATTCCTCTATTTGACATGGCATCATTCCCTGTTAACTTTATCGTTATATTAATGACATATTTTAATTTCATCGACATTTTCACATGACATGGAATACAAAATTAATTTTCGTGTTATAAAAATTTTTGCCATCGTTTGTTTTTAAACAATGTAACCAATATTTCAGTTCAACAATTGAATGAACAATTGCAACAACTATTTAATAAAAAATAATTGTTTAATAAACAACAATGTTTATACATATATTTTTACAACAATGAAAAGCTTCTCTTTTAAACGATTTTCTTCAGTCTAATTACTGACCCTTATCTGAGAATGATGTATCTTTCGTTCTTAGGTGTTTTCTTCGTGAGTTACTTTTTTAAAAAGTTCCTCATGTGGTTTATTTTTAAATTTTTCGAGCATCATCCTATGGAGGATGCTCGGGAAAGGTATGCGTGTCCAGTGACTCCCATCTTTGCTGGACGTTATTTGTTAATGAATAACGATAGGCAAAAATTTTATAACCCAGCTTTATATAAAGCTCGTATTCGCAAGCATCCAAAGTTGGATATTAAAAAGCTGCCAAAAGTTGATAATATTATTTCACTGCCTGATACTGTTACTGATGAACCTCCGTTCCAAACCGAAGTGGACTCAGTTCAGTCTCAGGTAATGGACACACTCGATGAAAAAGAAACAGTTTCTACTCTACTGACGAACCTCCGTTTCAAATCGAAGTGGAATCAGTTCTTTCTCAGACAGTGGAAACGGTTATTGAAAACCAACCAGTTTCTGTTTCTCCACAACTTCATAAAAAAAAGAAATTCCGAAAATTGAGGAATTTTCTGAAAATATGTTGTTGTTGCTGCATTCGTAGTGTAAAGGACTAAATTACCTCGGGATGCTTGCTGGCAGTAGGCAAGGGGGCCTGCCTCATCAAAACTCCCCATGAGAAACGATGCATGGCGACCTCCACGTGGTGTTTCTCGGGTAACGCTAATAGTCATGCGCATTTAATTTAGATAAAGTTGTTATTATAAGGTTTCGTTCGCGTTCGCGCGTATGTGTGTGTGTGTTATGGTTATGGTTATAACATGTACCAGTTTTTTTCTATAATGATTATCTGCTATTTAAGGTTCCTGCCTACTGTCGGAGGTGATTTTTTTTAATAATTGAAAAATTGCCTATTTATGTGCATTACATATGCATAATTATAGAATACATAATACATAATACATAATAATAGAATATAGTTAAAAACAGTGAATAACATGAAAAAACTAGTATGTTGTGGCCACCACGAGACTTTCTTCTATATTTTCCTATACAAATTCACTCAGTAACAATAATAAAAAAAAAAAAAAAAAAAAAAAAAAAGTGGGACTTTGACAAAATTGGGGGGGAAATGCAAAAATTTGTTTTAGTTTGTCAGAACACGGAAACCGTGGGAGTTTGATAGAATTAAGGGGAGAGAAAAAAAAAAGTGGGACTTTGACAAAATTAGGGGAAAAATGCAAAAATATGTTTAAGTTTGTCAAGACACGGAAACCGTAGGACTTTAACAAAATTAGGGGAAAAAAGCAAAAATTAGTTTAAGTTTGTCAGAACACGGAAACCGTGGGAGTTTGATAAAATTAAGGGGAGAGAAAAAAAAAAAATTCTTTTATAAGTTTTTTTTCGTAAAAAGTAAAAAAAATCGATAACTTTGTTTTAAATTATCACAGATTTATAGTTCAACCATTCGTTTTAAAGGTACTGACGAGACCTTTCGAAAGATACCCATCTTGAAAATTTTGCCCTATATCACCCTGTTAAAAATTTAGAAAAAGCGGGATGGCAACGCAACCTGTAAGACGATTTTTACCAAAAGTTGATAGGCACTAATTTATGTCAAGGTGCAACTACATACCAATTTGTGTGAAATTCTGTGCAGTAGTTCCAGAGATACAGTTGCCACAAAATTTTGTCACACACACACACACAGACAGACAGACAGACATTTTCTAAAAATGGTAAAATCGTGTTCTACAGCTCTCAAAACGTGTAAATCCATCAAAAACCCGAAATCGAAAATTTTTACGAAATATGTTAAGGAGGTGATTTTTTTTAATAATTGAAAAATTGCCCATTTATGTGCATTACATATGCATAATTATAGAATACATAATACATAATACATAATAATAGAATATAGTTAAAAACAGTGAATAACATGAAAAAACTAGTATGTTGTGGCCACCACGAGACTTTCTTCTATATTTTCCTATACAAAAATCACCTTATGGTGATTTACGCCGCTTTTCGGCATATACAGGAAAAAATAAAATAAAAGCTTGACTCCAGGCAACATTTTTCCACATTCCCATGGTAATGATCTAGTATTTGAAACCTGTGTTTTGTTTAGCCAGCAGATAGGCTCTCGTAAGATGATGGATTCTGTTCCCTTTAGACAGGAGATGCTTTTGAATGATGTGACATTATATGATGTTATTCCCTTGTGTTAAAATGGCAGGTGATCTGTTTCAGTGTGCCCCCCCCCTTTTTTTTTTAAATCCTTTTTTACGACGTGGGTAAACTTCTCGCCGAACTCCTACCTACACGATTTTTGAATATGTAAAATATTTCAGGCAAATTAAAGTAAGGAAGAAGAAATAGGAGAAAGAATAAATATTAACTCTAGAAAAGTTAAAACAATGCCCTACAAAACTCAGCAGTGGCAAGAAATAAAACGTTTGTTTATTTTTAATTTTTGGGTTGATTTCTTTAGAAATCGACCTATTGTAACCATTTCGTTTATTTTTAATAACGTACATCTTGTCAGTGGCTCTGTGTTTTAGATGCGCTTTTTCAGCAGTTGATAATGGATTTTAATGTATTTTCAAGTGGAGTTCTTAGCATACCTATTAAATTATAATTAAAAATTGTTATAATGTATTACGATGTAGAGTAATTGTAAAATATCAGCAATTTTTGTTTGATTTTATCTGAACTATAAAATAAAAAGAGATTAGGTTAGATTTATAATTAAGTTAACTAAATTTGTAAGGTCTGAGCGCTTGCCTCGGCTGCTTCAGACCCCATTCTAACTTAGTACTTAAACTAGCAAAGAACAATAGGAAAGACTCTTCAGGTTAAAATAAAATGAATAATTTATTTCGACTCGAAATACTGGGGAGGTATTGCTCGTGGAAAAACTCAGTACTTAATCAGATAAATAAATATAAAGGTTAATCTCACCACTGGTGATTAACTAGGTTCGACGAAAAGTTGGCTGCTTAGCTCTCAAAAGACACAGTCGATTCAAAGCCCTGTCGATGGAGAGAAATTCTCTACCGTCACATTACTTATTCCACACTAGAGCGAAAACTTCGACAACCACTAGATTTTCTCAACATTCTATCACGTAATAATCTTCTACTACATACGCTACTAATAACCCTCTCTCTTTCCACACTTTGCTGTTTAACTACCTTGAAAACCGACAACCTCCATCACTTCAATTCACTAACTTCCATAATTAATCGTATTCACGGTATTCACGCACCTTACTCAAACTGCGCGAGTCCTACTTTCCTTTTAGTGACTCCACGCCGGCGTAAACTCATCCCAACTCCAACCTATTACGTCACTCTGTGCTGGGCCCAGTCTTCGCGTTTCGACCTCCGATTTACTTCTACTTTTCGCCATTGGTTACATCCTTTTGTCTCAACCCGGCGCTACGTTACGATTTTACTTTCCATACATCTTACCTGCGGTGACCTGCAATTGATTCAACCTATTTTATCTTACAAATTTCCTCGAATTTTAAAAATATATATAAATTAGTTAAAATAATAGAATTAATGAAATATCAAACTTTATCCTGCACCATTTTGCAAATAATAATAATAATAATAATAAATAATTTTAGAAATATTTTATACTTTCAATGTCTAACCGCCTTACAACATTCGAAAGTGTAATAATGAGACCTTTCACTAGATTATATCCATTTGACCATTATGATATATATTTACTCAATCACACAAGTTTACGAAAAATGTATATCTTATACTATTAAGTGAGCAATATTTGTATATATATTTCACTGTTCTCGAAAACGGTAGCTCGGACAGTCACGAGATTTAACACAAAGGTGCCCCCCGAAGGATCATTGTGCACATCGAAGTCAGAATTTTGAATTTCTGTTTAGTTTTCTTTTAATTAATAAAAATATGAAAATAATAAGCTAATAATAGCAAAAAATTAGCCATTTAAATTTAATCCGTAATTTAATTGTTGCCAAAAAAAAAAAAAAAAAAAAAAAAAAAAATACGAGTTTATTTTTTTTCTAACAGGAAAATAAATACATTTATCTAAACATGAACAATACTACACACTACTAATCGCAGAGCTTCCAAATTTGGCATATAGGTACCTGGGACCCTGCAGGTGTGCACCTCATCGAGATTTTTTCGAATTTCGAATCTGAATTTTTTTAATTAATGTTTTTTCGATTTTAAACATTGGCTTTTATGTTTCATTTTTCAAGAATTTATTCTTCGATTGTAATCGTCTGCGTATCTTAGCAACGGCTATATTATGCAATTTATTTTTTATTTAATACATTTATTTGAGGGCGAATCTTTTTTTCTCTTTTTAATTTATTATATTTATTGAAAATAAAATGGTAATGCAGTAGAAAAAATTAAATATATTAAATTTAAAATTTAAAAACGTATTTATAACAGTTATGTTTATGTATAATTTTTGTAGTATAACAACAATTATTTTTCATTTGTTAATTTAATTTCTTTAAAAGTTTTTTTTTCTAATTTATAGTATTTGTCAGGAAATAATGGTAGTATACAGTAGAAAGGATTAAACTGATTGTAATCTATTTGTTTTTTATGTATTTAATTCATTCTAAAAGAAAATCTACTTTTTATTTTATTTCATTATATTGGTCGGAATCAAATTGTAATACAGTGTAAATAGCATGAGCAATAAAATACTTGGTTCAAAAACTAAAATATTTAATAGACGCTGAGATACAGTTATCTTTAAAATCGTAGTTCTTAAATAATGGCAGACCCACCTATCGTAAATAAATACCCATATTGAAGTACATAGGAAAGAGATTTCTGCAGGCAGTGGGGACCTGCTCCCGATACAGTGCGGGCAGAGAAAGAGCTGCCGTAGTCAGCGAGTACCCGATGCGAGGTCTAGAGCTATTCCAATGTAATTATTTTAGTTTTTATTTATAATGTGATGTGAAAAATAAATAATGATCCAATTCTTTTGGAGATTCATTTAAATATAAGGGCCAGTGAAGCGGGCGTAGCCTGCTAGTAATTTATTATAAATACAACTAATTATTCATAAAATATTTAGTAAACAATATTAATATAACTCATAAGTACAGTAGTAAGATTAATATTGTGAGAATAATGTTATGTATGTTTTTTTATTATATAAGAAAAAGAAATAATAATAATATAATAATAACCTCAAGATAAATATGACATATAGGCCATGCTAATAATATTTAACCTGGCGTCAAAATGAGTTTTTCCTTTCTTTTATCCTAATACCGAAAGTGATTTACAAAGCGTTATCTATTCAAAGTGCTTAGTTAATTACACCTTAAATGGTGCATAATTTCATTAATTTCTTATAAAAGATTACATTTATTAAGGAAGACAAAAATAAATTTAAATAAAAATTATTAACTTTCATTATACAGTCAGGATAACAAAAAATCACTTATCACATTTTAAAAGTTTAATTTAAGAATTAATACTCTTAGAAAACAATGCAGTTAATTCAAGTTTTTAACGTTCAAACATAAAATATTTAAAAACTATTTGGCATAGGTGAATTCTACTCAGTTCCCCTTTATATGTATATTCTCCTAAATTTCTAGTACAGGACATTCTATATCAATAAGAGAAATGACTTTGGCCGATCGCTTGGCACGGTAATAGACTGAAATGCTCTTCCTAATAGGCTACCCACCATTCAGTTCGATACACATACCTTATTTTATTCCCATGTTTTTATTAACTTCTATTCTTGTTTGTTTGTGTGTTTGTTAGTTTGTTTGTCTGGTATAAATCTTGCAATCTATTTTTAACTAAATTCCCTACTAGCTAGACATTTGAAACTTTCACAGTAGCTCAGAACCCGGTGACAACACAATACTTCAAAGTCAGATTTTCGAATTTTCGAATAGTTTTCTTTTAATTAATTAAAATATGAAAACAATAAGCTCCTAATATCAATCAAAATAATCATTAAAATATTAGCTATAATTTAATTGTTGCCAAAAACAAATTTACGTGTTCATTTTCTTTCGACATAAAAATAAATACATTTAATTAAACATGAGCGTTAAAAAATTGTAAAAATTAAATTATGCTCCTGGCAAAAATGGACGTCATTATTACTTTAAAAGATTTTCTGCACATTGATAAAGTGCTAATGTAGTTCATGATGCAAATATATGTTGTTCTGAAAGGATTAATATTTTATTTTTAAAACCAACTTTTCTTTTACTAATTCAAATTTCCCGTAACTCTTTAACCAATCACATTAGAACGTCCATCTTTGGAATATCGATAATAAGGATTTTCTCGCCAAAAGTCGCCAAAAAAGTCGCCAAATTTGGCGCCTAATCTATTACCTGCCTATTGGAGCTTTTTAATGCGTTTTAAAGGAAAAATTAAACTATTTTGATGCGTAAAAAAGAGCTTGAAATGCAGAAAATTGACATTTTATCAACTTACTAAGCCTCTTTGAAAGAATTTATTCAAAAATAAATACTTTATTTACAATTTCGTAACAATACGCATTGATAAAGTGCTAACGTAGTTAGTTCTATAGCTATGATTCAACAGAAAAATTTAAAAACATGGTTTGCAAAAAGTTTTTTATCTTATAATTATTAATTAGCTAATTTATTTCATTGCGATCCAATTTGTAGTTCAGTTTGCATGCAGTTCCGTACTATTTACAATGTAACGTTCGCCATAATGCAAATTTATATGAAATATTGTTCTCTTATGCTATGTTAAGAAAAATCTTAAATTTCGAATAACTTACGAATTAAAAGCTTTATTTTCAAATTAGAATATTTATAGTCAATGATTTTCAAGCCAGTATCATGAAAGATATTTTAAAAGTGTTCTGAAATCTTTATAATGGAAATATATCTCAAAGTAGACGCTTATGCAAAGTTTTGCCCTATTCTGCCATGTTAAGAAAATGCTAAATTTCGAGTAACTTACGAAATTTTTAAATTCTAAAATTTATAGTCAATGATATTCATGCCAGTATTCTAAATGATATTTTAAAAGTGGTCTGACATCTTTACGATAAAAATACCCCTCAAAACGGACGTTTATGCGAAATTTTTGCGCTATTCTGCCTTATTAAGAAATTCGTAAATTTCAAATAACTTATGAAGTTTTCATAGATAAATTTTTATAGTTAATGATGTTCATTCCAGCGTCATAATTGGTATTTCAAAAATAGTCTGACATCTTTACAGTAAAAATATTCCTTTTAATGTACATTTAAATGAAAATTCACCCTATTCTTTCACCCTAACTAACGGACTAACGGACTAACAGACCAACAGACTAACAGACACCCTACAGACAGACACCATACAAATTTTGTCATTTTCGGATTCCTCACACCTGAAAACGTATAAAAAAGTAAAAAAACCGAGGTCGAATTTTTTCACGATTACCTAAGTTCCCCATACCTATAGTATGATGGGGAACTAATATTCCCTTTAATATACGTTTAAAATTTGCCTATTCTCTCATGTTAAGAAAATCGTAAATTTAAAATTACTTACGAAGTTTTTTAATTAGAATGTTGCAAATCAATAGGGTTCTTGCCTGTTTCACAAGTAATATTATAAAACTGGTTCGATCTCTCTGTGACAGAGTTGGGCATAATTGATTAAAAAGTAATTGAATTACAATTAAATTACAATTATAATTATTTCACTGTCAATCGATTAACAAATAATTGATTACAAATAAATTGAATAATTCAATTTATTTGTAATCAATTATTTGTTAATCGATTGACAGTAAAATAATTATAATTGTAATTCAATTGTAATTCAATTACTTTTTAATCAATTATGCCCAATACTGCTCTGTGATCATTTGTTCGTGAGATATCGTGTACACAGACTAGCAAACTAACGTTTGTTATTTTGTAATCCCTCACATCTCAAAACATGTAAAATCGTCAAAAAATCGAGGTCGAAAATTTGCACAAAAGCCGAAGTTTTCCATACATATCGTATGACGGGGAACTAAAAATTAGCTTATGAATGAGTTCATAATGTAACGCCCATATATGTTTAGAATAGACTGTTAAACTATAATAATGTATAATCGTGGGGGGAAGGAGGATGAAAAAATAATTTAGTAGGGAACATGTTAGAAAATTTAAAAATATTTAAAACTTTCAATTTTATTTTGTTAAATTTGTATAGTTTTCGAGAAATTTTAATATACTTAATTTCAGTACATATTAATAATTTCTAAATATTAAGTTAATGTAAAACAACCTGAGAAGAGATTTTAAGTATCTGGGGCATTTTATTTTGTTATTTAAGAAAATTTGCTTACTATCTCAGTCACATTATAAATGTGACATCAGATTTTTTTTTTTTTTAATTCAAAATAAAAAGCTTCTAAAACTTAACCATTTAACGTTTATTGGTTTCGCAGCGAAACTAAACATTTGACATCATTTAACAATTTTTTATGCAGCAGTTTTTTAACATTTCCCCCTTGTTTTAATCAGGTTTTAAATTTTTGTTCCTTCTCTGTTTAGTAGATAGAAGCACTATTCCAAAACTTAACAAATAATGGTTCAAAGGAAGCTAAATGCATAAGTCACTTGAAGTTTCTTAGTGTGCGCGAGTGCGAACTGCTGGTTTGATGATGCACTCATGTCTAGATTTTTTTTTTCATTTAATTTAGAGCTGGACTATTATTTTCACCTGAAACAACTTTTACGAGTTTTTGTAGTTGATAATGTTTACTTACAAAGTGTTTTATTTATTAAATTAAGTATTATTTGAATTTAATAAGGTTAACTTATAGATGTTTCAAACCAAAAATTTCTCGAAAAGGAATTATGTTTTTTTTTTTATTTTTTAAATATTTATAATGAGCTATGTGTTTAAAAGCAATACCTTCTAATCAAGAAGGTGTTGCTAAAAGCCAGTTTTAAAATTTGTTTAGTAATTTTTAAAATAAATTAAGTAGTGAACATTAAAGGGTTAAAGAAAAATAATATATAGGTGGAAGATATGGACGGCCATTCAGCTTGTGTTAGTGAGAAAAACAGTTTTTGTTTTTTTCTTTTTTGTCATACAACTCTTTTAGTTTATAAAGATTAAAGTGCAGTTTCCACTGAGGTAGGTTGGAAGTCGTTTCGAGCGGCGCTAGTCAGAATCCTTTGATGTGGTTAAGCGGTTGGAGGAGGTTCAACCGGTTGTTTCGAAGAGAGAAAGTGCCTTGCTGTAATCCCCAGCTGAGATAATTGAGGGGCCAGAGGCAGATATCTTTGTCAATTTTGCATGCTTTCCTTTGAAGTAACTGCGCAATCTGATAAAAAAGGGCTACAACTGATGACAAGACATTTTGCTCTTTGTGTTGGAAGCGTGATTAATGACTTTTTGAACCTTGGTCTTGAACCTCCAGTGGAAACCAGCCTTAAACATTTTTTAGAAGTAAGTATTACGAATTCTGTAACCTATTTACGAAGCAGCAAAATGAGCGAAAACCTTGTGTCATTTCCGGTGGGAGATTTGAGTTAGTTAGTAATCTGATTACCATGAACTAATTTCTACTAAAAGATGTTTGAGAAGAAGAAAAGATGTAGTAGAAGACCTCAACCTCAAACAGTTTGAGGTTGATTTATTCTTCAGAGTGGTGGGTCCACCAGTGGCTGAGCGGTTCTGCGCTCAAAGCTGGTGGGCGTGAGGGTCCGTATTCGATCCCAGGTCGCGCTCGTCGGCCTAGCCGTTTGGAGTTTTCCGTGGTTTTCTCCGAAACTTGCGTAAATACGGGCTAGGACCCTATAGAGAGACCTCCACGGAAGACACTCCCTCTCAGGCTTAGGACCCTAGAGCAGTCAATCGGCTTTATTCCCAAACACCAACACTAACACCAACACGGTGATTCAGGTGATATGGAATACTAATCATTCCATATTATTTTTTATTTTTATAAAAACTTGAATGTTGATAAAAAATTTTCAGTACTGTTATTTTCAATAACAATTTCAAAATAAAATGTTTATATTGCATATATTGATGATTTTCTGTAAAAATGCTATCTTATTTCATGCTATCCTTTCATATTTCTCTTCAGAACTATTCCGTATTACCCGGATGAGTTTTTGCCAGTTTTCCATTTTATGCTGTTTACCTTGTAGAGTATTAAAACAAACCTTATCAAATATTTTATTTCTTATTCTGCAAGTAGTTTGTACCTCGTTTTCAATTCCTACTATTAGTTCACACTCTCCCTATATCTTGTACAAATCATGCAATCGATTTTTAGCTAACTTCCCGACTAGCTAGAAATTTGAAACTTTCAGGATTGCTCAGAACACGGTGACAACACAATACTTCGAAGTCCGATTTTCGATTTTTTTTATTAGTTTTCTTATAATTAATTAAAATATGAAAATAATAGCATTCTAATCGCGTTATTATAGCCATCAAAATATTAACTATAATTTAATTGTTGCCAAAAAAAAAAAAAAAAAAAAAAAAAAAAAAATACGAGTTCATTTTTTTTCGACATAAAAATAAATACATTTAATTAAACGTGAACGTTAAAAAATTATAAAAAGTTAAATTATGCATCTCACAAAGGTTGACGTCATTATCACTTTAAAAATTTATGCACATTGATAAGAGCTCTATGATTCATCAGAAAATTTAAAACATGGTATATAAAAAGGTTTTTTTTTTTTTTTTTTTTTTTTTTTTTATCCTATAATTATTTTTATTTCATTTTTCACGCGCGCTTTTCTATTTCCTATTTCAAAATTATATAAAAAAAAAAAAACTTTTTCGATAGTGTTTCTGAGCAGGAACCGACTTAATTCTTTTTTTCTTTTTTTATGATTGTTTTACTACAGTGATGCTAATGGCTACACTAATTCAAAAACAACAATGATCACTAGACTTAAACAATGATCATTGGGGCAAACAGATTCTTCTAGAGAAAATTTGAACTTTTTTTTTAAATAATTGTTTAAAGTTTAAATGCACTATGTGGTACATATACAACTTTTAGATAATATATAGGGTGTTACACAAAATTAGTCGAAAATATTCTTTTTAATTGGATGTAATTTATTGTATTTTAGTTGATGTAATTGACTGTTTTACTAAATTATAAATATGTCCAGAAAAGAGGAAACTATTATCGACACAAAAACTTTCACCTACACAGACAAGTTTAAGTAAGAACTTAGATCTGTTATTAAAATTTTCTTCTTTTAAATGCAGGAGGTAATGTGAATGAAGAAATATTATTATAGTGGGGCAAAATAATCTTTCTTTTATCATTTGTTTGGTAATTTCTTCAGAAATATTTAACTAGAGATACGTCCTAATTTTCAAATGCGTCCTAAATCATTTCATGTACATCCTTTCTTATACATCCTAATATTTAGTATAACAAAAAATATTATAATGAGAAATAAAATTCGATCTAGCAATGAAAACTAATACATAACCCTTTGAAGCAGATTTCTCATCAAACATATTTTTTACACTTTTTTGATAGTTTTAAGTTATTTTAGATCTAAATAAGTGGAAAATGTTATATTTAAAATTTTAATTAATTTTAGTTCTAAAATATAGAGTGGGGCACCGGTGTCCCTTTCTAAGTTAAAGGTAAATTCATCATGGGACACGGGCGTCCCATGAATAAATATTTTTACAAATTGCACTTATTTACAATTACTTAGATATAGGAGTAGGAATAATTCATTACTGATCTTTTTTAAATAATCAAATTTAATTAGAAATAAATTTTTGAAATTGGTTGATAAAAAATTTTCAAACTACTTTTATTTAACATTTTTATTTTAGAAAAAAATTTATTCTGATAATCTAATAGATTTTTTATAGTAACTATTAGACTCTCTTTTATAATAAAAAACTATCATATAATAATAATATTTGCAATAAGAGCGTCAAAAAATTAATAAGCAAAAGGGACACCGGTGTCCCATCTGTGTCAAAGAGTTAAACATCAATTTTTGTTTATAAACATTACTTTATATACCAAGCTAAACGAAATTTCAGATTTTAAAATATTTTAGTTTTTCAATCCAATAAAATTTATCATCCCTTAGATGAAAAATCTTATTTCCATAAATTACAAATTATGTTCTATAATCAACTTTTCTTGCTACATAAGGGATAAGTGGTAATGGAATTCTTTTTGGAAATCGAACTGCAGTTATAAATTTCAATCTCCGGATTACATTTTGAAGCGGTTCTTGGTTTTAGTAATTTCCTGTTTCTTCAGTAATTGGAAATAATTATGTGTTTTCGTAGTAACATGCTGAAATATTTTTTGATATTTTCATACATTTAACAAAAATAATAAATTTATTAAAAGTATTTTCGAAAACATTTTGTATATAACACACAAGATTCGTACTTGAAATGAATTTCTAACAAAGTAGATTTTTTTTTTTTTTTTAATTGCAGTACAACAATTTAAGCGTTTAAATCATTTATACGCTGAAGTTTCAATTTGGCATAATAATAATAATAATAATATACACACACATATATATATATATATTCATTATTAGTAATTTAACTTAAATAGAGAAAAATACACACACAAAAACAGAATTTTTTTTTTTTATAGTCATTAATAATATTTTATAGAGAAAATCACGAAAAGATTTACATATGTTGCGTCCGTTTGATGTTGATGTTTATGTATGGGGATTAAGACCGAATACCTACACGAAGTCATAGAGCTGCATGGAGTGCCCTCCGTGAGGATTTTTCTAAGGGGTTCGAGCTCATATTCATACAAAATTCAGAGAAAACCACTAAAAACCCCTAACGGTTAGGCCAACGAGCACAATGTGAATTCAAATTCAGCCCATATTGTTCATCAGCAGGCATGTTCAATGGAATTTAATTGTCTGAAATGGATTATATATATATATATATATATATATATATATATATATATATATATATACAGGGTGCACACTACAATCTGTTCTCATTCCTTGAGCAGTTGAACGTCTGTAGCTAAATTCCTAAAAGTGGTGGCTAGGCATAATAAGGTGGCTATGTGCTAAAAAATGTAACTGCTTACAGCACTAGCGGGTGGAAAACGGTGGAATTAGTTTTCCTATCTTGAAAAAGGTACGAGATTGGGGAAAAAAAGTGAAATATAGGTTGTAGGATATCATGGGTTTAGTACGGAAAGACACTTTGCAGACACATAAATGCTAAAAGTAGAACAATTTAATAAATAAAACACTTTGAGACACGTATGAAAGTTTTAAAAAACATATATTTAATTAAAAAATCACATATTTATAAGCTTTTCGCCCTGAAAAGCAGGGCATCATCAGGAAAACTACATGTTTGTTTGTACAGTGTGCAGCTGTGTTACAAATATATATACATCATAAATCAGGTTAAAGCTATGGTTGCTGATACAAAATAAATAAATAAATAAATAAATAAATAAATAAATAAAAAAATATATTTCATAGGTTGGAGCCTTTCTACATTAACACTGAGGTAACACTTGATTACTGCGACTTGCGTTGAAAAAAGTTTTGGATGACTATTGGAAATGCTGGCGTGGTGGTCACATCAAGGTGAAGAAAACTTGTCGAGCAGTGGTAGAGTCATTCTGTTGGAGGAGTCTGAAACACTGGACTGGCGTGAACATCTGATCGAAGAAACTTGTACGAAAACTTGTAGTAGGAAAAGGAATCAAACTTTGCAGACAAACTGTGGAGGGGAACATGAAACTTGGAGAGGCGGAAACTATCGTTGGAGAAGGATGCAGCAGCGTCCATAGAAACTTAAATGAAACTTGAAATTGATGAGGTTACATACTGAACTGGAAAAATATAAATGCAAGTTAAATATCTGGTTGTATAATATAATTCTAAATTTTAGGTAGGAAAGCTGCATCTTTAAAATTAATAACATTAGGATATTTTACGATATTTACAGCTTCTGAAATTAAAAGTTCAGATATATTTTGCGGAGTTGAAATTATTTCTGCTTCATCCCATAGGGGGTATAGCGCCGGAGTTATTGTAGATGAAATTAACTAATGCAGAACTTCTTTCTTCTTTTACATTTTTTATATGTTCTTGGATTCTTCTATTAAGAGTTCGTTTAGTTTGTCCAATATAGAAAAAGATTTCATTATGCAATTGTATCGGAATTTTATAAACCCCTCCAGTGGGTCTAGTATGGTCACTGAGTATAAAAGATCGTGACCATAATAGACCCACTGGAGGGGTTTATAAAATTCCGATACTTTTATACGTGTCTCAAAGTGTTTTATTTATTAAATTGGAAACGATACACGTGTCTTTTTTAAAGGTGTCTCTAAATGGGATGTATTTTTTCTAAAAGTAGAACGCTTAAAATGTGCATTTGTTTGTTCGAGATTTCTTTCACTAGAAAACGTGCTGAGAAAACTATCTTCGAAAGAAAAAAAACAACTGTTTTTCGAAAAATATCTTTATTTTCAATGTTCGAACTTCTGTCCATCAGCTGCAATGCACATTTATAATTTGGTTGGTTGGATTTTTCGTCGCACTAGTGCAGCACTATGGGCAATTGGCGACGATCTGAGACTCACCCCTAGAGGTGGTCCGGAGACATACCATCCCAATTTTGATCCTATGCGGAGAGGATGGATCCCCCGCTTCGGTAACCCCAGAGGTATAATTTTGAGGGAAACATGGAGGACATTGCGGCCACGACAGATTTTACGTGCACCGGCCATCCTTAGTGTACACGACGGTCTTTGACCGGCTTGAGTACCGATCTTGCAATCTTCCAATTACGAGCCCGGCGCTCTACCGTCTGGGCTACCATTTATAATTTGTGTAATTGTTTGAACATTACGTTGCACATGTTGTAGTGAAGCGAGAGATACACATGCTACGTAAAGTTCAAACAAGGGTTCAAATGTGCATTGCAGCTGACGGATAGAAGTTCGAACATCGAAAATGAAGGTATCTTGGAAAACTAGTCTTTTTTTTTTAATTGGTAAGATCGTTTTATTACGTTACAGTGTAAGAAATCGTGAACAACAAAACAATATTAAGTGTTTTCTTTTGCGTATAGATATCTACAAAGTGCTTTTTTTTTTTACTGGATCGATGATGCTCTACAACTTTGTAAATGAATTTTCTACACTATTTCGTATCGCTTTCGAGATAGGATCACTAAATTTGCCGTTTTCTCCCCAGACATTTTAAGGGGTAAGAACAGACCTTACTGGGCATGCTGTATATGCTAGAATTTTACTAAATAGTGCAGTTATTACTGAAAATTGCGTTTAGTTCCAATATTTCTTTTACAAAGATGCAAAAACAAATTCTATTAAGTTAAGGTCGATTAAAAAAACGTATGAACTTACAGTGGAATACTCAAACATCATATTATATTTTCCACTTTTGGTCATTTAGCTAATTAATCCCTAATTCGAATTTGTTTAAACACTGTAAAAATACGGGCACTCGAGCTTGTGCACTTTGATTAATGAAAAAGAGTAACACAATCATTGAAATGTGGACTGTAAGTTCTCATTTTATTAACATATTATTATCATTATTCATTACGCAAATCTTACGGCTGTATTCACCAATAACCTCAACTCCCGGTTGTAACCGAAAACTTGAAATGCGCATAAAGTCAAAGAGTACCTTTTCAGCAAAAATTTAACGCGTTGCTTCTGCCATCTAGCGGCATTTTATTTTTCAGATTTTTTTTTTTAGCTGAAAATAACCAGTCAAAGATTATATGAAATCTTCGACCCTAGATGACAGAAGCAGCGTGCCCAATTTTGTTAGAGCTCAGTGGCTATACCTTGACTTTAGACGCTTTTTAAGCTTTTGCGTTGAGCTGAAAGTTGAAATTAATGGAGAATACTGCAATAATTAACACAGTAGTGCCCTCAGCCGGTCGTTAAGTCGCGTTGAGGTGTTGCTCTATGGTTAAGTATTTTTGCTTGCTTATCAAGGCTAATTAGAAGGGGTACGGAAACTGCAGCTTAGAATCAATTCCGAACTATACCGAGCATCTGTGCTTGATCCAGGATTATAACTCAAAAAGAAACGTTCTTAAGCTAAACTGATCGAATTCAACGAAAAAACTTACAGGTGATAGTAGATGGCTCAAAATATATACGGTGAAAAATTAGCTGCCTAATTGCAACAGAAAAGCGGTAAAAATTTAATAAAAGTCAACATTTTAAACGTCAAATGCAAAACCCTACTTGGCGAGGAGGCAGAGAAAAGCGCCATGTTCTTAAATGAACTGTCCATGTGTCCCTCCGTACAAACTTAACGCTGTTTCAAAGTCAACTTTTGATATTTTGCTTTCAAAGCTATTTGAAGTTCAGTGTAATAGATATTGTTTGTCTAATCTGTATATTTTCTACCCTTTTATTTGAAGTATACATTAGCGAGGCGCTATAAATATTCGTTTTTATTTAGTTTAATGCTGGAAAGTCCCTCGATTATATATATATATATATATATATATATATGTATATTATATATATATTGTAGTATTTTGGAATCTATTTATTTAATGAATCAGTGACTTTTAAATAGAAAATACCACCACTTTTTAAACTCCCCATTCCTAATGCTCCTATATATATGAGCTGGCACAGCAGGCATTTTGTTCCTTGGGGTTATCACATGTACCCAGCACGTTTCTCGGATAAACAAACGATAAACATTTTTTTTTTTTTTAATCGTCTTACGTTACTTTAGAGTAACTTATTTTATTATATTTCATAATTTTTGCTAAGTAAACTATGACATGGAAGTTTGTTTAGCGATAAACTGCTATAATCATTCAAGAAGTGAATATAAAGTGTTCACAGACCTTCTACTTTTTGTGTATTTGAGTTTTGGCGACATTTTGTAAAAGAAACAGAAACCGCCCTAACAACACATCTTACCCCAGTACATCCATAGGATATCATCAGAATAGAATGACATCCTGAAAATGTACTGTGAAAAAAATGTGTTTTTAGGAATATTATTGTTGCTTATTGCTCTTATCTTGACCGGATTAGCTTCAAATCAAGATTTCTTAAAATCATTAGGGAAGCGATAAGGACGCCAAACCGGAATACTGTCCTCTTCGGAGGCAAAAAAATGGCGGTGATGTGCCGGCCTATTATATTATTTAGGGGCTCTACCCATCCCCTCTGAGAAGAAAATTCTGGTTATGTCACTGAATTAAATTCGAAGTCGCCAATTGCTGCTAACTGGAAGGTAATTACTAAATGTTCATTATCGTTCTGCATTATTTTAATTTTACTTAAGACATTTTTTTCCCATCGAAAGCAACTCTACAACAAAAATAAAATTAAAATTAAAATAATTATGGCTAAAAGAATAAATTACTATAGAGCTAAACTTTCCTCGACGAACGGCTTTTAAAAGTTTAAGTAAATAAAAAAGAACAGTACTAGAATTTACGATTACAGTCTATCGTCCTTATAAAAAGTGCAGATATTTGTGTTTTTAAAATACATAGCGCCCCTTTTTTACCGCTACAGAAAAGTATTTAATTATAGTACTTCGAAATTATTTAAATAACCAAAAGTGTATGATGATATGTTCAATTCAAGAGATAATTAATTTTACGAATTGTTACTTTAATGTTTATTTAAAGATACTTTAACTAATTGTTATTTTTGTTAATTTTTTTTGTTACATATTTTTCATAGAAAAAGTTTCAATGTAAGATCGTTTATTAAAATGATCTGTCTATAAACAATACCTTTTGTTTCAAGCATGTTTAAAAGAAAAGTAAATATTTGTTCATTAAATAAAACTCCAAAGAATGTAGGAGTTAGTCTTAAGTGCTATAATTTTATTATGAAATTATTCTTTAGTTTCATTGCTATTAATAAAAAATGTGTTGCAGATACTTTCTTTTGTTGATTCGAAATAAATAAAGGTATAAATTATAGACTTTTTTCCTCAGAAAAAAAACTTTTGTAATTTTTTTTTCTCTGTATTTCAGAATTGAAAAGAAAATATCAATTTACTAATTAAATTACTAAGTGCATGTATTTAAAAATAAAATAAATATATAATTAATTGTGAATTTTCCATGTTTTACTTAAGTTCCAATTTTAATTATCTAAGTATTTGTCTTCAGAATAATTCAAGAATTATATTACTCCTTGTAAAAGAATTGTATTAATTACACAAATTGAAAATTTTATATTTTTATTTATTGTTATGTTCAGTTCAGTACGGTAATACAGAACGATATTAGAAAATATTTTTAGCGTAGGAAGTGAAATCAACTAACTACAGTATCCGCATTTGTAATGATCGATAGATGGCGCTTTTTCTGTTTTTGTTGTTAGTAAATATTATAGCCACGTGTATTTATTATTGTTCTATTTGTTATTCTACTTAATATTCGTGCTATAATTTCTCCGCCATTACATCATGGAAAATTGATTGCGTTTGGAAAAAATATTTCAGTTTATTCAACGTTCGATCGGAAGTAGATGTTTAACTGAAGCTGAACAAATGTTAGTTTCAAATCATCTGATTAATTTTTTACTTCCATTAGCCGAAGCAACTGAAATTTTAAATTTGTCATTTGGAGATAAATGGAAGCTTAATTCTGGATTTTTTTATTTTTGGAGTTACACTGTGGCATACAACAGTAAGTGTTATCTTTTTTACCGGATTTATTCATTTTTATTCAATAAATATATGTGAAACTAAACATCGGCAAGCAATGGCGTCTACATGAATTCGAAAGCTTGCATGTTAATTGTAATTTCACCTTAGCCCAACAGAGGGCGAGCATTTCATTACAATCGCGGATACTCGCGATTATCCGTAGAATTAAATGACACGAATTTTACGGATAAGCCGCAAAAATGCTAAAAATTAGAAGTAAATGCCGTAAAAAAATATTCTAGCCCAAAAATGCAAACGTTTTGTATATAAAACATACTATAAACAATGAAAGTATTAACAAATAGTAAAAATATTTGTATTTTATACAGAGTGATTACAATTAAAGTTACGATTTCAAAACGCTATGATTTTAAAACCACACATCAGGGCTATTTGATATTTTACCAGAGCAATTGTGAGGCAATAAAATTTTGTTTGGCATTGGAAAAAAAAAAAAAAAAGTTCCAAAATGTGCTGTTAATTATCCGTAAAGAATTTGTTTCATGAAGCTCCTCTTTTTCTCTTTTCACTATGACTGTTTCCGCTGTAAACACGTATTCTTACCTTTTTGCTAAAAAAAATTGCAGTAAACCCTTAACCCTTTCCGGCGCAAGACAATTCGAATCCTTTAAATTACACTGCCACCGGAATTTGTGAACTAAATTAAAGTAAAAGAAATTTTGTATTTTAAGGTTAAAAAACCGGCCTTTTCTGATATGTTACAAACGTAAGTTTTTTCTAAAAAAATTTTGGGATGAATTCTTCCAGTTGGGAAGTGAAATTAGGTGGGATATATATATCCCACCGCGCATGAAAGGGTTAAAGTCTATTATTTCCTTCCATTCAATTGTGTTATTAACAACATTCCTGTGTATAATCCCTTTGCGGCGCAAAACAATTTGAAACATTTAAATTATACTGCCACCGGAATTCATGAACTAAATTAAACTAAAAGAAATTTTAAATTTTAAGGTTTAAAAAACCGGCCTTTTCTGATATGTTATAAACGTGAATTTTTGCTAAAATATTTCCGGGATGAATTTTTGCAGCTGGATCTTAAATTTTGCGTCCTCGTGGCGAGGACACCGCGCGTTAAGGGGTTAACGAGTCCATTTCCCCTGACATTGCTCTGACAGGGCCATCTATAGGAACATTTTGGAACTATTTTTCTTTTCTTTTGCCAAACAAAATTGCATTGCCTCACGATTGCTCTGGTAAAATACCAAATCGCTCTGATGGGTAGTTTTAAAATTATACAGTTTTAAAATCGTAACTTTAATTATAATTACCCTGTATACTAAAGGATGCAAAAATAATGAACAGAAAAATGTACTCAAGAGGAAGACAAGGTATAATCTGTAAACTAATTTATGCACTAAATTAAACAGTACCATATTCATGCCAACATTATAATTTATTCTGAAGGAATGCAAACACCCATGCTTTTTAGATACCTCTTTAGTTGCAATGAAAAGTTCTCCTCTATGTAATTACGATTTACGATAATAATAATAATAAACCTTTAAGAAAAGTATGGTGTAAAAGAAAAAAAAGCCAGGTACCACAACACTGCGCTGCAAAAAAAAAAAAAAAAAAAAAAAAAAAGTGATGGGGCAAAATGGGCGTCACATTCAGATTCAGGAGGTAATTTTACATAACATTTTGCAAATATGGTATTTTCATGTATATGCTTCGAAATAAATTAAAATGGTGTTATGCCTAGTAGTGTACTATACTGCACAAATAAAAATAAATAAATAAATAAAAATAGCAACGTATTTCGTTATATTTGCATTATTTTTTTTCCTTTAAAAAAGCAATCATTTGTTTTTGTTTCTTATTGAAAAAACCCTTTCTGTTGATCCTGCACGTGAGCGCTCGCGGAAAATCCGCAACATGCACAATTCGCTCGCGGATAATCGGAAATTTACTGTAGTTGTTTATTTCCCTCAACGATATATATATATATTAGAGTGTTGATTCAATAGATGAAGGATTAGCTTTCCGTGGTTCAAGATGAATCACGTGACATGCTCCAATAGGTTGCTGTGTTTGGCCCTTTATCGCTATTTTGGCATTTAAAATATCAGTTCGACAAATTATCAATATTATTAGGTAACATGACAGTAATATGACTAAAATAAATTGTTTTTAAAATAATTTTACACATATTTCACATTTTAATAAATAATAAAATACCTTTTTTTTCATCGTTTCCCAACAAAGTTTAAAAGTGTTTATAAAAGAAAATTTAAACTTTTAAAGAGCTAAATTTAACAACAAATAATAATTTTTCAACTATTTTTAAGCATTTTGTCAGTTAAAGTTCAACTACACGAAATAAAAAAGAAGTAAAATCAAAATCAAAATGATTTAGAATAAAAGAATATTAAACTACGTAAGTAAACAAAAACATTGACTGCGAAGAACAATCTCAAAACCGTTGCCATAGAAATTTACTGAAAATAAGCTTTTACCAAGGGAACCACCGAATACGCAGGTACAAGGAGAGCATGTCACATGACTCATCTTGGACCTTCTCAAGGGTTACCATTTATCACTCTACTTTATATATCTCGTTGATTTCCCTGCTTATATATACAGGGTGCTCATAATTAAACTGACGGTGCTTACAGTGTTCTGCAGCATGATCTAATTGCAAGAATCGTGCCAAACTTTGTAGGAAAATTAAACAATACAAGAAACGAAGGATTATGGGGAAAAAGAAATGTTGCAAAATTTACCACTAAAGGAATATGTGGTGCTGTTTTTCTAAGTAAAGCTTTTGTCGCAATTTATAATTTAAAATTTATGATTGTGCATTTTTTTCTTTTTTCTTTTTTTTTGTCACCATTTATTACTTTGAAATTGAAGACACCGCACAAATTTGGCTCCACTTTTCTGTTTTTTAAAACTCTCTTTTTTGTTACACAGCGCCACCCATCAGTGTTGGACGTAATTGATTAAAAAGTAATTGAATTACAATTAAATTACAATTATAATTATTTTACTGTCAATCAATTAACAAGTAATTGATTACAAAGAAATTGACTTACTTATTCAATTTATTTCTAATAATTCAATTTATTTGTAATCAATTACTTATTAATCGATTGACAGTAAAGTAATTACAATTGTAATTTAATTGTAATTCAATTACTTTTTAATCAATTATGCCCAACACTGCCACCCATGTATTCCTCCAATGATGACTTTTGGAACTTTTTTTTTTTTTCGGAATCCTTTGTTCCCCGCTTTCTTTAATTCTCCTATAAACTTTGGCGCCATTCTTTCAATTAGATGTTATATCACACTACAGGTAAAGATGTAGGTAGGTTGGGTTTTTAACGTCACACTAGTACTGTACTATGATATTGTGTAATTGACAACGATCTGGGACGCACCTCTAAAGATGTTCCGGAGACATGCTATCGCAATTTTGATCCTCCACGGAAGGGGTGGCTCCCCTGCTTCAGTGAACCCCAGAGGTATAATTTGGACGGGAACATGGAAGACATTGCGGCTACGACAGATTTTGCGTGCACCAGCCACCATTAGATCGCACTACAGAACACTGTAAGCACTGACAATTCAATTATGGCCACCCTGTATATACAGTCGGCAGAAAAATTAATGAAGTACTAGCAATAATGCCTACTTCAAAGATTTGCACCTAATACTGTTTTAATAAGTACATATTTGTCGAGTCATATCTTAGTCATTATGGTGTTTATAAAAAAGTAAGTTGATGATAAATATTAGCGAACAAACTAAAAAAGAAAGAAAGAAAAATAGGGATGTGTACTTCAATAATTTTGCTGCCGAGTGTATATAGATGAGCAACAAAATAATGTTGCCGCTTTCAGTTTAATGTGTTTTGTCAAATATTTTAAGAAATGATTCACGTTCTCTTCTATAATTTCATGAATACAAAGTAGATTTTTGACTTCATATTTTCCATTGACATTTTGGAGACGGGGACATTCAGAGGGTCCACTACAAATGCAAGAAAAATAAACATTTAGTATGACCCTGAACAGGGAAATGATCTCCTTAGCTGTAGAATATTCATCTCCGGGAACTTATAACCATAAATATAATAATTCATATAGATCTATTATCTCCATGTTATCGACCAAAGATTTCTGATACCTTAAAAAAGGATTTGATATCAGCCATTACAGGGGATTGAAAATCAGTACTATGAATAGAATAAAATGTTGATGAATTTTGAAAATTACGAAATCTTGCATGTACTAATAAATATATAAAAAGAAATGGGATAAATGTTCATCAATAAGTTATATTCCACTAATTCTATATTATAATTCTCCTGTTATGGACGTCTTTCCTCGAGTGAAAGGGATACATTAAGGGAAATAACTCCCCCCCCCCACACACACACACAAAATGATCAATCTATATGATTATAAAAAGCATAAAGTTTTATACTTATTACTTACCAATCTATATGCCTTATTACTATATCTATGCTTACAACATTTGTTAATTGCACTTATAAATATATTTTAATAACTTTTATGTAATTGATTATAGTATATTTGGCACATATTGGAGGATAGGTGTATATCTTTCAAAAGTTAAGCGGTCATGTGTTTTGTGAGCTATATTTACATCGAAAGCAAATTCTAGTAATGAGAATTAAATAAATATAGCTTAAGTAACTGTAATTTATTTATGCACGTAATTTTCCAAATTGCTCCTTTCAGTGTTTTCCAAACTTTTAGAAACTTTTCTTCTTTGAGTTAGAATTTTAAAAAGGCTTACGTGAACTTTTCAGATTTTGATATAACTAATGCTTTGACATTATTTAAAAGAGGTCAAGTAATTAGCAAATGAAATAAGTAACTTTGCAGTAAAAATCACTATTTGCAAAGTATAAAGTTTCAAGATATTAGAACTAAGTATACATAACACGGGCGCTTTTGAGATATTCGTTTAGTAAAGCACGTTCGAACAACGCAATTTAGATTTTGTTGACACGGATTTCAGATTACTACGTTTGAATGTTCATTAAGGATAATAATTTTTAATGTTTTGTTTGCCCCTTTGTCTGTTTATGACTTTATGCTAAATTGTACTTTTGAACTAGGAAAAGATTATTAAGTGATAGGAAAATTTGAAACTTAAATATGATTATCCTAAAACTGATTATAAAAGTAAGGAATATGCAGCTGTATTCAAATTTGCAATTTTAATTTTTTAGAAATTTAAGAGCTATTTCTGCTGAATAGAAGTTTGCTTTAATGTTTTTGATTTTAAATTTATTTGAGGAACTTTGTTTAGATCTTTATATAGAAAAGGTATACTTTGTAAAAGGATTTACAAAATATCCATTTTGTTTAAACAATGTTATATATATATATATATTCCTTTTTAACAAAAAAGTCTTGGGAAAAAGCATTTCCTCAAAAGCCTGGAGGCACAAAATTGATTTTCTTTCGACATTTTGAGTTGGACTTCTCTGATCAAAAATCGTCTGCATTCACCATGAAGAATTATTTTAATAAATAATTTGATTTGTGGAATTATTTATAGGAAATTATGGAAAAAAGATTTGTTGAGGGGGAGGGTTGCAACCTTAGATATAGTAATAGATATAGATCTATCATCCCCATGTTACAGAGCAAAAAATTTTGATGCCGAAAAAAAATTCTACAATCAGCCATTAGAGAGTATTGAAAAAAATAATAAAAAGAAAAATGAATTTGAAACTGTATCTGGAGTTTTTCATTCATCTTTAGTAAATAAATTATTCATAAATTTTATTTACTAAATTATCCGTGTGTATTCCTGTGTGTGATTTACTCGGGGAAAGGCAGCCATTATAGTGACTTTTCCCCTTTCGCTGATCAATCTATGCCTTATTACTATATCTATGCATTTAAAATGTTATTCGGATATTAAAGTAAATATAAAGTTCGATTAATTATTTGCTAACGAACATGTCATTCAAATTTTTTGTTCAAATTTTCATTCATATACAAAATTAATTGGCATAAGTGGACTCTGTTGTGTACACGGTAATATAGTGTACAGAAACTAACAAACTAACTCACGAACATACTAACTGACCTATAGACGGATATCACATCAATTTTGTTATTTTCGGATTTCTGACACCTCAAAAAGTGTAAAATAGTAAAAAAAAATCACGATTACCTAAGTTCCCTACACCTATTCAAGAAAATGGAAACTAAAAAGAAAGGAAAGAAACAAATTGTTACTTAGTTTTTTAGAAATCGTTGATGACGTATCAAAGTGTGAATGATCCTTTAATGTTAAACCTCACTTAGAAAATATCTGAAAACAGCTTTCTATCGCTAATAATGTTTGTAATTTTAATCTTTAGCTATTCATATATTTTTTTTCATAAGTTAGTAGAGAAAAAAGGGGGGTTATGCGGCAGGAGGGGACGGAGGGTGAGGGTGGTGCGGTGTCATGCTGCAGGTGGGATGAAGGAGTGATGAAATGGCATGCTTTTTAACGAGAGTGCAGATAAGGGATTTCCGAAGTGATAAGAAATTTTTCATGTAAGCAAACTTTTTGCGAGCTTTGGAGATAGAAAATTTTAGATTTAAAATTTATTTCAGGACTTTGAAATATTTCGAAAAGAATTAATTTTAGATCTTAGAATTTTTGCATGAGAATTATTTTACGGGCTTATGATTCGGAGATTGAAAATTTATTTTGGGAACTTAGATTTTTTTTTTCTTTAACAGAATTAAAAATATCGACAGAAATATTTTATACTCAGAAATTTTGAGAATTAATTTGCGGACCTATAATTCAGAGACTGAAAGTATATTTATGAGATTTAGAATTTTTTCGTATGATATTTTTTTTTTTCTGCGGAGATTAGAAATATACATCTTTCTCTTATTTGCTGAGTATTGTAAAGGAATTAAATTATTTATTATATATATATATATATATATATATATATAATTTCGGCGTTAATTGAAATTATACTAAAAATAAATGTAACTTTTTCATTATGATTCTTTTTCTCGTAATGTTACTCGTATTTGTTACTGAATAAGAAGTGAAAACATTTAAAATTTAGAAGCATATTCTAAACGTAACAAATGAAGTTAGCGGGCAAATTAAACTAAAATTCAAACACTTTTAAGTTAATATTAGAAACTAAAATAGAAAACAAGGTTTTATATATATTTCAATATGGAAAAAAATACTATTGAATTAATATATATATATATATATATATATATATATTTAAAAATATAATCATAGCTGCCAACTTTTACGCTTTTTGGCTATCGGAAAATTTCAATAGAATTTTTTTTATCTTCTACTGTAACAATTTTTACTGATCAAATAAAATAAAAACTTCTATTAAAATTTGGCAACTATTTCTATAGTAATGGACTCTTCCCAGTTTCGTCTGCTTAATCATGTGATAGAGGAAAACGAATAATCGAATTCAAATAAATATTGTTCTTAAGAACAAAAATGTTAATATTTAATATAAAATAAAATAAAAGTAATATTGTGCATTTGTAAACAGTAGAACAGTTGTATTTGTAAATTTAATAATTTTTTAAAAACACTTTATGTGTTTATTTATTATCAACTGTAAGAATCGATTTTTGTATGTTCTTGTGTAACTGTTACATTAACTGATCTAGTAATAAATAATAGCTTGTTCTTGTGGAATGTTTATGAATTATAAGTTGAAATTTTAAAATGTTTTCATTTAATTTAATTGCATAAAGGTGTTACAACAAGTTAATTAACTTAGTTACTGGTCTAAATTGATTTACGCAGTACGATATTGCACTGTCACTGATTTAAGTACCAAAAATCAGAGTATTTAACATGTTCTTCATGAACATCAATAACAAATATAAACTAAATGATGATTGTAAATGTATACGGCAAACAAAAGATGATGAATAATGATATAAAATGGATTAAAAATGATAATGTATAAAAAAATAACACAGATTAAATACGATTGATCAAAAATAAGAATAGAAAATATGTTATTTCAGCAATCGCTATAGATAAACAAGACTTCGTCTGCTCTTTGTTTTTCCTCTATCATGTGACCTCTGACGTCATGTGGGAAGGGTCCATTGATTTTTTTCATATCAATAAAATTTTGGAAAATTGCGTTCTTATATATTTTTTACAATTTTATGAAAAACTTTCTTTTAAATAATCACAAAATATTCAAAACAAGTATTGTGATTGAAGCCAGAATTAAAATATATTATATATAAACGCCGCACTTAATTATAATAATTCATAGAAATTCTGTTTATATGAGATTATTACGTTCAAGTAAACACAAGTGTTTATAAAATTCACCCTACTTCGTTTTTATAAAGTGTTATAATTTAGCATTGAAGGTAAATGCTACACTTTTGTAAAATTTGAAAGAAGAATAATTATATATATATAAATCCTGTAGATAAATATTTTTGTTTTGTCGAAGATTACTGGTCTCACTCTTATGCCATGAAACGTATTCTTTAACCACATTTCTTGCGACCATGGAAACGTCTGCGCAAGTGCGGACTCGGCGTGTCCAATGTTAAAATATGGATAATGTGAGAGAAAATAATCGATAAAGGAACACCGAATGACTGGATGTTTACTAAATTCCAGCTGTCGGTCAATTTGGCACCCCGCCAAGCATTTGGACTCATCCTCACTACTAGTCTTAATAGCGTGGTCTATAAAACAACAGAGATTCTTTCCACCTATTTCTTTTGTATTATCATTGTACCATGGCATGGAACACACAATGAGGAATTTGCACACATGAGGGATTTGAACAAAATCCTATTTTTCTAGTAATTTTAGACCCATAAATAATAAAAAATATATATATATTAAAAATGCAAAAAAAGTTCTCATTAATTTAAAAAATAACCTTAAAATTAACCAAAAATCACGTGACTTCAAAATGCTGCCTGACGTCACACTTTATGATGCTTCAATGTTTACATTTTGTTAGCCTAGTTAGCAAGCAGCAATTCGTTTTAACTTTCGTAATTATCAATCGTTTATGTGATTTCTGAGCATTTCTTTTTCATCTTATAATCATTTAATATCATTATTACCATTTTCCATTATATCATTATTTTCAATTGTTTTCTTTTCATGGCGGTTGTCCAATGTTTTCGTTTTATAGGATCCTGTGGAGTGGAACGCTAAAGAATAATTTTTGAGAAGCATTAGCCGTTGTATTAGTGCAGAGTGGTACAATACGATATTTATACTACGATTTTTTAATATCCATCGTCATTATAAAATACAAAACCTATTTCACTGATTCAAGAAGCAAAACAAAGCACGAGTCAAATGTAAACAACGATTACTCCCGTTTGTTGTCATAAAGGGTGACGTCACGATATATTATACTGCGTTTTCTCGATAGAGTAAATAGTGCGATGTTAAAATTGTTATAAATCAGTAATTAGATTTCAAATAAAGAAAATGTTTGTATTTATTTTCTTACCTTTTCATTTTCTATTATATAAGAATAAAATCAGGAAACGTGCAAATTCATCATTATACCTACCAGGTGGCGTTATATACTCCAAACTAAAACAAAAACATTCATGAAAGGCAGTCCAAACATTGATAGCTGATGATGAGACGGAATAGTCTCGAAAAGCTTCTGAATGAAAGATTAAGGTTTTTTTTTTTTAAATAATTTTTATGTGATATAGTATTGTTTCAAATAAATTATTCCAAACAAGTAATATTGGGATTGAAGCCAAAATTAATAATTACAAGATAAAAATAACTTTTTATATACCACGTTTCTAAATTTTCTGTTGAATCATATAAACTTGACAATTCTATGTATTAATAAATACAAAATAAATAAATAAATAAATAAATAAAAAATCATGAATTATCCTATTAATATGAAAGAAAATTTAATAAAGAGAGCAATTATAAGAGATTTTCAAACATTTATTAATTGAAAGTATTAAAAGAATGCATTGTCATCGTGTTCTGAGCTATTCTAAAAGTTTCAAATATCTAGCTAGTCGGGAAGTTAGTTAAAAACTGATTACAAGATTTGTACTGGACAAATAAACAAGAAAGCAAGTTAATAAAAACGTTCTAAAATACTCTTAAACTACATTTCTTGCGACCATGGAAGCCTCTGCGCAAGTGCGGATTCAACGAGTCCACTAGTAAAATAGGGGAGACAAGCTTTTCGTTGAGAGAAAACAAGCGATAAGGGAATACCGAATGACTGGATGCTTACTAAATTCAAACCTGTTGGTCAACTTGGAAACCTTCCAAGATTTTCGACTCGTCCTCACTGCTAGGCGTAGGAAACGTGGTTGCATTATATATATAAATGCCATACTTAATTATAAAATCTGCTTATTTAAAATTTTTATATTCAACTATACACAAATGTTTATAAATTTCATCCTACTTTGTTTTTATACAAAAGTGTTATAATT
The DNA here is from genome assembly GCA_963930645.1 of Salticus scenicus. Classification (NCBI taxonomy): domain Eukaryota; kingdom Metazoa; phylum Arthropoda; class Arachnida; order Araneae; family Salticidae; genus Salticus; species Salticus scenicus. The sequence continues at coordinate 129,906,249 of OZ005662.1, read as the reverse complement.
TGGCATTGGAAATGCATGCTACACTTCTGTAAAATTTGTAGAAAAGAAAAATAATTAATTCTATAAAAAAAAGGGGGTTGTGCTTATAATTTTTTTTTTTTGTTGTTTTACAAATAATTAACTTAATTATTGTTAATTGATCATTAGTTTTGAAAATTATTACCTTAAGTTAATTATACTTTGTAACTTTCATTAAAAAAACCTTACTGTCTTTAAAAAACTGAAACACAAAATATTTGCTTAAATCTAGTGTTTAATGTTAATTATCTAATTAACTCATAGTCTGAGCAGTTAAAAAAAATTAAAGCTTGGAAAAAAAAAAATTTATATATATAAATCACTGCATACAAGGAGTAAAAATTATTTGTGTGTAATTTTTATTTTCTGGAATAGGTTTCATTTAATATGTAAATCACGAAGGAAAATTTTACGTAATAGTTATTTATCAGATATTTAAGTCATAAAAAATTATTCAAAATATTTCATGCAATTTTCGACTTTTCATACAATTTTCGAACAAAATCTATTCGTTGTTGCACATTGCTTTAAATTTTGTGCCACTATTTGTAAATAGAGTGCTTTTAATAATATCTGTGATAACTTTCATTAATAAAAGAATAAAAGAAATAATTAGATTAAGTGATAGTGTTGCTAACCCGTAGAATTTTTTTAATTTAATAATCACAACTAATTTTGAAGACTAATGTTTCATATATTTAATAGTAGATTAGACAGACAGTATAATTTAAAATTAGTGATGGATACTGAATGTAAAAATCCGTAGAAAATGATAGTTCAGTTACATTACAACAAAAATCCGGAGTGATTCCAGTCGAATTCTCGAACATTAAGTAATTAACGGTTTTGTAGATAAAGTAAAGTAAGAGGAGTTGTCAAATAAACAAAAGAGAAAATTATAATAGGGTGTTTGAGTATTTTTCTTTACATAGTATGTTGTTTAATTTAGCGCTATCGCTCTTCAAACAATTTGAGCCCATAGATCATAATGATAAAGGCATTTTCGTTGTATCCCTGCAAAATTCTATAAGTGCTAGATTCTCAAAAATTCATACAGTTCGTGTGACGGTGATCTATAACATGCATTTTCAACACAAATGGATAAGGTGTTTAGACATTATCGCACTTTACAGAATTTGAACTCATAGGGCATAATGATAAAGAATTTTTCGTTGTGCCCTAGGAAAAAAACTATGAGTAATAGATTCACTAAAATCTATGCCGTTCGTGCAACAGTGACTTGTGTATAAACATGTGTATAACTTTTCAGCTCAATCGAATAAGGCGTTTAGACGCTATTGCAATTTGAAAAATTTGAGCCCGAGGCCATAATGATAAGGAATATTTCTTTGTGTCTCTGTAAAAAAACTATAAGTCCTAGATCAATAGGGTTGGTGCAATGATGACCTATAACAGACGTACCAACTTTCAGCTCATTCGAACAAAGGGTTTAGGCGCTATCGTGTTCACTCACATACGTACACACATACACATACATACATCATCGTAAAAATAATAAAAATGAACTCGAGGCACCTCAAAACGTATGGAAACACCAAAATCTGAATGTCGGATTTTTGACATGACTACAATACTTTCCTTACATATATATGTTCGGAAAGTAATTAGATACCAAGAAAGAGGCTCTAAAGCAGGGGTGGCCAACCCGCGGCCCGCGGGCCGCATGCGGCCCTCCGCGTTATTTCTTGCGGCCCGCGAGGAGACTAACGATATTTAATGCTTGACAACTTTGGTTAACGGATCAAAAATTAATAATTACATTCTGAATTTTCGAAATGGAAATGCCTTTTAACGATTATGATAGCTAAAGAACTGTTGTAATGAAATATTATTAGATCCATTATTCATTCTTTTTATATAGTTTTAATGTATAATCATATAATTTTCCCGATTCTATTGTTAATTTATGAATGAAAATAATTTAAATTAATGTATTCTGCTCCGAATTTTCACCCTGCCCTTCCCCATAAAAAGTATATACATAAATGAATCGTATACTCACAAATGCATATGTACAGTCATATAATAATAATAGTAATAATTTCCTTCCCCGGAAATTATCGTAGAAACCAGCAGCTGATGCCTAATGATTGGTAAAATAACATCTAGTTTTTAATTCAATTGCTAAATTTTGTTTAGGGTGTCATCTACTTTTTAAAACTTGCACAAACATTTTTTTTTTTTCGAAAAGTAACATCTATTTTTGACTACATATTCGAATTTCGGAAGTCAAGGCGGTTTGGAAAAAGGTATAGTTTATATTCTTTATATCAAGTTTTCATAGAGTTACAAGCAAAAATTAATCAGGGGTAAATCTCTATATTTAAAAAAATTAAGATATCACAAAGAAAAGCATTATATCTATTCAGATAATAATAGGAAAATAAGTATAACAATTTTAAATATAAACTAAAGTAAAGTAATGCTAATTAAGAAATGATGTGTACGTCTAAACTTACTTGAATAACTATTTTAAATCATGTGCAAGAAAAGTAATATATGACACAGATGATAACAAGTGACAGCCCTCTAAGAGTAATAAAAATTGAAATATCACTATAATTCGAAAAATAATGATAGGAATGAACTGTAAATTTAGAAACCCATATTTTGATGTTGCCCATTGCTATTCGTGCAAAAGTTAATGTAGGTCATAACCATAACACATAATTTTTTGAAATATGAAATTATTACTAATTTTCTTAATTCAAAGAATGTTTTTTAATCAAAAATATGCGTGGAATATATTTGAGTTACTTCACTCTAACGTAAAAAAAAAAAAAAAAAATTCAATATGTTAATTTTTTGGGAAGACATGAATTAATGTTTATTACATTCATTTAACATTAGCATCTCCATAGTTTAACAAATTATATGAAAAATTGAGAGAAACAGATAAACTATACCATTTTCTGGGCTGATTTGATCCAAATAATCCAAAAAGCTTGTAGAAATTGGGGATTACCTTTGAAAAAAATGAGATTTATGCCAATTTTAATATGCAGACACCCCCTTAAGCAAAATCTAACTAAACCGTTCTAAACTATACCTTATTTCTAATCGATCGGCACTAACCGCATGTCTCTACACTAATTTACGGCGAAAGTCGGGAAAGAAGGGAGGGGGGGGGGCTTATTTTATGACTGTACATACGGTGCGGCCCTAATGAATAAAATTGATTTCCAATGCGGCCCACCAAGTGTTTTGGGTTGGACAGGCCTGCTCTAAAGGATTATTTTTAACAAGCATCCCAGAATCCTACATTTTGAATACCATTATATTGCTTTAACTGTTGAATTTTTGCGATTAAATAAAGGAAAATTTAATAATAAAAATTAGTGGTATTGAAAATATAAGAGATTTTGATCCCCTGTTATAATTATAAATAAAAGATATATTTTCATTAAAAAAGGATCTGATATACAAAGCTGATTCATTGTTTTTTTTTTTTTAATGTAATATCATATAATTAAAAATATAATATCATATTATTTTTAATATGGTATCATATAAGCAACAGTTGGATTGTATCGAAAGAATGTATATCTTTGAACGAAGTCGTTAGTCAGGATGTCGATAGTCAAAATTTTTTCCCTGATTCTTCCAGCAGTATATTTATATAATAATGTTTTTACTTAATTAATCGTGCAAACTTATTACTAAAAATTCCGAACGAAAAATACTGGCGGAAAAATCAGGGGAAAAATTTTGACTGTCGACACACCGTTAGTCGACTAGAACCTGCCTGTTTGTTTATAATTCTCTTTCAACGCGCAAGAAAATCAACGTTTTTCATAACATTAAGAATCATTTCATAAAATAAAAGTGCATGCTTACGTAAGGACAAAATATTTGAAATATGAAATAAAGAAAAAGAAAAATTTCATCAATGTTTTTCCAAAACTCGAACGAATTGGTTGTTTTGAAGGCTATTTTGTTCTATTGGGTATATTTAAAACAGAAAATATTCTCTGCGTTGACGCACAAATAGAAAATTGTAATTAATTTCCGTGATTATCCTTAGCTAAATATGTCAGCATATCAGATATTTTATTACGCCAGTTTCCATTTAAAACAATATTATTATTATTATTATTATCAGAAAGTTATAATATTAAAAGCAATATGTAAGTTCATAAGCAAAATGTAAGTTCATAATTTAAATAAAATACTTAACTTTAAAGTGAAACCCGTTAGAAACGCAGACGAAATAATAACAATAACAACCTTTTCATTAATAGTTATTAAATACATCTACTTATAAAGAAAATACTTATTTTGGTTCTTACTATTTTTGAGACATCCACAGTTATTTTTAGTTCCCCATCATACTATAGGTATGGGGAACTTAGGTAATCGTGAAAATTTTCGACCTCGGTTTTTTGACTTTTCTACACGTTTTCAGGTGTGAGGAATCCGAAAATGACAAAATTTCTATGGTGTCTGTCTGTAGGGTGTCTGTTAGTGTGTTAGTGGGTCAGTCCGTTAGTGTGTTAGTCCGTTAGTTTGTTAGTCTGTTAACACGATATCTCACGAACAAATAATCGCAGAGAGGTCAGATCAGTTTTAAAATATTACTTTCGATACTGGCAAGAACCCTATTCATTTTCAACATTCAAATTAAAAAACTTCGTTAGTTATTAGAAATTTACGATTTTCTTAACATGGGAGAATAGGACAAAAATTCACTTAAACGTACATTAAAATGGAAACTTTTTACTGTAAAAATGTCACACCAGTTTTAAAATATCAGTTTTGATGCCGAAATGAACATCAGTAACTATAAATATGCTACTTTTGAAAATTTCGCAAGTTATTGGAAATTTACGAATTTCTTAACATGGCAGTATAGGGCAAAATTTCACATAAACGTCAATTTTGAGAGATATTTTCATCGTAAGGATGTCAGACTACTTTTGAAATATTATTTAGGACACTGGCATGAATATTAATGACTATGAATTTTCCAATATAAAAATTTCGTAAGTTATCGGGCATTTACGAATTTCTTAACATGGCAGAACAGAGCAAAATTTCACATAAACGTCAATCATGAGGGATATTTTCATCGTAAAGATGTCAAATCACTTTCGAAATATTATTTAGGATACTGGCATGAATATCATAGACTATGATTTTTCCAATTTAAAAAATTCGTAAGTTATTTGGAATTTACGATTTACTTAACATGTCAGAATAAGGCAAAATTGAGCATAAACTTCCATTTTGAGGATCATAAATACATTAGACAATTTCAAAATTACATTTATGATACTTGTTTGAACATGATTGAATACAAATATTCTAATAAGAAAATTTCGTAAATCATTCGAAATATGCGATTTTATCAACATAGCGAAATTGTAAATTTTTCATATAAATATGAATTTTGAGGATTATTGCATTGGAAATAGTAGCATGAAAACTAAACAACGGAATCGACCCTGATGAAATAAATTAATAGATGAGAATAAGATAAATATATCGAAGTGAACGGTGGATAGCCTATTAGACGGAGATTTCATTCTGTCACTGTATCAAGCTTTGATCAACTTCATTTCTCTTAACATGATTATAATATGTCTCGCACTAGAAATTTATGAGAACATAAATATGATGGGGACTCAGCAGAGTCCACCTATGCCAACTAGTTTTGAGAGAAACTGAAATTCTGTTCACTCTATCTCTCATAACTTTTTGAATTTATACTATATTTGTTTGGGGCTTTCATATGAGTAGCTCAATACATTTGGCGATTAAATTATGCAAATTAAATTTCGCGAAAGCTTGCGCATGCGTATAGTTAAAAATTATTTAGTAAAAAGGCTCATATTTCGTAAGTCATTTAATATTTTTGCATTCTGATTGCAGTATGCTGTGTCTAATGTAGCATGCCAAGTTTCCTAAAAATGGCTTTGCACTTGGTCTAATTCCTACATGTTATAATTAATAATCTAGCATGTTACTCACACGACTTTCTCTTATCCTGAAATTTAATACTATAAATACAGGTTGGAGATTAAGCGGTAAGATAACGAGTACTGTTATGTAAACCTATGTTAAATAATTCAAATTAGGCTTTTCGGAAGAGTTTTATATGATAACTAGCAGGCAACGCCCGCTTCGCTGGTCCCTATTTTTAAATGAATCGCTATAATTACTGAATTCTCAAAATTGCATTAATTTTTATCACGTGAAAAAAAAACAGAAAAAAAATCTTATTAGGAAAAATGTCTCACCGGGTTCTCACTGCCTTCGGAAAAAATTCCCAAAATTCCCAAAATGCTCTAACTCTTATTTCTATTATTTTCCCCCTTCACCCCCCCTCCCGTCTATCCTAACCCCGCAAGATGGGAGGCGAGGCTCCTACATACACAAAACTTTTTTTTCCAGTTGACTATCTCTCTTACAAATATATATATATTAGTTTCATTTGGTTTAGTGCAGTCTATAGATGTTAAATTCTACTTACCTGCAGTTTCCCCCATAGACGTAATGTATTTGAATACTTTGGAGTGTCCCTGTACACGAACCATTTGCTTCATCTCAACGAAAAGCTTACTGTAGCATCCCTCTATGATACACATTTAGAATACCGAGTTTGGAATTTCTGCTACTATTTGTTCTTGAGATATGCTGATAATAGACACACAGACATCCATCCATCAACACAGACAGACACACAGACCATTTGCTAAAAACACTTTTGTATACAGGAGACCTCAGAACATGTAAATATAACAAAAACTCTCGTTCGAAAATTTGACCCTAGAACAATACTTTCTCGACCCTATGAGTAAGAGAAAGTAAAAAAGTGAAAATTTCTTTTGCAGTTAAAAAAAAAAAAAAAAAAAAAAAAAAAAAAAAAAATGTATTTCCATGAATGTATGTGGTAGGCTCATAAAATTTTATGCAGATAATTAGAATGATCGTCATAATCACATGCTACAGCAAAAACACATTTCAAACATTACTTTTTATAGAGTCATTCAAACCTTTTTGACTTTTATTTAATTTTTTACTGGTCTCTTTTTCCTTTTCTGGGCAAAACTTTTGCTGAAATGTATGAGGTATAACATCTTCTGTAGATGCCCGAAGTTTCAAGACAATTCCTCAAGTTTTTTTCTAGATATTTAACAAAACGTCAAAATTCGAAAGTGTCCAAATAGTTATTGGTAAATAGTGTATTGGTAGTGCCCGACTCTTTTTTTTCACACCACTATTTTTTTAGAGTATTTTTCTTCTTATTTAATCGTAATTACGTTTAGAGAGAATTATTCTAGAAATAAAGTGGGATGGAAAAAGGGGTGGGTTTTAATAGTACTACGGAATATTGATTAGGATATTGGGAGCTATGCGGTCCTTGAATTTCCTTGAGTTTTCCCACACCACTAATTTTGTAGAGTTGTTTTTGGTATAACCCCCCCCCCCCTTCCTAGAAATTTAAAAAGAAGTTTTTGTTAAAAAATACTGGTGGAGAGTCCTTGGAAAATAAAAAATAAAAAAGAAGATGGGTCTGTACAAACCCCAGAGCTGCCAACCTAATCCGGCAAGTTGTTAGTACCGCCAGAGTCTGATTAAGGGGGAAGCACACATTATCTCCGCTCCGGAATATTTTTACAATCATTTTTTACTTCATGTCATAGAAATTCCACGCTTTGACGAGGAAATATTTTTTATAAAAAATGAACGGTGTAAAACAATCCAATTTACTCACCGTTATTAGACACCAGAATTCTTTTAAAATAATTTTTAATGAGAATTTTCTGTTTATTATAGGAGGAAAGTATTTGTTAAAAAATAACGGTGTAAGTATAAATAATGTGGGCTTCCCCCTTAATCAGGCTCTGAGTACCGTCCCCTTTTCTACACCACTTAATTTTTAGAGTCTTTTTTTCTTAATTAATCGTGAATACATTTGAAGAGAATTACTCTAAAATTTTATTGGTGTAGACAAAGGGGCGGTACTAACAATTTGCCGGATTAGGTTGGCAGCTCTGAAACCCTGTCTAACTGAATATCTATTGCATAATACAATATACATTTTTATTTTTATGATTAAGCCTTTGCACAATACATTATCTATTTTCATTATCAAATTTTAATTCTAATACATACATAAACCTTCCCTGCTATCGCACCAGTAAATCGAAATCATTAAATAGCCTTTCTATGCTTGTCAGTATTTTTAGAGAAAAATGTATCAAGTTTGTGCTAAGTACCAATGATCATTTCAGATTTAGCTAATTCTTGTAAACTGTCCAAAAATAATTAGTTTTTGACTCCTAATGTCAAAAGTGTCAAGCGTTTTGACGAAATTACAGACAGTTATTGGAGGTCATAGAATTTTTGCACAAGTAAGAACAAAATTAATTAAGAAATATTTTGAGACACTTTAATTAAAATTTTCGTATATTTCTGATTAAGAATTGTTTCTGAATTTTGAAGCTGCCGTACAATGATTGACTATCAAAAATAAAAGTAATATTCCTCCCTGTATATTCACAAATAAGAGATAATATATTTAATTATTCGTTAATAATTAAATATATTATCTGATGATATACTACTTCTTTAAATACCATAGCACTTTTTTTTCTTTTGTGAAATGAATGAAATTGAAATTAATAGCGATTTTATAATAAGTAACAATTAAACAATGTAATTTTGATTTGGAAAGGAAACTTATTATATATTATCAGGGAATAAATACGTATATTTTCAAGCTCTATGTGCCTTTTCGTTCTTAGAATTATGGAGACTTTTGAAGTTGTTTTTTAAGTATTGAAAGTCAAATAAATAATAATAATAATTAAATATATATATATATATATAGATATATATATATATATTTGCATTAATTGGTCAGAAAATAAAAACTTTTAATAACACTGCGCTTAAAAAAAAAAAAAAAAAAAAAAAAAAAAAAAATCGACTCCTGATACTTTTTTTGCTGATTATTATGTAAAATGACCTCCTGAATCAGATTATGACTACCATTTTGCCCAGTCACCCACCGTTTTTTCGGGACACCACTCCCTCCCTCCAATTTTTATCACTGTTCGATAATTTTATGGCCATGAATTTGATTTGGAAAATGAAAAAGAATTAATTTAACACTTAAAAACAAAAAATATATAATGATTAATAAATAACATTAATAATAGATTAAAAAATATATAAGAAATGTAATAAATAATTTCAGTGGTAAATCCCCCCCCCCCCCTAAATTTTCCCTTGCCGCAAATGTTGATGTTTAAGAATTTTCCATCTCTGTAGACCCTCAGAAGATATTTAACAGTTAAAATACCCCCCCCCCTCTAAAAATCAAATTTATAGCCATAAAATTACCGATAAATGATATAAATAGGGGACCGTCCCTAAAATGGGTGATAGGGCAAAATGGACGTCATATTCGGATTCAGGAGGTCATTTTACATAAGAATTTGTCAAAATGGTGTTGGCGGTAATTTTCTTGTCAAGCAGTGTTATCACATGTCTTGGGAAATTGTATTTTTCCACTTTATTGCCTTGAGTGTGGGGGGAGATTCTCTATGCAGTATTTGGCAATAATCTGCTAACATGTTAACATTCCATTGTCCCTGATATCTCCTTTTCATTTTTTGATGTCTTGATGAATAGGTTTCTTTATTCTTCATTCACATTTTCTAGATTTTACGAGATATAACTTAGATTGAGTTGAGAAAGTAGAACTTTAAGCTCAAACAATCCCCTTTTTTTTTGTCAAAACGGTACGTGATGGAAAATTTTGAATAGTTTTTCCTTAATCAGCATCCAAAAATACCCCAGAAATACACATCACCTTGAAAAAAAAAAATTCATTGTCGACCTTTGCTATAGATATTAAGAACCATATTTAGTTTATAAGAGAATTTTCAATAGAGTTAAAATGCATTTGTAAATTCCGTTCTTTTATCCATCCGTCTGTCTGTATATTTGTTTATACGCAATCTCACTTAAATAACACCTTAAAATTGATATGTGTTATGCAGATTCCAATTAGCATGTTTTATATTGAAGACGGTTTTCAATTAAATTGCTACTTTGTGTCCAGTTACTTACGAAAGAATTAGGATAATATGTAACCGAATTTTTTCAAAAATTGGGATAGGGGAGACTGGGGCACAGTGGACCACTTTTACACTTATAAATTTTTTTCACCAAAAATAAAAAAGGAAGGTACTTGAAAAAATTAGCAAACATTCTTTAAACCTTTCTTGACATGTCCTAATTTTTTATAACGATAGTTTGAATACATTACGAATAAAAAAATAAATTGTGTGCATTCACAAAGTGGACCACTGTGTCCCATCACCGGGGCACAGTGGTCCACAATCCGGGGTACAGTGAACCAACCTCTGTTGTTCATGTTCAATTAATATAAATTACTCATTTTTTTTCTTCTAAAATTAGTTTTTTATGCAATACTAGTCTAAATAACATAATTCGAACATTTTCATGAAATAAAATTACCAAAATTTAAAGAAAATCAAAATAAATAAGAAATCAAATTAGAGGAAGAATCCTATATCAGATTTCCTTTGTCTTTTCGTGTCATCACTAAAAACAATAAGATATATTTTTAATTGGTTTATTAATGTTATATAGTTATAAAAATTATGAAATATATAATTAAACATTATATTACTATTCAAACATTTTTATTAATTATTTTGAGATATTAATACTTTACATTACATTTGTGAGATAAGTTTAGCTAAAATTATTCTGCTTTTATATTTTACATGTTATTTCTAAAAACAACAACAATAAATTTATATAACCTACTACTTATTATATCACATAATCATTTTATTTATTTTTTTAATATTAAACAATTCAAATACAGTTATTAAATTTAGATATTCATAATTATTATACTACTATTCAACTATTCAACTATTTTCCTTTTTCAGGAATTTATTTTGTTATAACATTAAGATTAATATTTTTTTATTAATTATTTTGAGTCACATTATATTTGTATATGTAAATTTAACTAAAATAAATTAGATATTAAATATAATTTGGACTTTTAGGCTCACAAGGCGGTCCACTGTGCCCCATGTCCAGACAAAACAAATAATAATATTAAAATTATATATAGACTATAAATATGCTAATAATTTTTATAAATTTAAAAACAACATCTTACCTTCTCTTAACAACTATCCAATATTTGTAGTCAATAGTTAAGTCCTGATAAAATTAAAAAAAACTTCAAGCTTGAAAAATTACTTTGAGCAGCTCAAAACATAAAAATTGTATAAAATGGCTACCTTAGCATTTACCATGTGGTTTTTTGGATGTATACAAGTAGTACCATACTGTTATCTATGAGTCTCAATATAAACTAAAAGAGTTAAATATTAAGAGATTTAAATAGGGGTGGTCCACTGTGCCCCTAGGTCCACTGTGCCCCAGTCTCCCCTACATATATTTCTTTAAAACCTTCAATTGAATACATTTCTTTAAAGCATGAATTGTTTTCATGCTTTAAAAAAATACAAATTTTAGTCTATGAAATGCATTTCTTTAAAGCATGTGTACTATTTTATACGCTGAACATAAATGTTATATATTGTATAAAACATAATAAAGTTAACATACATACTCAGATGCAAAAAAAACATATTTGCTTCAGAATATAGTGTTATTAACACTTTCACGACAGCTGACGTAGATTCACGCATAGCCTCCTTAACTAGATGCCTGTCGCGTAGTTCGGAAACATAGCTACAGTTGAAGCGGTAGACAGCGCCACCTGGTACAGATTGGACAATATTTTTATTTAACTGCCACCAATAACTTTAAGAAGTGATGTATAAATTATATAATCGGTGTTTCTTCGATTTAATTTGCTTTTTTATCTATGTAATATCCCTCTTTTAAAATTTTTTGGTGGCTGTTGAATAAAAAATCGCGCAATCTGGACCAGGTGGCGCCGTCTACCGTTTCAACTGTTGCCAAGTTTTCGAGCAACGTGACAGGCATCTAGTTTAGGAGGCTATGATTCACGTCATTTGAAAATCTGTAACTCTGCCAGTGGGCGTTTCTAACGCAATTTGTATGTCGTTTATTTCTTAAAAATGTACGTAATATTCATATTTGTACAACCAATATACTATGGATATAAATACTTTGATTAGAAAGAGTATAATTATACGGTATATCAATTTGTAATATGAATCTGAATATAGCAAATTTTGTCCTGAAATGTTGTAACTTGGGAGAATAACACCCACAGGCGGACCTTATTGTCAAAAAGACAAAAACATGCTGTCGCGAAAGTGTTAATAATTGATTTGAAGCACAAAAATATTCAGATGCTTTAAGGGATATAAATGAAGATTGCTCGAAGTGTATTTTCAATAGCAATTTAAGTTATATGTATAAGTACATACTTGCCAACATCCTAATTAATATTCCGTAGTCTTGTTAGTCCCCTTTTTCTCACACCAATAAATTTTTCGAATAATATTCACCAAATGCCATTACGATTGAATAAGAAGAAAAATACTCTAAAAAGATACCGGTGTAAAAAAGAAGGCGGAGCTAACAATCTACAGAATATTAATGAGTATGTTGGCAAGTGTGTAAGTACCCTAAAATCACTGGTTAATAAAATCAGCCACTTAGTCTGATCAAATCGCTGGGTCCGGAATCAAATCGATAGAAACCGCCGCTTAATAAAATCAGCATCGCCGGTTAATAAACTCAAAAGAAAATCTCTTTAACAGTAAGAATGATCATGTATGTAAACTAAACAACGAATTATATTTTCTCACCGGATTTTTGAAAAGAAAAAAAAAAAAAAAAAAAAAAAAAAACCGGAACAAGCCATCACATTATTACTCTTTGTCGAAAACTTTATGCTTTAAAAAAAAATTAAGAAAAAAGATAGAAAAAAAAGGAAAGAAAAAGAAAGAAAAACATGCCCCGGCATGTGTTGTAGTAATGAATTCAAGGAATGAGTTCTTCAAAAGATTGGCCAATGAGCATTTTTTTCTGTCTTTAAATATTCAAAAATTGAATTTCTAGTTCTTATTTGGAAGCAACTTAGCTGCAAGATATGCAAGCGGATATTTTTTTAAAGCATAAAATTTTGGTAAAGTATGATGGCTTTCTTGAAATGTATAGTCAAAGGAAGGCAACATCAAAGTTTGAAATTTCTCAGTTTGCTTCATAAAAACATAAGAATGAAGATGTTATTAGTGCCTAAATTGTACCGAACGTAAAAGTGAACCGCAAGCGAAAATGAATAAGGAAAGCAGAAGTCATCAGCAATGCACTTATAGATAGGTACAAGAATGCCAGGTCAAAGAAAATTTCCATCTTTTATGTAATTGTGTCCTTAAAAGCTGAAAATTTTATTTGAATGATAAGCAGCGAAAACTCCATTCCTACGAATGGCTAGTTAATAGATGGAAGGGCGAAGAAGAATTTCTTTCCATATTTAGGTAATGAATACTCTTTTATTGAGTTCGGGCATATTCGCCGGATATAAAAATCAGCCGCTTAATAAAATCATTTTGATGAAAACAAACGTGATTTTATAAAGCGGCGGCTACTGTATATATATATATATATATATATATAGCATACATACACATACATATCACACACACATAAATATATATATACTATATATATATGTATATACATATGCAGTTTAGTACATATATGGTACATATATATAAGGCAAATTAAAACCGGTCTATTTTTTGCTTTTATTTAAAAAATAAAGCTATAAATATAGTTTCTGTGAGATTTATTTTATGTAATTAGAAAAAACTATAGATTAAGCTGTCACTCTGAAAGTAAACAGAATTAAAGTTTAAACTACGCAATGGATATGTGTAATTGGAGAACATGATTTAATCTAGGCAAATTACAAAATTCCCCTCCCCCTACTTTTTCTATCTGAAAAAGGACTTCAAATATACCTACCTTTCAGATTGTTATACAGAAGTAATCGAGTATACTTAATCTGGTGTGGCATGTACACTCCTTTTTCCTACCCTGCATTTCAATACTACAAATACAAATTGCAGATTAAGGGGTAAGATAATAAGTGCTGTATTAAAACCTACGTGAAAAAGAAGTCAAGCTAGTTTTCGGAACAGTCTTATTTGACAAATAATTCGGTAAGTATGTGTGTGTGTATGGGAGGGAGAGGTACAACCCTCCTCAGCCTCCCATTTGAATATCGTATTTACATTTATATAGACTTCAAAATTGCAATTAAATTTAAAAGTTTATAGAAATTTCATTCACACTACTGCTTGAAACTCCCCCTTACTCCCAAAACACCAATAGTCCAAGCTATAAACAGGTACAAATATTTATACAATCAATAATAATAAATTGATAAAAATTTATTAATAAATGATAAGTGTAATAAATACAGATTATAAATATAATTATTTTCAAATTCATATTAATTTACTGCCCACTAGTGCTGGGCGATGCTGACATTTCTTAAATCGATATATCGTTCGTCTAAATTACCGATATAAGGATATATCGATTTAATGCATCGTTACCAATTGTAGGGTATAATCCCGACACGTATGGACTTTTAGCAGTTTTCTTTAGAATGTAGTGACGGTTTATAGTTAGTTTGTTGGGTTTAATGTCTCAGTAGTACAGCGTTACAATATAAAAAATTTGGTGTTAGTTTGAACCAAAACTTGGTACTGAAGTAGCTGCAACCACCTCATGGTTTACTTTTTACCATCATTTGTTAATTTTAGATAAACCAAATATTAGTATTATGAAAAAAAAAAAATGCCGAGACGGGGATTGAACTGTAGGTCTTCTTGTCTCAAGTCAAACAATCAAGTCATCTCGATCAAATTTTTCAAGTAGCATCCTCATAAGGACTTCAAAATATAACATTTGAATTGCCTGCAGTTACTTTTTTTTTAAGTTACGCTTATAATAAACATACACAAAAATCAACAGTTAAAAACTTGGTTTTAATATTCAGGGAGCCTCAAAATTCGTAATTATACAAAAACAAGCGCTGTAGTTTTACCAGATGGTTATAAGAAATTAATTTTAATCCCTGAGAAATGTACTTGGACATGATAAAATATAGTAAAGCACTTCCATCAATTACATGCAATAAAAATGTGTTTTTACTGAATCATTTAGTAGCTCTGTATATCTTATATAAGTTACGTACACACCATATTGTGTACTTAAATACAGTCCTATATTAGTAACACAGAGCTCAACCTGAAGTCTAATTCAATCAATTTCCAAGTATAGTTGCATTGTATTCTAGTTATAGCCCTGTAAACGAATGTTAAATGATTTTTATTCCATATTCTACACGGAAATACCTTTCTGCAGATAAAAAAAAAATATGTTCATTTCATTTTGTATAGGGTGGACTACAGATGTTAAAGTAAGTAATCCTTCAAGATAGGAATGGCTCTTCATTATGGCAGTTACTGTCTTTTTGTTGGTGGCTTTTTTATTTGGCGATTACTTTCTCAAAAATTTTGCATATTTTTGAGATTCATACATTTACTGATAGGGGTGTCCAGTGATTTTTTTTTTTTTTCATGTACGCAAAGCGTACAGACGTACGTCATAATGGTTGCTGCAGTACAGATTTTTGCATATTTTTCAGATTCATGCATTTTCTAATAGGGGTGTCTGCTGATGTTTTATTTGGTTTTCATGTACGTGAAGCGTATACACGTGCGTGATACTGGGTGCTGCAGTAGAAAATTTTGCATGTTTTTCAGATTCATGCATTTTCTGATAGAGGTGTCCAGTTTTTTTTTCAATGCACGCAAAGCGTATAGACGTGCGTGATACTGGGTGCTGCAGTACAAAATTTTGCATGTTTTTCAGATTCATGAATTTTCTGATAGGGGTGTTCAGTGATTTTTTTTTTTTTTTTTTTGTACAGACGTGAGTGATACTGGTTGCTGCAGTACGAAATTTCGTATATTTTTGATATTCATGAATTTTTAGGTAGGGGTATCCAGTGATGATTTTTTTTTTCATGTACGTGGAGTGTACAGACGTACGTATTGCTGATAGCTGCAATTCAAAATTTTGTAAATTTTTGAGGTGGAAACGAAATGTCAAATAAAACTTTTATATATATATATAGTTTACTGATTTAAACATTTTATTAAGCCAACCATAACAACGATAAACTAGCAAATATTGTAAACCGTCATTAATCTGAGCATGCAAAACTCGGGAGCCCTTCCTAGGTTGAAGAGCGAGTTTTTATAGCATACCTACCAAAAATTTCTCCCATTGACATTACGTATTTCAATTCTCTTGGAATGTCCCTGTACAAGGACCATTTTTTTTTTTTTTTTTCATGTCAGCGAACATTTTAGTGTAGCATCGCTACATAATAATGATTTAGAATACCGAGTTTGCATTTCTTGCAACCTTTTGTTCTTGATATATGCTGATACCAGACAGAGACCAACCGCCAAAAGCATGATTTTTGGACTCAGGGTCTTCAAAACGTGTAAATATAAAAAACACTAAAATTTAAAACATTGATCCAAAAACAATACTTTTACTGTCATATATATGGATAAGAGAAAGTAAAAAGAAAACTAGTATGTTTAGACAATCACAAAATTTTCATCTGTATCATTCTATCTAACCAAGTCACCTGCCTGTTAACTTGCTGACAAATGTAATTAATATACTTGTCACAGCTATGTGTCCTCTATATGAGCAATCTCTTCTACCACTCGATCTCTCCTAGTTTTACGTTATATATATATATATATATATATATATATATATATATATATATATATATATATATATATATATATATATATATAATTTCTTTAAAATGCGCACAAAATCATTTTAAAATATTTTAAGTAATAACTGCCCATAATGAATTTAAATGCATACTTTTTTTTTTTTCGTGACTTTCTATACGGCTCTAAATAATTTGAAATTTATCCAAATCGAATATTTATAACAGAAATTAGTTAAAAATTTTCTCGTCTGCAAACACATAATATAAAGTGCACATTTAAATGAAAAGTACTTTTTTTGTTCTTGATTCCCGAACAGGGATGAAAAATTTCTGCCATTTTTGCTACCAGTATTTTTATTTGATAATTTCTATCCTATTTCATCGCAAATAAAAAATAAAATAAAAAAATAAAAATAAACTTAAAAATACTATAAATATTTCTGCATCCGCGATTGTAATGAAATGCTCGCCCTCTGGTGGGCTAAGGTGAAATTATCACACCGCTGATAGCTTTCACGCTGAAACAGTGATAGAACAACAAGAAAAAACAATAATAAATACACGTGGCTATTATATTTACTAACAACTGCAGTTGAGAAAGAGCCATCTATCGATCATTACAAGCGCGGATAGTGGTAGCAAAAATAAAGTGACAAATTCTCGTTCCTAGCCTGAAACTTGATCTAAATATCTTACATGCATAGTATGGTAACATTTAATTAAGTTAAAAAATGCACTACCCCATAAATTATAATAAATCGTTTACTATATTCTACAACGATATTTTTACCGGTAATATATAATTTAATTTAACAGGAAGGAGGTGCCGCTCACCACTCCAGGAATGGTGTCGAGCGCTTCTAGCTATGCTAGGCCCCTCCTCCGAAACGTTTATTTAAAAACAAATAAATAAATAAATAAATAAATAAATAATAATAATAATAATACAAGGGCCGCTAGAGACAGGTCTCCGGTAATATATAATTATAAATAATTCTATTTGTGGAACCTACAGCACATGATTTTAAGGTAATTTACGGCATATTCCGGTTAATATAAGTAAATAATTACGCAAGTTTAAATAAATTTATTCTTATTTATTAAAACATCATAATTTATTTTTTGTTAACAATTTTAATTTAGCACTAAATATTGACATCAAAATATGTCATATTTAATTACAAGTCCCATTTACCAATCAATTAACTTTTCTCCTTACGCAAATTTTTAATTAATCCACAACATCTAAAGAATTAGCACTTATTTAATTTTATTTTCAGATAAATTACATTACGTCTTAGCATTAATCATTACGTATTAATCCTCAAATATAATAAAACTTAAATCTATCATACAAATTTGTTTTCTTAATATAAAGTAGAACAGGACATAATCAAAGCAAAATATACTTTTGTTGTAACTTTCATTAAAAATTTTCTTAGAGCACCGAGTCTGAAATTAAATAATGAACATACAAGATGAAGTTTTGGCTGAGAATAATTAAACCAGAAGAAACTAAAATAATTATTTAGGTCAATGAATACGAAATTTTCAAATCATATAAATCACTTCCCTTGTGTTTTCGTAACTTAATGCAAAATTTCTCGTTTGATCTTGGGAAAGGCGCGTTTACTGACTCGAAAATTTAAAACTTAATTTAAACTGTTTAAATTTTAATTATGAATATTTGAGATAAGTGGCTACATTTAAATTTGAAATTTTAATTTTTAAGAAATTCAAGAGTCACCTCTGTTAAATGTAATGCGTTTAGATACTACAGTAAGCTTATTTTCTGAGGAGTTAATATATTTTCATATTTTAGTATGTTTAAAGGGTGTTTTAGAAAGTTACCAAAAGGTAGAGGAGAGGAGGGTATTATGGAATAGTCGGGAAATATGGAATACCGAGGTTTCGTCTCTGATTAGTGCTACTATCTCTTCAAAATACTATGAATTACTCAAGAAGGACTCCTATGAAGCAATACAGTAAAAGTCGTACCCTTCTCTATAGAACAAAGTAGGCTTCGTGATTTTAAAAATTTTTTGCAGGTAAGTTTTCAAACATTTAAACTTACTAGTACACATGTGATTTCAACATTGATGTTAAGCATAATGTATGCTCAAAGAATTGTATTTTCTTATACTTTGGTCGTTTTTCAGCTGAAAATATTTTGTCCATCAATTTAAAAGTTCATTTTTTAAAGATGGCGTGTCGGGTATTATGGAATACTAGGTATTTCATAGTATCATCTGAAATTGACTTCATATATTCAACTAAAGAAACACAAAATAAAGATGCCGAATGTATCTTCTGTCACAGAAAATTCTCCGAAGGTGATTTTATGAAGTCTAAGGATTTTATGAAGTCATAATTTATTTTGTGTTAACAATTTTAATTTAGCACTAAATATTGACATCAAAATATGTCATATTTAATTACAAGTCCCATTTACCAACCGATTAACTTTTCTCCCTACGCAAATTTTTAATTAATCCACAACATCTAAAGAATTAGAATTTATTTCATTTTATTTGTAGATGAATTACATCAAGTCTTAACATTAGGTATTTAATCCTTTAATATAATAAAACTTAAATCTATCATACAAATTTGTTTCCTTAATATAATATAGAACAGCACATAATCAAAGCAAAATATATTTTTATTGTAACCTTCATCAAAAATTTCGGAAATTAAATAAGGAACATACAAGATGAAGTTTCGGCAGGCAATAATTAAACCAGAGGAAACTAAAATAATTATTTAGGTCAATGAATACGAAATTTTCAAATCATGTAAAACACTTCCCTTGTGTTTTCGTAACTTAATGCAAAATTTCTCTTTTGATCTTGGGAAAGGCGTGTTTACTGACTCAAAAATTTAAAACTTAATTTAAACTGTTTAAATTTTAATTATGAATATTTGAGATAAGTGGCTACATTTAAATTTAAAATTTTTATTTTTAAGAAATTCTAGAGTCACCTCCGTTAAATATAATGTGTTTAGATACTACAGTAAGCTTATTTTCTGAGGAGTTAAGATATTTTCATATTTTAGTATGTTTTTAACCCTTTATCTACTGCATTATGATACAGACTAAAATTGTGTTTGAAACATATATTTTTAGTTACTAAAGTGCATTATATACATATGTTAAAAATTATGCATATCACCTCATCATAATAATTAATGAGAATTTTGTGAGGTCGTACTTTAGTGCACCACTGGTACACAGAGGTCGAAAAAATTATTTCGACATGAAAAAAGTATAGAGAAATATTTACTCTTTATGTTCCTCAAATTTTTTCTAAGATTAGTGGGATATTCTTGATATAATATAGGAATAAATTATAACACACATGCAGATCGTGAAAAATATCAATCAAAAACAGCAAGTGCACTAGCCATTTTTGTTCCATAAAATCCCTTATGGAACAAAAATGGCTATATGTATCGACTAATGTTTTGTAGTGAGGTTAAAGGGAGGTACATCTGCTCTCTTCTTATAAATATCTTTGACATTTCTTCTATAAATTCGATTTTATACTCTTTTTAAAGTAATAGTACTTTAACGTACCGTCAGTAGATAAAGGGTTAAAGCGTGGGTGTTTTGGGTGTGGATGTTGTGTGTGTTTAAAGGGTGTTTTAGAAAGTTACCAAAAGGTAGAGGAGAGGAGGGTATTATGGAATAGTCGGGAAATATGGAATACCGAGGTTTCGGCTCTGATTTAGTGCTGCTGTCTCTTCAAAATACTATGAATTACTCAAGAAGGATTCCCATGAAGCAATACAGTAAGAGTCGTACCATTCTCTATAGAACAAAGTATGTTTCGTGATTTTTAAAAGTTTTTGCAGGTAAGTTGTCAAACATTATTACTTACAAACTTTGAATAAACACCATAAAATGCAATAAACTCGCAGCAATTGTTTCGGGTCGAAAAAACACACGACCCTTCATCAGGCGAATAAAGTTCGCCTATTTATCACATAGAAAACTATTTATCACATAGAAAACAATCTCATACACACAGAAATTCATTGTGAAAGAGTTAGTTCAAAATAAAAAATAATAATATCTCGTTTAAAAAATCTTAACAATAAATTTCCATAGTTAAATAATCTGGTGTGTCACTCACATGACATTCTCTTACCCTGCATTTCAATACCATAAAGATCGATTGCAAATTAAGTCCTAATATCAATAAGGTAAGATAATAAAGATCAGTGTACTTTAAAAACAATCTAAGATAAGTTTATGAACTGTTTTATTTGACATGTAATTCTGTGTAAGGGGGGCTACCGCCTCCTTCAACCCCTTCCCCGTTCAATTATAGTACTTACATTTATAATTATTATATTTTTGATTCAAGGTTATTATTAATTTGCTTTCAAACTTGTCATTCTTAATCAATTATTTCAAGGGGCAACCTAATACGAACTTCAAAATACCAAATTTGTATTTCCTAGAGTCATTTGTTTTTAAGTTGTGCTGATAACAGATATACATGTAGATCAACCGTTAAAAAATTGACTTTTCGTATTCAGGTCACCTCAAAACGTAATACAAAAATTATTCAAAATAAAACTTCCAAAAATACTTCGTTTACTTTATGGGTATGAAAAATTAATTTTCCTTTCTGAACAGTAGTAAAATGTAGTGAAGCACTTCCATCAATTGCGTTCTATAGTAAATAATGCTCAGCTTAATTTTGGTAGCCCTGTGTATAGTCTATAAATTATTTGTACATTACATTGTGTATTTAAATTAATTTAGTTTTATATGAAAAAACACCTAATACAAAACGAAATACATTTCCAGCAATTTCCAAGTATACCCGCAATATATCCAAATACTCTGTATATCCCTGTAAGCAAATGGTGAAGGATTTCCATGCCACAATCTATACAAAACATGCTTTTATGCATACAAAAAATATATTAATTTCGTTTTGTTTAGGGAAATCTATAAACGTTACACTGTACTTACCAAAAATGTCCTTCATAGACGTAACGTATTTTAATTCTTTTGGATATCCCTGTACACGAACCATTTGCTTGATCTCAACGAAAAGTTCAGTGTAGCATCACTATATGACACAAATTTAGAATACCGAGTTTGGGCTTTCTACTACTATTTGTTTTTAGGTAATGCTGATAACAGACACACGCATCGACAGACACACAGACTAACCCCTAAAAACATGATTTTCGGATTCAGCGGACCTCAAAACGTGTAAATATTAGATGGACCGGAAAATAAAGTCATTTTTTAAAAATAAATCAAACAGATGATTTTTTAGCAAGTTTTTATTTTTAATCAATAATGTAATCACCCTCGTTATCAACAACCTTTTGGCATGTAGTGTACAGTTTTCAATGCCAGATCGATAAAAATCAATTGGTTTTTGAGCAAAATCTCTGGGATCGCATTCTGGACGTCACCCAAGTGTTCAAAGTTTCTGCCACTTAGAAAATGTTCTAGCGGCCGAAATGAATGAAAATCCGATGGCGCAATATCGGGCGATATGGTAGTGAGACAATACTTTCCATCCCAATTCATTTTTATTTTTTCTTCCCCCCCCCCCCCTCCCCAGGGTTCGTCTCTTGTAGTGCGGTCTTGCACTATCGTTTTGCAAAAAATGCCTTTTCTCTTGACAGTCGCTGGACACTTTTCAATTAAATATTGATTTACTTCGATTAGAAGTATTGTATTTGGTCCAAAAATTCAATATCCAGTTTTTACCTGATTTACACGTTTTAAGGTCTCCTTAGTCCAAAAAAGTAGCTTTTGGCAATTGGTCAGTGTGTATATGTGTTTGAGTATGTATGTGAGGAATATTCTGGCTATCATATCTCCGAAACTAATAAAGACAGAACTATGAAACTTCAGAATTGAGACACGTGTGGTGTACAGATGAATTTTCCAAATTTTGGTGGAAATTGGAAAAACAGAAGTGGAACCGTAAGTCCGTATAATAAAAATGGCTCAAACGATTTTCTTCAAAGTTGCTATATAAATACTCTATTAGATGTCCTTTCGAATGATATAATTGCTTAGTTCAGGACAATTGATAGGCGTCCTGTATAAATAGCCCAATTTCAGGTATCACAAGTGCGTTGTTTTAAAAATATCTGTACGGATTTTTTTTAAACTCGCCATATTAACTCAATTTTAAATATCCTTTTGTATGTAATTATTGTTTTCCAGTCAATAATTGAGTATGCCAAGTTTTGGTAAAAGTTAGTATCTCAAAAACTGCTCTAATGATTTTCTTGAAAATTGTTACATAAATCATACGTTCCAAGTCTCCCGTTTTTAAAGGGAGACTTCAAACCGAAAATTTTTTAAAGTTATTTTCGGTAATATTAATCGTCGAAAATATAACATAACGTATTCCATTTAAAAATAGTGGTGTCAATTCTGATTCAAAAGTTGAAAATGTTGATAGGTATGCATAAATCCATTTTAGACATCCTTTAATATGTATTACGTGGTCATTACAGAAAAATTAGCAGTAATCCTGATTTAGTAGGTCAGTTTTAGATTTCAGAAATTGGTGTTTTAAAAAATAACTGTACAATTTATTTTCTTATTTTTTTAACTTTCTATGTAAACTCCATTTTTTATGTCTTTATACGTGTATCAAGTTCTTTTTTCAGGAATATTTGTGTCTACTTCGTTAGGTCAATTTTAGGTCTTTTGATCACATCTCAAAAGAAAAAAAAAAAAGAAAAAAGAAAAGCATGTAATACGTGTAATAGCGGCAGTGTTGGGCATAATTGATTAAAAAGTAATTGAATTACAACTGAATTACAATTAAATTACAATTATAATTATTTTACTGTCAATCAATTAACAAGTAATTGATTGCAAATAAATTGAATTACTTATTCAATTTATTTGTAATAATTCAATTTATTTGTAATCAATTATTGTTAATAGATTGACAGTAAAATACTTATAATTGTAATTTAATTGTAATTCAGTTGTAATTCAATTACCTTTTAATCAACTATGCCCAGCACTGAATAGCGGATAATGGAAATCGTGTGGTTGTTTCACACTTGATTTTTTACTATTATAAAGAACATATTTTTCATCTCCAATGATCAAGTCATCAAAAAGTGTCTCTGTATTGTGCCACTGAAGCAATTAGTTGCATATGCTGGATCAGTTAGCTTCTTTTCTTTTGTGCAGATTATGCGAGACCTAAACGCCGTCTCTGCTTACTTTATCAATCTGCTGTAAATGTTCTTGGATGGTAATAAGGCCCTGGAAAAAATTTTAAGGTCGATTAAAAAACCAGTTCAACTAGGATTTATACAAATTTTTCGAATGAGAAAGCAATAAAAATACAAAGTATGCAAATGATTTGTTTATTATAATACACTTTAATTAAAATCTAATTTAAATTAAATGAAGTAATTACCATATTAGATATTTTTCTTATTTTCTGATGGAAAAAAGTATAAGGTCGTCAAATTTTTTGGAGGGACATGCAAATTTTCTGCGGTCTGAGAATGTAAGAAATAGAAAAGGTGACTTAACAATGCAATTATTGTTACCTTAGTCTTTTTCAGTATTATTGGCAACGATGCCGAGGCAGAAGGATTGTCCAATGCAGAATGCCGAAAAATCCTTGGAATGAAAGCGAGTGGGATGAGTGATGCAGCTATTTCCAGATCTATCGGTTAGTCTAAATCGGCAGACAAAAATCTTTCAAAATATAATAAATGCAAGCTCTCAAGAAGACCAAATGCACTTTCAAAGCACCAAAAATGGACCGTTTTTCGATGGACATGCGATTAAAAAAATGTCTTCTTTAGAAATAGTTCGTGGTTTAAGTCTACCATGTACTAGCCAAACTGTCTGGAGTGTTTTAAATTCCAATCCGAGGGCACAGTTCGTAAATTAACACCTCGACAACACTTGACAAAGAAGCATAAATTAACTCTCTTAGAATTTGCTAAAATGTATGTTTAGCTTGGAGATAAGTGGAAAGATTTACATTTTTTGGATGAGAAATTTTTTTTTTGATAGATCAGACGGCTTTAAAAAATAATGGTATGATATTTAAAAGAAATTAAACCCTACTTTTCCAAGCGGCGATATAGAGGGGGGATTAGTATTTGTATGTGGAGCGTTTGTTAGTAATGGTACGTTACCAGTTGGGGTAATTTATACCTAAATGAATGCAAAAACTATCAAGATATGCTGTGTGATAGTTTGCTTCCCAATGCCACTCTAGTTATATCAGGAGATTGAATATTTCAGCCAGGATAATGCCAGTATACATGCTGCTTCTTCAACAAAAGTTTGATTTGAAGCAAATGAAGTCCGTCCGCTTTATTGGCCATCCTGCATTCCGCATTTAAACCCGTTGGAAAATATCTGAAGCATACTTGCGCAGTCTGTTTATAAGAACATATGACACCATCGAGGGAAAGGCAAACTCATCAATGCCATCAAATATACAAGGTAAAATATCAAATCAGAAACTTAATCTAGACCTGAATCAACAATGACTGATCGACTGATAAATACCATTGAAATAAAGGTCAATTTGTAGGATGTTGATTTTATATTTTCATCCACAACTCCTCGACCTTATAATTATTCCCAAGATGAAATGCCATCAGATTTCTAAATTGTCATTTAATGCTTTGATTATATATTACATACGTTCATAACCTATGTTTATGTTTTAACCCCTTAACGCGCTCTCTCCTCGCTGCAAGGACGCAAAATTTAGGATCCAGCTGCAAAAATTCATCACGGAAAATTTTTTTAGCAAAAATTTACGTTTATAACATATCAGAAAAGGCCGATTTTTTTTAACCTTAAAATTTAAAATTTATTTTAGTTTAATTTAGTTCATGATTTCAGGTGGCAGTATAATTTAAATGATCCGAATTGTCTTGCGCCGCAAAGGGTTAAATTTCATTTCTAAGAAAGAGTGATCTTACATTTTTCGAGTTTTACTATGTTTTATACTTTTTGTGTTAATATATTTTGCGACCTGATACTTTTTTCCAGGGCCTTAGACCAAGGTTGATTAAGAGTGTTTGACAGTTTCGCGATTGTTTGACACGGATTTGCTTCCATTCCCGCCCTTAATATGTCATTGTCTAAAGTTGTTTGTCTTCCTGATCAGTAAGAGTCAGAAAGATCAAAATTACCGAATATGAACTAAAAAAAAAAAAACTTTTAGCATTTATGAATATTTAATGCATTTGAATAAACATCACAAATGATTTTTTGCGTTACTACCCTTTTGAAACTCAAAAAGCATACCATGCCGGATATGTACCTCTTCTGGTATTTGTCTGACCCTTCTACTATAAAATGAAAAAAAGAAAAAAAAATGCTTTAATTATTTACGAGTAAACAAGTCACTCTAACCTTGATATGTCTTCGGCATGAGTTCAAGCATACAATAATCCTAATAGCCCACTTATTCACAGTACACCTTCAGGATGTTTCTGGGATGTCTTTTCAACCTGAAGACTTCTTGGAACAAAAATTGCTACATAAAATTATTGGTAAAAAAAAAAAAAATCAAGGAAATTCAAAGACTTTTAGGAATTTTTGTTTTTTACAACGGTAGAAGTGCTTCGTAATGATAATAGCTATAATTAATGGCTCATACTTAATTTAGGTTTTTTAGGACAGCTTTGTATGATAAATAGTAACGATTGTGAGTTGTTTTAGTTAACACTTCAGGAGAGGTGGGATATATTTTATACCACCTAATTTTGATTCCCAACTGCTCATCTGACTTAGCAGAAAAAAAATTCATTTATGTTTTATCTTCTGACTCTGTTTGCAAATTTTCGTGGCTTTTGAATTTAAATCAGTTTAGATACAAAGGGTTAAAAGAAACAACCACCATTGCTTAACTTAACTTAAAAAAAAAAAAAAAAATCTTTATAAAAAAAAAAAAAAAAAAAAAAAAAAAAATCTACATTCTTTATTTTATTTCAATGATTCTTTCTATATTTTAATATGAAGAGTTTATGACTCATAATTTCATATTATATAAACTTTATACTATCACTGGATAAAATAATTGAACCATTTTGAGCTAACATTTGAAAAATTAGCATTTTGTCAGATGTAATTTCGTGATAATTTCTTAAGCAAGTTTACACATAATTTAAATGAGAATTTCGTAACTACATATAGTAAGCTTTATTACACATTAAATTTTTAATCTCTTGAGATTTCAAGCAAGTACTCTTTCTCAAAATGAAAGTTTCGCTACTAACTTCAAAAATATTTTGCCTTTAATGTTGAGAGTATGTCAGTTGTAAACATAATTGTAAACTAATAGTTTCAAGTGGGTAAAATATACTACATCTTAGTTTAAAAATAAGACTTTATTGTAAAAGTATTTGAATAACAACTGCGGTATTTTAAGCAAGATTGGAAATTCAAAATACAGATAAATATTTAATAGAGGTTTACATTGAGGTTTTATTGTTAACACTTTTGCGACCGCTGACGTGAATTCACGTCATTTAAAAATCTGTAAATCCGCCAGTGGGCGTTTCTTTAGGTTACATAGGTTACATTATTGCTTAACAATACACCTAATATTCACATTTATACAATCAATGTATTATGGATACAAATACTTTGATCAGAAAGAGCATAACTGTAATGTATATCTATTTTTATTATATATATGAATACAGAAAATATTATTTAAAATAATATACAAGAATAGCGCCCGCAGGCTGAGCTAACTGTCAAAAAGACAAAAACATGCTGTCACGAAAGTGTTAACTCTTTGGGTACATTTGACGAGTGAGACTCGTCATGTGCTTACTTGTGCGAAGTTACGGTGGACGAGTCTGACTCGTCATCTGAATTTAAGAAGTAGGCGTTAATGTTTGCGGCACCCCCGCCAGGAGGCGTTGATCACAAACACTTTCCTGGCGTTTTTTATGATATCTTACAACCATACTTATATCATCAATATAAGTATATTCCAAATAAAATGTATTACTTTTACATATTAACACTTTCGCGACCGCTGACGTAGATTCAAATCATTTGAAAATCTGTAACTCCACCAGTGGGCGTTTCTTTTCAATTTGTATGCTATTTTTTTTCTTAAATATATAATTAATATTCACAATTTTACAATGAAATATACTATGGATACTAATGCTTTGATTAGAAAGAATAAAATTATAATGTATATCCATTTGTAATATAAATGTGAATACAGAATATTTGTTCTGAAATATTGTTACATGGGAGAACAACGCCCACAGGCGGACCTTACTGTCAAAAATTCAAAATCATTCCATATAGCGACAAATTAAATCCGTCCCTTGGGCATAAAAATCTTCAAATAATTCAGTACTCAAACGGTTAAGCACCAATAACAAAATCTTCTAAATTTTTTCAATTACGTTATATTTTTCATTGTGTAATAAACTCAAAGCTAAATAATTGTATGGAGGAAAAGAAACGGATTAAGATGGTAGTTTTCGGGAAGAGGTTCAAGGTTGTTACAGGCGACTATTTTTATATTCTTTTCGTATTATTATTTTCAAAAAGTAAAATTTAATATATATTTACGCAAGTAAGTTGGCAATTTGCCTGCATAAACTTATTATAAATTTTATGCTATGGAAATAGTGGTATGAAAATAATAATAATAATAATAATAATAATAATAATAATAATAATAAAAGTCGCATGTGGCAGCCCTGAGGTTAAATTAGATCACTCAAACAGAGTACATACGACAAAAAGTTATCATGAACAAAGTTATAACTAGAACCTGTACAATTAAAAAAACACAGATGAAAGGAGTAAACACCACTTTTCAGCGTAAGAAACTGTGGTATTTTAATTGATTGGTACGGAACATCAGCCAAGTGTCCGCATTTGATTTCAATGAGATAGAGGCGTTTCTTTCATATTTGATATGCTATCAAATTTTACTCAAAAATATACGAAAAATTTGTATTTATACAGCAAATGTATACTCAAATGAATAATTCAGCTGAAATAATATTTAGTACTATAAATTTTCATTTGTAACTTAAACATGAAAGCGCTAAATCATTTAGTATTTTTCAGTCACACCCAAAGGCGGAGATTACTGTTGATATGTGGCTGATGTGGTATTTAACATTTTAAAAATTCAATAAATATAGAAAACATGGACAATAGCAAAAATTTCTATGATCACAAATATTTGGTACATGCCCTCTATCAGAAATTAAAATTTCATTAAAATCGCAGCCGGACACTTCTGTGATGTTCCTTGTGAGCATCATTCCTATAGAAAGGGTCATGGTTCGTGTAACCTTAGTCATTTTTTCATTCGTTCTCGTTGAACTCCATAATTTATTCTGTAACATTGTTAGTACCCGCCTTTTTGTTTCACACCACTTTTTTGAAGAGAAATTTTCTTCTTATTTCATCGTAATTAAATATTGGAGAAAATTGCTCTGCATAAATAGCGGTGTGAAAAGAAGGTGGGTACTAACAAGTCTATGGAATAAATTAAAAATGTTAATGGGTCTGTTTCTACATCATGAGGATGTGTTTCGAGAAGCAATTAAAATATAATTTGAGTTTCTGAGAATGAATAATGGTTAAATTGTATGACATAGTACAAGGTATTTAACAAAATTAATGAATATGCAGGAAGGACTTCTAATAATATAAATATAAGGTAAATAAAGGCCAAATAAGGGCATGTAAAAGATATTAAATTTTGCAAATATGCGGATAAAAATGATATAAAACATTCCAGAAATATATATAAGGAAAAGACACCAGTGTTCGCCACCCCTAAAATTTGCCCCAGTGTTCGTCACCCTCACAAAAGACATGTTAAAATAACCGGGTAATTAACATTTATGAATTTTAATCCGCTCGAGCTAGATCTTCTGGTTCTAGGGAATCTAGCACGGGTGAATTCAAATTCATAGATGTTAATTAACTGTTATTTTAACACGGCTTTTGTAAGTGTGACTAACTCTTGCGCAAATTTAAGGGGTGGCGAACACTGGTGTCTCCCCTTATATATTTTTCTGGAATGTTTTATATCATTTTTATCCGCATATTTGCATAATTTAATATCTTCTATATGCCCTTATTTGGTTATTACTTTTTTTTCTCTTCATACTAATACATGACTTGTCTTGCTGCTATATGCGCAACTTGCCTGTATTATTGTTCTCTTAAATCAACTTCTTTTTATTGAATTTCCATATCTTGCATTGACTTTCCATTATCATTTTTATTGCCCATTAGGTGTCGTGCCCTTAGCGACCGTGCCCTTAGCGGAACGTGCCCTTAGCGGCATGGGGTGAAAGGGAAGAAGGAGGAATAGAAGAAGCCGTGCCCTTAGCGGAAATAAGAAGGTGTGCGTGTTCTCTATGGAAAATGGACAAAATATTGTTATTGGTTTATGTACAAGGATAGCCGAAAGTATTCCAAAGCATTTCGTTTTATGAGAGGAATTTCTATAAACCAAATTTTAATAACTTTGCACAAATTTTAATGAAATTGAAATGTGTTATTAAATGCACAAAAGAATGCTTTCTATAGAATGTAGTATAATTAGCATTAGATTTACAGAGTCACACAAAAATATTCAGTTACACTGAGGGTCATTATTGGAAATTTGCTGAATTGCATTTTCGTTTACATTAAGCGTTTATTCTAACGCTAAATTAGTGCCTATCAGCTATTGATGCCAACTGCTCAACAGGTGGCGCTGCTATACAACGATCTCCACAATTTAAGGGAAAGCTATATCTCAGGTTCTATTGCGTATAATCAAACAAAACATGATATGTGTGAAGGCCATTATGAGACATTATGCTAATTCAGTTTGGATGCTTATCGGCCAATATGTGGCGTTGCTATACTGCAAATTTCCTCGATAACGGGAAAGCTATATCTCAACTTCTATGGCATATAACTGTACGAAACTTGATATGTGAGACAACTATTAGAAAAATGCATTTTTTAGGATGTCATTTATAAACAATAAAACTGTCTTTCTTTGGATATTTAGTGTTAGTTTTCTCTAAGATGAAAATTAATTATTTGCACATAGTGAATTTGTATAGGAAAATATAGAAGAAAGTCTTGTGGTGGCCACAACATACTAGTTTTTATTTTATTTCATTTTATATTTTTTTAGTGATATGTGTAATTCAAAATCATTATTGAATATTCCCAACTTAAAATGACTCTAATAGAACATATGCCACTGGTTTGTGTACATGGTCATCCAAAAAATGCCAATGCATTGCGCTTTAGGGGAGACATTTTTATAAATACCATTGAAATAACGTCATCAAAAAATCATAAAGAAATTCGCATTTATTGTTTATATACTAAGAAAATGTTTTGTATAAACTATAATATGCTTAATCTCCAGGGCTACGTAAAAATGTTTAGATACATTAAAGGGGGCAAATAGGAAATTAAGAGCAGCATTTCTGTTTGTGTTAAGCATTTTTAACACTTTCCAACAATGTTTAAGAGTGATTATGAATTCAATTAATCTATATGTCTGTCTTTCTGTCTGCCCATTGTGTGATAATATAGAGAAAGAACATAGAATGTTATACGATAAAACATGTACGTACAGTTGGAAAGTGTTGATAATCTATGTGCGTAACTCATGATTTTTCGTTTTTGTTTTAGTTTTAAAAAGTGTAATGCTTAATTATATTTTCAAAAACTTAAATAAAATCATAAAAGGGGAATAATGTACGTTTTCGTATGGAGTATTGTGATTCATTAAACTTTATATGGTTACAGATCATCGTTCTATCAAATAACGGATATTCTACAGTACGCATACTTATTTTTGCGACAGGGTACTTTTGAAGCGAAATATAGCCAGTGCTAAATGTGGGTAAAGTGTGGAGGAAAATTAAAGATTTCATTTTTTTATTTATTAATTTATTTTAAAACTTATTTTATATATTTCCGCTAAAGGCACGTATGCTAAAAGCACGCCACCGAGTGGGGATAACATTTCCGCTAAGGACACGGGTTTATAGATTTCCGCTAAGGGCACGGTCGCTAAGGGCACGGCCCCGCCCATTATTAGGCTTTATGGTTTTTATTATATTTAGATTATGAATCAGCTAAAAGTTTATGTTATATTTAGATTGGTTTATGATTAAAAAAAAAAAAAAAAAAAAATGATTTTTTTTTTCAAGTTGTTCTTGTTCTCCAGGCTATGTCATTTTATTTTATTTTTATTTTTCAATGTATGAAAAGGTATTTATAATATAAATAAATAAATGAATAAATATACATATATCCAAGTAAAACATTCCATCAAAATGGAAAGTATTTAAAAAGAAAAATCGTGTTAGTTATATTTGTCTATCAAAATATGCTTTATATGAGCTGAAGATTTTTATGTATAACAGGGATGGAACACGGGCGCAGTATTCATACCACTATCAATGTAAGGAAATTTCCTACTTCTTAAATCAACGATATTATAGGTAGTAAAATTTCTTAAACAGATTCCGGTATGAATCCTGCGCCCGTGTTCCATCCCTGGCTATAAGGAACTTTTAAATTCATACATATATATTAGGAACGTTCATATTTCCTATTGAAAATAGTGCAAATGTAACTGTTAGTGTACAAGAACCATACTTGCCAACACCCTAATTAATATTCCGTAGTACTGTTAGTACATGCCCCTTTTTCTATACCACTTTATATTTAGAGTAATTCTCTCCAAATGTAATTACGATTAAATAAGAAGAAAAATACTCTAAAAAATGACTGGTGAAGGGGAAAAAAAAAAGAAAAAAGAAAAAATCGGATACTAACAGTAGTACTACGGAATATTAATTAGGATGGTGGCAGCTATGAAGAACACACAAATCAATTGAGATAAATCAGGGTTCTCCTAAAAAGAAAAATTTTTATATAGTACCTTTTTTTTTTTTCTTTTTAATGTAGTAATTATTTTAAAAAGGTATTAACTAAAATCAGAAATTAATCAAGTTTAAAAATACTATATAAAAATAATCGTATCGAAACTTTCCTTTCTGAGAACCTTGGATAAATTAGTACTATGAAAGATATTTCTGTAAAACATATCATACTATCTTCATGCTGCTCAAAACAAAACGAAATTAAAATACAATTTTCAGCTGAACAGAACGTTTCCTAAAGAATATGGCTAACTAACGGTTGGCTTACTGAACCACAAAAAATATTCAGATATATTATTGATTATAAGTGAAAATTACACAAAGTACACTTTCAGTTGTGTTAGGAGATTTTTTTTTTTTTTTTTTTGTATATTATAGGCTGCGTATGCAATTTTTGGGCAATATACAGGGTTACATAAACAATATAATTTATACCTTCCTTTAAAAAGTAGTGAGATTTTTTTCCTCCATAACTAAAAAAAAGTATATTTTACGGTATCACGATGGAGTTAAAATGCACTGACAGTTAAGAGGACTCTCTACTTACCGTCTCCGGAAGCCGAAGATGATGTTATTCTATGGAGAATTTTGCCCCTTTATAACTCATTATGCATATTTTTAAATTCCTTTTTTACATTCAGAAAATTCACAACTGCTAAACAGGTTATCGCTTTTAAAAAATTGATTTTTATATTTTTAATATTTTATTTTAAAGTTGTAAAATGCAAATTTTCAAAATATGACATTTTATATTCTTGATCTTAAAAATGTAATATTAAAATTTAAGTAAATAAATTTTTAGAAAGCGATAACCTGTTTAGCAGTTGTGAATTTTCTGAATGTGAAGACGAAATTTGAAAATATATATTAGTTAATGAGTTATAAAGGGGCAAAATTTCCCATAGAATAACATGGGCTTCGGCTTTCGCAGACGATAAGTAGAAAGTCTGCTTAAAGGTGTAAAGAATAAATGTAGTTGAAATGATTTTTTATTTATTCACGTCCTTTATAACCTTTGTTTAAAATTCTGTTCACTCTATCTCTGATAAATTTTTGAATTTATTCGATACTAGCAGGCAACGCCCGCTTTGCTGGTCCCTATTTTTAAATGAATCACTATAATTACCGAATTCTCAAAATTGCATTAATTTTTATCACGGGAAAAGAAAAAGAGAAACAAAATCTGATTAGGAAAAATGTCGCACCGGGTTCTCCCTGCCTTCGGAAAAAACTCCCAAAATGCTCTAACTCTTATTTCTATTATTTTCCCCCTTCGCCCTCCCCCCTCCCGTCTATCCTACTAATGTTACAAATTCGAAAATATCCGCAATCGATTTGTAAGTATCAAAAAACTCTATGCACCAGTTTTGAACGATCTATCTCTATTTTTATTTTTTTGCCCCTCTGCTCCCCCCTTCCCGCCCCTCCCAATAATTTTAAAAATTCGAAAATATCCGCAATCGATTTGTAGGTATCGAATACCTCTATGTACCAATTTTGAATGATCTAACTATTTTATTCCCCCCCCCCCACCCGGCCCTCCTAATAACTTTACACTTTCGAAAATATCCCCATTCGACTTGCAGGCCTCTAAAACCTATCTGTACCAATTTTGAATGGCCTAACTGTATTTCTATTTGTTTTTGCCCACAGCAATAGTTATTGGTAAATAGTGTATTTGTAGTGCCCGACTTTTTTTTCACACCACTATTTTTTTAGACTATTTTTCTTCTTATTTAATCGTAATTACGTTTGGAGAGAATTATTCTAAAAATAAAGTGGGGCGGAAAAAGGGGCGGGTATTAACAGTACTAAGGAGTATTAATTAGGATGTTGGGAGCTATGCGGTCCTTGAATTTCCTTGAATTTTCCCACACCACTAATTTTGTAGAGTTGTTTTTGATATAAAAACCCCCCTGTAAATTTAAAAAGAAATTTTTGTTAAAAAATACTGGTAGAGAGTCCTGAGAAAAAAAAATTAAAAAGAAGATGGGTCTGTATGAACCCTGTCTAACTGAATACATATTGTATAATACAATATACATTTTTATATTTATGATTAAGCATTTGCACAATACATTATCTATTTTCATTATCAAATTTTAATTCTAATACATACATGGACCTTCCCTTCTATCGCACCAGTAAATCGAATTCGTCAAATAGCCTTTCTATGCTTGTCAGTATTTTTAGAGAAAAATATATCATCAAGTTTGTGCTAAGTACCAATGATCATTTCAGATTTAGCTAATTCTTGTAAACTGTCCAAAAATAATTAGTTTTTGACTCTTAATGTCAAAAGTGTCAAGTGTTTTGACGAAATTACAGACAGTTATTGGAGGTCATAGAATTTTTGCACAAGTAAGAATAAAATTAATTAAGAAATATTTTGAGACACTTTAATTAAAATTTTCGTACATTTCTGATTAAGAATTGTTTCTGAATTTTGAAGCTGCCGTACAATGATTGACTATCAAAAATAAAAGTAATATTCCTCCCTGTATATTCACAAATAAGAGATAATATATTTAATTATTCGTTAATAATTAAATATATTATCTGATGATATTCTACTTCTTTAAATACCATAGCACTTTTTTTTCTTTTGTGAAATGAATGAAATTGAAATTAATAGCGATTTTTATAATAAGTAACAATTAAACAATGTAATTTTGATTTGGAAAGGAAACTTATTATATATTATCAGGGAATAAATACGTATATTTTCAAGATCTATGTGCCTTTTCGTTCTTAGAATTATGGAGACTTTTGATGTTGTTTTTTAAGTATTGAAAGTCAAATAAATAATAATAATAATTAAATATATATATATATATATATATATTTGCATTAATTGGTCAGAAAATAAAAACTTTTAATAACACTGCGCTTAAAAAAAAAAAAAAAAAATCGACTCCTGATGCTTTTTTTGCTGATTATTATGTAAAATGACCTCTTGAATCAGATTATGACTCCCATTTTGCCCAGTCACCCACCGTTTTTTCGGGACACCACTCCCTCCCTCCAATTTTTATCACTGTTCGGTAATTTTATGGCCATAAATTTGATTTGGAAAATGAAAAAGAATTAATTTAACACTTAAAAACAAAAAAATATATAATGTTTAATAAATAACATTAATAATAGATTTAAAAAAACATAAGAAATGTAATAAATAATTTCAGTGGCAAATCCCCCCCCCCCCTCTAAATTTTTCCTTGCCGCAAATGTTGATGTTTTAGAATTTTCCAGCTCTGTAGCCCCTCATAAGATATTTAACAGTTAAAATACACCCCCCCCCAACCTAAAAATCAAATTTATAGCCATAAAATTACCGAAAAATGATAAAAATAGGGGGCCGTCCCTAAAAAACGGTGGGTGATAGGGCAAAATGGACGTCATATTCGGATTCAGGAGGTCATTTTACATAAGAATTTGCCAAAATGGTGTTGGCGGTAATTTTCTTGTCGAGCAGTGTTATTACATGTCTTGGGAAAAAAAAATTCAATTTTTTTCTGCACTGCGTTGGATGTTTCTAACGTGTTTTGATATTCACGCCCATTGTCGGTTTGGTTTTATTCCGGCGTTTCTCTTACGTTGAATTCAGAAATGCTTGTCTTTTCTTCCTAACACGTAAGAAATTTTCACAATGTAAGGATGAAGATCGGAAGAATTCATCTAGAGGCCATAACAAATTCGAAACAACGAGATATATAAATTAGAGTGCTGATTGAATGGATGAAGGATTAACTTTCCGTGGTTCAAGATGAATCACGTGACATGCTCGAATAGGTTGCTGTGTTTGGCCCTTTATCGCTATTTTGGCATTTAAAATAGCAGTTCGACAAATTATCATTATTATTAGGTAACATGACAGTCCTATGACCGGAAGGAATTGTTTTGTAAACAATTTTACACATATTTCACATTTTAATAAATTATACAATACCTTTTTTTTCATCGTTTCCCAACAAAGTTTAAAAGTGTTTATAAAAGAAAATTTAAACTTTTAAAGAGCTAAATTTAACAACAAATAATAATTTTTCAGCTATTTTTAAGCATTTTGTCGGTTAAAGTTCAACAACACGAAATAAAAGAGAAGTAAAATCAAAATCAAAATGATTTAGAACAAAAGAATATTAAACTACGTAAGTAAACAAAAATATTGTCGTTTATGACTTATACGAAGAATAATCTCCAAACCGTTGCCATAGAAATTTACTGAAAATAAGCTGTTACCAAGGGAACCATCGAATACGCAGGTGCAAGGAGAGCATGTCACATGACTCATCTTGGATCTTCTCAAGGGTTACCATTTATCACTCTACTTTATATATCTCGTTGATTCGAAACAATTAATGTATAAAATACATTGGTTGGTTGGTGTCGTGTCTAGGATAGAAAATAATTTTAAATGGGGCCAAAGGTCTTATATACAGCATCTGTGATTTGAAGGCAATTTTCTTCATATAAGTCCGCCCACGGATTGTCACTTATTTGCTGCAATTGTGCCAGAATAGCGGGGCAGTTGAAAAGATGTTTGGGGGTTAGTTCTATGTCTGGGCAGTCTTTGCAGAGGCAGTAAGTCCTTGTCCCGTCTCTATGGATCTTCATCCCCCTAAAGTGTCCTGGCCGGAGTCTTGTTAGAGTGATGGTGAGAGTTCTATTGGTACTGATTTCAGGGATTTGGTGTTTGATTTTGAATTTCCTATCATTGAGTTTTGCCTTAGCAACTGAATTGATATCGCTGAGAGTGACATCAGTAACCCTGCTGGTGTTTAATTGTCTTGCTTCTTTTGCCAAGGCATCAGCCCTCTCATTTTCAGTAATGCCAACATGCGCGGGAATCCACTGCATGGTGCACTGTTTCTTCAAATGGAAAATATTACGAAGTGTACGGTGTATAAATGTAGGGTATTTTGCACATTACATTTTAAATGTGTTTTTTTATAATGTAGCTCACTTTATTGCTTTTTACCTTTTGCCCGACTTGAGGGCCTTAAGGGGGAGGGGACAGATTCTCTATGGAGCATTTGGCAATAATCTGCTAACATGTTAACATTCCATCGTCCCTGATATCTCTTTTTCATTTTTTGATGTCTTGATGAATAGGTTTCTTTACTCTTCATTCACATCTTCTAGATTTTACGAGAAATAACTTAGATTGAGTTGAAAAAGTAGAACTTTAAGCTCAAACAATCCCTTTTTTTGTCAAAACGGTACGTGATGGAAATTTTTAAGTAGTTTTTCCTTAATCAGCATCCAAAAATAACCCAGAAAAACACATCACCTCGAAGAAAAAAAAATATTGTCGACCTTTGTTATAGATATTAAGAACCATATTTAGTTTATAAGAGAATTTTCAATAGAGTTAAAATGTATTTGTAAACTCCGTTCTTTTATCCGTCCGTCTGTCTGTATATTTGTTTATACGCACTCTCATTTAAATAATATCTTAAAATTGATATGTGTTATGCAGATTCCAATTAGCATGTTTTATATCGAAGACGATTTTCAATTAAATTGCTACTTTGTGTCCAGTTACTTGCGGCGAAAGAATTAGGATAATATGTAACCGAATTCTTTTCAAAAATTGGGATACATATATTATTTTAAAACCTACATTTGAATACATTTCTTTAACCCTTTAACGTTCACTACTTAATTTATTTTAAAAATTACTAAACTAATTTTAAAAATGGC
Source organism: Salticus scenicus (assembly GCA_963930645.1). NCBI lineage: Eukaryota > Metazoa > Arthropoda > Arachnida > Araneae > Salticidae > Salticus > Salticus scenicus. Next base: position 129,867,770 of record OZ005662.1, on the reverse strand, counting down.
TTTTAGACACATAGCTGATCATAAATATTTAAAAAATAAAAAAATTATCATTGTTCCTTTTCGAGAAATTTTCGGTTTGAAACATCTGTAAGTAAACCTTATTAAATTCAAATAATATTCAATTTAATAAATAAATCACTTTATAAGTAAACATTATCGACAACAAAAACTCGTAAAAGTTGCATAGATCCCAACATTTCAATTTATTCCGGAGTATTTTAACCCTTTGCGGCGCAAGGTAATTCGGATCATTTAAATTACATGCACTGCCACCGGAATTTACGAACATAATTAAAATAGAAGAAATTTTAAATTTTCACGTTAAAAAAAAAAAAAAAAATAGGTCATATCTGCTATGTTATAAATGTAAATTTTTGCTAAAAAATTTCCGGGATAAGTTTTTGCACTTGAGAATTAAAATTAGGTGTTCCATCAGCGGGAACACTGCGACTGAAAGGGTTAAAGCATGAATTGTTTTCATGCTTTAAAAAAATACAAAGTTTAGTCTATGAAATGTATTTCTAAAACATGCGCACTTCTTTATATACTGAACATAATTGTTATATACTGTATAAAATGTAATAAAGTTAACATACGTTATTCAGATGCAAATAAACATATTTGCTTCAGAATATAGTGTTATTAACAGTTTCGCGACCGCTGACGTATATTCACGTCATTTGAAAATCTGTAACTCTACAAGTGGGCGTTTCTTTTGCAATTTGTATGTCGTTTATTTCTTAAAAAATGTACGTAATATTCCTATTTGTACAACCAATATACTATGGATATAAATACTTTGATTAGAAAGAGTATATTTATAATGTATAGTCATTTGTAATATGAATCTGAATATAGAAAATTTTGTTCTGAAATATTGTGACTTGGGAGAATAACACCCACCACTTCCTAAAATCACTGGTTAATAAAATCAGCCTCTTACTAGTCTGATCAAATCGCTGGGTCCGGCATTAAATCAAAAGAAACCGCCGTTTAATAAAATCAGCATCGCCGGTTAATAAACTCAAAAGAAAATCTCTTTAACAGTAAAAATGATCACGTATGTAAACTAAACAACGAATTATATTTTCTCACCGGATTTTTGAAAAGAAAAAAAAGAAACAAAACTGAACAAGCCATCACATTAATACTCTTTGGCGAAAACTTTATGCCTTAGACAAAAAAAAAAATAGACAGAAAGAAAAAAAAGATAACCAGGAAAGTAAAAGAAAGAAAAACACGCTCCGCCATGTGTTGTAGTTATGAATTCAAGGAATGAATTCTTCAAATGATTGGTCAATGAGCATTTTTTTCTGTCTTTAAATATTCGAAAATGGAATTTCTAGTTATTTTGAAGCAACTTAGCAGCAAGATATGCAAGCTGATAGCTTTTATTTTGAAGGTAAAGCATAAAATTTTGGTAAAGTATGATGATTTTCTTCAAATGCATAGTCAAAGGAAGGCAACATCGAAGTTTGAAATTTCTCAATTTGCTTCATGAAAACATAAGAATGAACATGTTATTAGTGCCTAAGTGGTACCAAACGTAAATCTGAACCGCAAGCGAAAATGAATAAGGAAAGCAGAAGTCATCAGTGATGCACTTCTAGATAGATACAAGAATGCCAGGTCAAAGAAAATTTCCATCTTTTATGTAATTTTGTCCTTAATTTCATTTGAATGATAAGCAGCGAAAACTCCATTCCTACGGATGGCTAGTTGATAGATGGAAGGGTGAAGAAGAATTTATTTTTATATTTAGGTAATGAATACCCTTTTATTGAGTTCAGGCATATTCGCTGGTTTTAAAAATCAGCCGCTTAATAAAATCATTTTGATGAAAACAAACGTCATTTTATAAAGCGGCGGCTACTGTATATATATACTGCTTGAATTCAAATAAGTTTGATTCTCATTTGGTTTTTCACATATTATTCTTTCAGTTTAAACTTTTTCTTTTTATTCGGTGTTATACGGTATAGCTTGTTGTAAATGTTCAGCTATTTGCATAGAACAAGACAGAAATAACACCTACTTTACATGCAATATTCATTCTATACCCTTGAAAACGTAATGAATTTGTATGTTTCAATTTAAGGTTGCTTGATATTCGTAATCTTTTTTTGTATTTTTTCTGGTTTCAACTTATTCAATGTTTCTTGGTTTCATCTATTCAATGTTTGAAAAGGTTTTCGTTATATATTATCATACATACACACAAATATATATAATATATATATATATATATATATACACATGTATATACATGTTTAGTACATATATGGTACATATATAAGGCTAGTTAAAACCGGTCTATTTTTTGCTTTTATTTTAAAAATAAAGCTCTAAATATAGTTTCTGTGAGATTTATTTTATGTAAATAGAAAAAACTATAGATTTAGCTGTCACTCTGAAAGTAAACTGATTTAAAGTTTAAACTGCGCAATGGATATGTGTAATCGGAAAACATTTTTTAATCTAAGCAAATTACAAAATTCCCCCCCCCCCTTCTCACTTTCTTCTATCTCTAAAAGGACTTCAAATATCTCTATCTAATCTCTATCTAATATCTCTATTCTAATATCTATCTCTAAAAGGACTTCAATCTACCCTTCAGACTGTTATACAGAAGTAATCGAATATAGTTAATCTGGTGTGACATGTACACACCTTTATCCTACCTTGCATTTCAATAATCCAAAGACAAATAGGAGATTAAGGCGTAAGATAATAAGTACTGTATATAAACCTACGTTAAAAAGAAGTCAAACTAGTTTTCGGAACAGTTTTATTTGACAAATAATTTCTAAGTGTGTGCGTGTATGTGAGGGAGAGGTACAACCCTCCTCAGACTCCCATTTGAATATCGTATTTACATTTATATAGACTTCAAGACACGTATTTAAATTTAAAAGTTTATAGAAATTTCATTCACACTACTGCTTGAAACATATTAATCTCGATCAAATTTTTCAAGTAGCAACCTCATAAGGAATTCAAAATATAACATTTGAATTGCCTGCAGTTACTTTTTTTTTAAGTTACGCTTTTAATAAACATACACAAAAATCAACAGTTAAAAACTTGGTTTTAATATTCAGGGAGCCTTAAAATTCGTAATTATACAAAAACAAGCGCTGTAGTTTTACCGAATGGCTATAAGGAATTAATTTTAACCCCTGAGAAATTTACTTAGACATGGTAAAATATAGTAAAGCACTTTCATCAATTACATGCAATAAAAATGTGTTTTTACTTAATCATTTAGTAGCTCTGTATATCTTGTATAATCCTGTATATCTTGTATCCTGTATATCTTGTATCCTGTATATCTTGTATCTCTGTATATCTCTGTATATCTTGTACATACAGTAATATATTAGTAACACAAAGCTCAACTTGAAGTGTACTTCAATCAATTTCTAAGTATAGTTTCATTGTATTCTAGTTATAGCCCTGCAAATGAATGGTAAATGATTTTTATTCCATATTCTACACGGAAATACTTTTCTGCAGATTAAAAAAAAAAAAAAAAATGTTCATTTCATTTTGCAAAGGGTGGCCTACAGATGTTAAAATATACCTACCAAAAATTTTCCCATTGATGTAACGTATTTGAATTATTTTGGATGTCCTTGTACAAGAACCATTTGCTTCATCTCAACGAAAAGTTTAGTGTAACATCGCTACATAATAATGATTTAGAATATTAAAACCCGAATAAACTACTATGTCCGAAACGTCAAAAGAAAAATATTTGTGATGCATACAGCTGTTTCGGTCGCCTTAAGCGTACCGTCTTCAGTGCAAAAAGAATTCTGAATCTGGAGAAGTGCTCGTATATATAGGAGAGGGACCGAATTTAGTTCAACCAATAGGATTACGGGAAAGGTGGAGTGTGTGGCCTTGTAAATTGTGATTTCGCTGTTCCCTATTTGTCTGATTGTTGGAAATTTTACATTCAGTCCACATTTTCTTAATTTTTCTACTGTTTACACAGCTAACATTCCTATATTCCGATTGGCCACACACTCCACCTTTCCCGTAATCCTATTGGTTGAATTAAATTCGGTCCCTCTCCTATATATACGAGCACTTCTACAGATTCAGAATTCTTTTTGCACTGAAGACGGTACGCTTAAGGCGGCCGAAACAGCTGTATGCATCGCAAATATTTTTCTTTTGGCGGTTCTGACGTAGTAGTTTATTCGGGTTTTAATATTCCTACGCCAAGTCTCTTGTTATTATTAATGATTTAGAATACCGAGTTTGCATTTCTTGCAACCTTTTGTTCTTGATAATATGTTGATAACAGACTGAGACCAACCACCAAAAGCATGATTTTCAGACTCAGGGGCTTCAAAACGTGAAAATATAAAAAATACTAAATTTTAAAACAATGACCCAGAAACAATACTTTTTCTATTATGTATATGGATAAGAGAAAGTAAAAAGAAAACTAGTATGCTTAGACAATCGCAAAAATTTCCGCTGTATCATTCTATTTAACCGAATCACCTACCTGTTAACTTGCACACAAATGTAATTAATATACTAGTCACAGCTATGTGTCCTCTATATGCACAATCTCTCCTAGCTTTACCTTATATATATATAATTTCTTGAAAATGTGCACAAAATCATTTTAAAATATTATAAGTAATAACTGCTCATAGTGAATTTAAATGCATACAATTTTTTTCCCCCGTGGCTTTCTATACGACTCTAAATTAATTGAAATTTATCCAAATCGAATATAATTAATAGAAATTAGTTAAAATTTTTCTCGTATGCAAAACGCATAATGTAAAGGGCGCATTTAAATGAAATGCAATTTTTTTTTTGCTCTTGATTCCCGACCAGGAATGAAAAATTTCTGCCATTTTTGCTGCCAGTAGTTTTATTTTATCTATCCTATTTCATTAAAAAAAAAAAAAAAAAAAAAAAAAAACTTAAAAATACGATAAATATTTCTGCATAGTATTAGTAGTAGCGAAAATAAAGTGAAAAATTTTCGTTCCTAGCCTGAAACTTGATCTAAAAATCTTACATGCATAGTATGGTAACATTTAATTAAGTTAAAAAATGCAGTAAACAATAAATTATAATAAAATCTTACTATATTCTACTAACGATATTTTTACCGGTAATGTATTATGTATTTAATTTAACAGGGTGGAGGAGCCGCTCACCACTCCAGAAGTGGTGTCGTGTCGAGCGCTTCTAGCTATGCTAGGCCCCTCTTCCGGAACGTTTATTTAATAATAATAATAAAAAAAATAATAATATTACAAGGGCTGCTAAAGACAGGTCTCCGGTAATATATAATTGGAAATAATTCTATTTGTGGAACCTACAACACATGATTTTAAGGTAATTTACGGCATATTCCGGTTAATATAAGTAAATAATTACGCAAATTTAAATAAATTTATTCTTATTTATTGAAACATTATAATTTATTTTTTGTTAACAATTTTAATTTAGCACTAAATATTGACATCAAAATATGTCATATTTAATTACAAGTCCCATTTACCAACCGATTAACTTTTCTCCTTACGCAAATTTTTAATTAATCCACAACATCTGAAGAATTAGAATTTATTTAATTTTATTTGTAGATGAATTACATCAAGTCTTAACATTAGGTATTAATCCTTTAATATAATAAAACTTAAATCTATCATACAAATTTGTTTTCTTAATATAAAGTAGAACAGCGCATTATCAAAGCAAAATATACTTTTGTTGTAACCTTCATTAAAATTTTTCTTAGAGCATCGAGTCTGAAATTAAATAATGAACATACAAGATGAAGTTTTGGCTGGGAATAATTAAACCAGAAGAAACTTAAATAATTATTTAGGTCAATGAATACGAAATTTTCAAATCTTATAAATCACTTCCCTTGTGTTTTCGTAACTTAATGCTAAATTTCTCTTTAGATCTTGGGAAAGGCGCGTTTACTGACTCGAAAATTTAAAACTTAATTTAAACTGTTTAAATTTTAATTATGAATATTTGAGATAAGTGGCTACATTTAAATTTGAAATTTTATTTTTTAAGAAATTCAAGAGTCACCTCTGCTAAATATAATGTGTTTAGATACTACAGTAAGCTTATTTTCTGTGGAGTTAAGATATTTTCATATTTTAGTATGTTTTTAACCCTTTATCTACTGCATTATGATACAGACAAAAATTGTGTTTGAAACATGTATTTTTAGTTACTAAAGTGCATTATTTAAAAATATATATGCTAATAATTATGCATATCACCTCATCATAATAATTAATGAGAATTTTGTGAGGTCGTACTTTAGTGCACCACTGGTACATAGAGGTCGAAAAAATTATTTCGACATGAAAAAAGTGTAGAGAAATATTTACTTTTTATGTTCCTCATATTTTTTCTAAGATTAGTGGGATATTCTTGAAATAATATAGGAATTAATTATAACACACATGAAGATCGTGAAAAATATCAATCAAAAACAGCAAGTGCACTCCATAAAATCCCTTATGGAACAAAAATGGCTATATGTATCGACTAATGCTTTGTAGCGAGATTAATGGGAGGTACATCTGCTCTCTTCTTATAAATATATTTGACATTTCTTCTATAAATTCGATTTTATACTCTTTTAAAAGTAATAGTACTTTAAAGTACCGTCAGTAGATAAAGGGTTAAAGTGTGGGTGTTTTGGGTGTGGATGTTGTGTGTGTTTAAAGGGTATTTTAGAAAGTTACCAAAAGGTAGAGGAGAGGAGGGTATTATGGAATAGTCGGGAAATATGGAATACCGAGGTTTCGGCTCTGATTTAGTGCTGCTATCTCTTCAAAATACTATGAATTACTCAAGAAGGATTCCCATGAAGCAATACAGTAAGAGTCGTACCATTCTCTATAGAACAAAGTATGTTTCGTGATTTTTAAAAGTTTTTGCAGGTAAGTTTTCAAACATTTAAACTTACTAGTACACATGTGATTTCAACATTGATGTTAAGCATAATGTATGCTCAAAGAATTGTATTTTCTTATACTTTGGTCGTTTTTTAGCTGAAAATATTTTGTCCATCAATTTAAAAGTTCATTTTTAAAGATGGCGTGTCGGGTATTATGGAATACTAGGTATTTCATAGTATCATCTGAAATTGACTTCATGACTCATGTATTCAACTAAAGACACAGAAAATAAAGGTACCGAATGTATCTTCTGTCACAGAAAATTCTCCGAAGATGATTTTCTGAAGTCTAAGGATTTTCTGAAGTCATAATTTATTTTGTGTTAACAATTTTAATTTAGCACTAAATATTGACATCAAAATATGTCATATTTAATTACAAGTCCCATTTACCAATCGATTAACTTTTCTTCCTACGCAAATTTTTAATTAATCCACAACATCTAAAGAATTAGAATTTATTTAATTTTATTTGTAGATGGATTACATCAAGTCTTAACATTAGGTAATAATCCTTTAATATAATAAAACTTAAATCTATCATACAAATTTGTTTTCTTAATATAAAGTAGAACAGCACATAATCAAAGCAAAATATACTTTTGTTGTAACATTCATTAAAAATTTTCTTAGAGCACCGAGTCTGAAATTAAATAATGAACATACAAGATGAAGTTTTGGCGGGGAATAATTAAACCAAAGGAAACTAAAATAATTATTTAGGTCAATGAATACGAAATTTTCAAATCATATAAAACACTTCCCTTGTGTTTTCGTAACTTAATGCTAAATTTGTCTTTTGATGTTGGGAAAGGCGTGTTTACTGACTCGAAAATTTAAAACTTAATTTAAACTGTTTAAATTTAAATTATGAATATTTGAGATAAGTGGCTACATTTAAATTTGAAATTTTAATTTTTAAGAAATTCAAGAGTCACCTCTGTTAAATGTAATGTGTTTAGATACTACAGTAAGCTTATTTTCTGAGGAGGATATTTTCATATTTTAGTAAGGATGATTTGGGATGTTTTGGATGTGGATGTTGTGTGTGTTTAAAGGGTGTTTTAGAAAGTTACCAAAAGGTAGAGGAGAGGAGGGTATTGTGGAATAGTCGGGAAATATGGAATACCGAGGTTTCGGCTCTGATTTAGTGCTGCTATCTCTTCAAAATACCATGAATTACTCAAGAAGGATTCCCATGAAGCAATACAGTAAGAGTCGTACCATTCTCTATAGAACAAAGTATGTTTCGTGATTTTTAAAAGTTTTTGCAGGTAAGTTTTCAAACATTTAAACTTACTAGTACACATGTGATTTCAACATTGATGTTAAGCATAATGTATGTTCAAAGAATTGTATTTTCTTATACTTTGGTCGTTTTTTAGCTGAAAATATTTTGTCCATCAATTTAAAAGTTCATTTTTAAAGATGGTGTGTCGGGTATTATGGAATACTAGGTATTTCATAGTATCATCTGAAATCGACTTCATGTATTCAACTAGACACAGAAAATAAAGGTGCCGAATATATCTTCTGTCACAGAAAATTCTCCGAAGATGATTTTATGAAGTCTAAGGATTTTATGAAGTCATAATTTATTTTGTGTTAACAATTTTAATTTAGCACTAAATATTGACATCAAAATATGTCATATTTAATTACAAGTCCCATTTACCAATCGATTAACTTTTCTTCCTACGCAAATTTTTAATTAATCCACAACATCTAAAGAATTAGAATTTATTTAATTTTATTTGTAGATGAATTACATCAAGTCTTAACATTAGGTATTAATCCTTTAATATAATAAAACTTAAATCTATCATACAAATTTGTTTTCTTAATATAAAGTAGAACAGCACATAATCAAAGCAAAATATAATTTTGTTGTAACTTTCATTAAAAATGTTCTTAGAGCACCGAGTCTGAAATTAAACAATGAACATACAAGATGAAGTTTTGGGAGGAAATAATTAAACCAGAGGAAACTAAAATAATTATTTAGGTCAATGAATACGAAATTTTCAAATCATATAAAATACTTCCCTTGTGTTTTCGTAACTTAATGCAAAATTTCTCTTTTGATCTTGAGCAAGGCGTGTTTACTGACTCGAAAATTTAAAATTTAATTTAAACTGTTTAAATTTTAATTATGAATATTTGAGATAAGTGGCTACATTTAAATTTGAAATTTTAAATTTTAAGAAATTCAAGAGTCACCTCTGTTAAATGTAATGTATTTAGATATTACAGTAAGCTTATTTTCTGAGGAGGATATTTTCATATTTTAGTATGAGTGATTTGGGATGTTTTGGATGTGAATGTTGTGTGTGTTTAAAGGATGTTTTAGAAAGTTACCGAAAGGTAGAAGAGAGGAGGGTATTATGGAATAGTCGGGAAATATGGAATACCGAGGTTTCGGCTCTGATTTAGTGCTGCTATCTCCTCAAAATACTATGAATTACTCAAGAAGGTCTCCTATGAAGCAATACCGTAAGAGTCGTACCGTTTTCTATAGAACAAAGTATGTTTCGTGATTTTTAAAAGTTTTTGCAGGTAAGTTTTCAAACATTTAAACTTACTAGTACACATGTGATTTCAACATTGATGTTAAGCATAATGTATGCTCAAAGAATTGTATTTTCTTATACTTTGGTCGTTTTTTAGCTTAAAATATTTTGTCCATCAATTTAAAAGTTCATTTTTAAAGATGGTGTGTCGGGTATTATGGAATACTAGGTATTTTATAGTATCATCTGACATTGACTCCATGTATTCAACTAAAGAAACAGAAAATAAAGATGCCGAATGTATCTTCTGTGACAGAAAATTCTCTGAAGATGATTTTATGAAGTCTAATTAGTTTTCCTATGGTTTAAACAGTTTAAACCACCTATTCCACACACACACACATATATATATTTAAATAATTGATTTACATTATGGTAAAAATCTGCACAGTCCGAAATTTATAGGCTTTGACTTGCCACAGTCTGTACAGTTACTTTTTTTACTACACCCGGCACGGTATGACAAATAAAAATTTCGCCCGGGCTTAACACGACCTGTTTTTAACGACAAAGTCGATGAAATCAGGCACGCTAAACCAAAAATAGTAGAAAAGACTACTTTATTTCTATGCAAGAATTTTTTAGCATTGTACTTTTCAGAAGTTTATATATCCAAGCAATAGAATATCGATTGACAAAACTATTTACCACTTAGAAAACAATCTCATACAAACAGAAATTCATTGTGATAGACTTAGTTCAAAATAAAAAAATATCTCGTTTAAAAAATCCCAACAACAAATTTCCATAGATAAGTAATCTGGTGTGCCACTCACATAGCATTCTCTTACCCTGCATTTGCATACTATAAAGATCGATTGCAGATTAAGTCCTGATACCAATAAGGTAAGATAATAAAGACCGATCTGCTTTAAAAATAATCTGAAACAAAATTATGAACTGTTTTATTTGACATATAATTCTGTGTAAGAGGGGCTACCGCCTCCTTCAACCCTTCCCCGTTCCATTGTATTACTTACATTTATAATTATTATATTTTTGATTCAAGGTTATTATTAATTTGCTTTCAAACTTGTCAATCTTAAATAATTATTTTAAAGGGCAGCCTAATACTAACTTCAAAATACCAAATTTGATTTCCTTACAGTCATTTGTTTTTAAGTTATGCTGAAAACATATATACATACAGACCAACCTCTAAAAATTGGACTTTTCGTATTCAGGTCACCTCAAAACGTGATACAAAAATTATTGAAAATAAAACTTCCAAACATACTTCGTTTACTATATGGGTAGGAAAAATTAATTTTCCTTTCTGAACAGTGTTCGTCAACATAGTAAAATGTAGCAAATCACTTCCATCAATTGCGTTCTATAGTAAAGAATGCTCAACTTAATTTTGTTAGCCCTGTGCATAGTCTATAATTTATTTGTACATTACATTGTGTATTTAAATTAATTTAGTTTTATATGAAAAACACCTAATACAAAATGAAATACACTTCCAGCAATTTCTAAGTTTACCACCAATATATCCAAATACTCTGTATAACCCTCTAAGCAAATGATGAATGATTTCTATTCCCCAATCTACACAAAACATGCTTTTATGAATACAAAAAATATGTTAATTTCATTTTGTTTAGGGCAAACTATAGACATCACACTGTACTTACCAAAAATTTCTTCATAGACTTAGCGTATTTTAATTCTTTTGGATATCCCCGTACGCGAACCATTTGCTCGATATCAACGAAAAGTTCAGTGTAGCATCACTATATGATACAAATTTAGAATACCGAGTTTAGGTATTCTACTACTATTTTTTCTTGGGTAATGCTGATAACAGACACACACAGACCAACCTCTAAAAAACAATATTTTCGGATTCAGCGTACCTCAAAATGTGTAAAATAAAGCTATTATTATTTTTAAATAAATCAAATAGATGATTTTTTAGCAAGTTTTTAATCAATAATGTAATCACCGTCGTTATCAACAACCTTTTGGCATGTAGTGTACAGTTTACAATGCCAGATCGATAAAAATCTATTGGTTTTTGAGCAAAACCTCTGGGTTCGCATTCTGGACGTCACCCAAGTGTTCAAATTCTTAAAAAAATGTCTTTTTTAGAAATAGTTCGTGGTTTAAGTCTACCATGTTCTAGCCAAACTATCTGGATTGTTTTAAGTTCCAATCCGAGGGCACAGTTCGTAAAATTAACACCTCGACAACACTTGACAAAGAAGCATAAATTAACTCCCTTAGAATTTGCTAAAAAATATGTTTAGCTTGGAGATAAGTGGAAAGATTTACTTTTTTTGGATGAGAAAATTTTATTTTGATAGGCCAGACGGCTTTAAAAAATAATGGTATGATATCAACCCTTTGCGGCGCAAGACAATTCTGATCATTTAAATTATACTGCCACCGGAATTCATGAACTAAATTAAACTAAAAGAAATTTTAAATTTTAAGGTTAAAAAAACCGGCCTTTTCTGATATGTTATAAACGTAAATTTTTGCTAAAAAATTTCCGGGATGAATTTTTGCAGCTGGATCTTAAATTTTGCGTCCTCGCAGCGAGGACACCGCGCGTTAAGGGGTTAAAAAAAATTAAACCCTACTTTTCCAAGCGGCGATATGGAGGGGGGATTAGTAATTGTATGGAGAGCGTTTGTTAGTAATGGTACGTTACCAGTTGTGGTAATTTATACCTAAATGAATGCAAAAAGTATCAAGATATGCTGGGTGATAATTTGCTTCCCAATGCCACTTTAGTTATATCAGGAGATTGGATATTTCAGCCAGGATAATGCCAGTATACATGCTGCTTATTCAACAAAAGTTTGATTTGAAGCAAATGAGGTCCGTCTGCTTGATTGGCCATCCTGCATTCCGCATTTAAACCCATTGGGAAATATCTGAAACATACTTGCGCAGTCTGTTTATAAGGACATATGACACCATCGAGGGAAAGGCAAATTCATCAATGCGATCAAATATACAAGGGAAAATATCAAAAAACAAACTTCATCTCGACCTGAATCAGCAATGACTGATCGACTGATAAATATCATCGAAATAAAGGTCAATTTGTAGGATGTTGATTTTATATTCTCATTCACAACTCCTCGACCTTATAATTATTTCCAAGATGAAATGCCATCAGATTTCTAAATTGTCATCTAATGCTTTGATTATATATTACATACGTTCATAACCTATGTTTATGTTTTTAATTTCATTTCTAAGAAAGAGTGATATTAAAATTTTCGAGTTTTACTATGTTTTATACTTTTTTTGTTTATATATTTTGCGACCTTATACTTTTTTCCAGGGCCTTAGACCAAGGTTGATTAAGAGTGTTTGACAGTTTCGCGATCGCGATTGTTTGACACGGATTTTCTTTCACTTCCGCCCTCAACATGTCATTGTCTAAAGTTGTTTGTCTTCCTGATCAATACGAGTCAGAAAGATCAAAATTACCGAATTTGAACTAAAAAAAAACCACCTTTAGCATTTATGTATGTTTAATGCATTTGAATAAACATCACAAATGATTTTTTTTAGCAACTGTTGCGTTGCTACCCTTTTGAAACTCAAAAAGCATACCATGCCGGATATGTGCACCTCTTCTGGTATTTGGCTGACCCTTCCACTATGAAATGAAAAAAAAAAAAAAAAAAAAAGCTTTAATTATTTACGAGTAAACAAGTCACTCTAACCTTGAAATGACTTCGGCATGAGTTCAAGCACACAATAACCCTAACAGCTCACTTATCGACAGTACATCTTCAAGATATTTTTGGGATGTATTTTCATCCTGAAGCCATCTTGGAGATATCCTGGGGAGACGATGTGCTGGTAGGGAAGCTAATAAATGACAATCGAATATCGACCTGTGCAAAAACTACATTGTTTTCCGGTCCTCCTAATATAACAAAAACTTAATTTCGAAAATTTGACCTAAAAACGATACTTTCTCTGCCATAAACATGGATGAGAAAAAGTAAAAAGTAAAACATGTATTTGTCTAAAATTTATTTAACAAAAATAAATATAAATGTAAAATAAAGGTAGGAAAGTTTGCGCACAATTCAACAGAATAAATAAAAAATTTCTATTATTAAATTTTTGCTAAACTATTGCTCAATAATTTTGAATTCATTTGTTTTCTATGCATTTCTATCACTATTTTGTTGTTAAGCTGTAATTTAAAGCATCAGCTGCAATAAAACCAAGAGAGCTCTTTTGCGGAATTTGTCCTTACAGGATAGGTGTGATTGCGCACATGGGCAGGAGAGATTGCTTTTATTTATAACTACAGTTAAATTGTTAACATAATGAGGAATTTGCAAACATGGGGGATTTGAACAAAATCCTATTTTTCTGGTAGTTTTAGGCCCATAGATTTCAAAAAGTTTATTAAAAATGCAAAAAAAAAGTTCTCACTAATTTAAAAAATAACTTTAAAATTAACCAAAAATCACGTGACTTCAAAACGCTGCCTGACGTCACACTTTATGATGCTTCAATGTTTACGTTTTGTTAGCCTGGTTTGTAAGCAGCAATTCGTTTTAACTTTCGTAATTATCAATCGTTTACGTGATTTCTGAGCATTTATTTTTCATCTTATAATTATTTAATATCATTATCACCATTTTCCATTATCATAATTTTCAATTGTTTTCTTTTCATGGCGGTTGTCTAATGTTTTCGTTTTATAGGATCATGTGGAACGCTAAAGAATAATTTTTGAGAAGCATTAGCCGTTGTATTAGTGCAGAGTAGTACAATACAATATTTATACTACGAGTTTTTAATATCCGTCATTATTATAACATACAAAACCTATTTCACTGATTCATGAAGCAAAGCAAAGCACGAAATCGAATGTAAACAACGATTACTCCCGTTTGTTGTCAAAAAGGTGACGTCACGATATATTATACTGCGTTTCCTCGATAGAATAAATAGTGCGATGTTAAAATTGCTATTAATCAGTCATTAGATTTCAAATAAAGAAAATGTATGTATTTATTTTCTTACCTTTTCATTTTCCATTATATAAGAATAAAAATCAGAAAACGTGCAAATTGTCTATTGCACTTAAGGGGACTTGACACCTTTTATTTGGTATCATGTAAGGTTTCCAATAAAAGCTTATATTTCCATTTTATATTTATAAATTGAACTGTATTAGTTTTATAAAATAAATATTTTACAGCGCACTGAGAAAAATTCCGTAACTGACACCTAGAATCTAAACTGCGACTCTAGAAAAAATAATTGCATGTCATCCATATAAATTCTAGTCCCATTTGAAAGCGAGTTCTAGAAACTCATATTAGAATCCTAGCGCATTTGCTTATATTATCATAGGCAAAGTTATTTAAAAATTTTTGCAAATAAATGCGAATGCAAGAGGCGGGTTTCAGCAACTAATCTTGATTTATGACTCAATTCCAGAAAATCAAGCGAGAATTTCTCGCTATGCAAAAGATTCTGAACATTCAGAATATTGTTTCACCATCTAGAAATGTGAAGACTAGAAATTCTCGATCACTTTTTGTATTCAGTTTATTGTCGTGCCTCATGCGCATACCTCAGAAATCTATATTTCTAGTTTAGGGATTTAGAAAATGACCACTTATTCATTCTAGAGAAAGGCGGTATATATTTTTTCTCACTGCGTTGGAAACGCCATTGTAAAAAATATTAAACAAGATAACACTCTATGAATAAGACAACACGTTTAAAAAATGACGTTTTCAACGTTGTGAAAATATTTATTTTATATTGCTGTTTAAGTCAAGTCTGGTTTTATATTCTATATTAAGTTTATTCTATGAAATACATATTTAGGAACAATTCTTATGGTTTTTTATGTACTTTTTACAGATTTAAAATTTTTAAAATAGTCTTCTTAGTTTGCATTTTTTCATGAATTCATCACCTTCAAAATACTAAAGCTTCTACAGATATTTAAAAAAAGACTTTTATTTTTTATTTTTAATAGAACTTACTTAAAAGAATTGCATATTTTCAGAATTTTTAAAAAATGATACACTGCAAAAAATAAAGCTGTAAAAGTACAGGAAAAATCTGGCAGCTGGGGTGCCAGTATTTCTCAGTGAAATATACAGTTTAAAACCGCAAAATTGTATCACTGACATATATTTTACGCAGAAATCCTGTAAATCAAACAGGTTTTTTGTTAAAAGTACAGTTTTGTTCCGTATATTTGAGGGAGAAATACTGGCACCCCAGCTGCCAGATTTTTCCTGTATTTTCAACAGATATTTTTTACTGTGATATATGTTATTTAAGTTCACTTTGGAATGTTCCCTATTTAAAATGGCATTAACAGGTCCTGTACAACTGGTTTGTGCACAGGCGACACCCCCCCCCCCCAAAATGCCATTGCATTGTCTTTTAGGAAAGACATTTTTATGTATCACATTTAAATAACTTTCTGCCTCAAAAATCCTAAAGAAATAGACATTTATTGTTAATATGCTAAAATAATATTTTGTATATAATATGATATAGTTAACCTTGAGATTTACAGGGTTTCACTAAAATATTCATGTACATTAAGGGCTGCAATTAGAATATAAGGGCTACGTTTCCTTTAGTGTTAAGCATTTTTAACCCTTTTTAGCAATGTTTACGAATGATATGAATTCAATTAGTCTGTCTGTATGCCTTTCAGAACTACTGTCGGTCCATTGTGTGATAATGTAGGCAAAGAAAATTGGGTGTTATACAATACAACAAATACGCACAGTTGGTAAGTGTTAATAATCAATGCATACCGCATGATTTTTTGTTCTTGATACAATTTATTCAAGAGCATTACTAGTGCCCGTCTGTTTTCAGCACCACAGCTTTTGTAGAGTGATTTTCTCCAATTTGTAATTACGATTAAATAAGAAGAAAATTTCTCTTCAAAAACTGGTGTGAAAAGTTACGGGTATTAGCAATGCTTTGGAATAGATTATAGAAATGATAGTATATCTGGCTAATTCTGGAGCTAACTTTCCTTCTGCCTCGAAATATTTACCTCATGTTAATTTTCTACGTAAAATGATTAATGTGAGCTCTTTTGGCTGTTTTGAAGGCTATTCTATGCATTTTTTTTTCTCTTATGAAACTTTAATATCCGATTTCTTATATAAGCGATCTTAAACGGATCTCGCGGAATCTTAATCGTACTCAATCTTGCTCGATGATTACACAGGCCTTTGTGGAGGGGAGGGGGGAGAGCTGAGCTTTATGTATTTTTTGTGCTGATTAAAAAAAATATATAACGAAAAATTTCTATCCTTTTACGTTTTCTTGAAAAATTCAATTTTACTTCGATTTTTAATACTTACATAATTTTTGCTCCTCTTGATTAATCGTCTTTTATGTGTAAGTTACCTTAATAAAAATAAATAAAATAGTATGTTAATGATTTTCTTTTAGAAACTGCACCACAGTTTGATGTAAAATTACCCGAAGGAACTTTTCGTTTTTCTCTCTACTAGAGGTGGCTCGTGCGATCTAGCAACAAAGGTTTTTATCCATTTAAACTTATAAAAAATAGATCGATTGCTGAAAAAATAATTTGCCACACCAAGATTCGATCATTTTACATAGATTTAAATGGATAAAAACCACTGTTGCCAGATAGTACATGCAACATTCCAGTTTGAGAATATATATATATATATATATATATATATATATATATATATACAGTAGCCGCCGCTTTATGAAACCACGTTTGTTTTCATCAAAATGATTTTATTAATCGGCTGATTTTTATATCCGAACTCAATAAAAGAGTATTCATTACTTAAATGTGAAAAGAAATTCTTCGCCCTTCCATCTATCAACTAGCCATCCGTAGGAATGGAGTTTTTACGTAAAATATGGATATTTTCTTTGACCTGGCATTCTTGTACCTATCTAGAAGTGCTACGTTGATGACTTCTGCTCTCCTTATTCACTTTCCCTTGCAATTCACTCTTCCTTTTGGTATACAATTTAGGCACTAATATCACTTTTATTATTATATTCTGTTCACATGACGTAAACCGAGAAATTTCAAGCTTCAATGTTCCTTTGACTATACATTTCAAGAAAACCATCATACTTTACCAAAATTTTACGCTTTACCTTCAAAATAAAAACTACCCGCTTGCATATCTTGCAGCTAAGTTGCTTCAAAATAAGAACTACAAACTCTGAATATTTTAAGACAGAAAAAAATACTCATTGGCCAATCATTTGAAGAATTCATTCCTCGAACTCCTAACTATAACACATGGCGGGGCGTGTTTTTCTTTCTTTTTCTTTTCTTTCTTTCTTCTTTCTTTTTTTTTTTTTTGAGGCATATAGTTTTCGACAAAAAGTAATAATGTGATGGCTTGCTATGTTTTGTTTCTTTTTTACTTTTCAAAAATCCTGTGAGAAAATATAATTCGTTGCTTAGCTTACATACATGATAATTTTTACTGTTAGAAAGATTTTCTTTTGAGTTTATTAACCGGCGATGCTGATTTTATTAAGCGGCGGTTTGTACTGATTTGATTCTGGACCCAACAATTTGATCAGTTTAAGCAGCTGATTTTCTTAACCAGTGATTTTATAAAGCGGCAGCTACTGTATTATATCAATATCGATTTTACAAAAAGCACTGACGTGATGAGAAAAGATGGAGGTCATTTTTGAAATCAACACACCAAATAATATGAAAATCATCGAAAACTTCTCTTGCATTTTTCAAAATCTTCAATTTATCAGGCCTGTATGATGTGCGTTTGAGAGAGTGCTTAGATTAAGGCCGCTTGGGTGTCATGGCCTGGAGGAATTCTCTAGCCTTGGTTTTTCTCAGGGCTAAGCCCTGGTTTTTTTTTAAAGGTATATAATGTCGACTTATAGGAGTTCCTGATAAAATCTCAGAAAACCCCGAACGACTAGACAGACCTTCGCAACTTGGCTTGGTTACAGATAGCTCAACATGAAGCTGATGATTTTTACTTTCCGAACACTATAGTGAGGAAAGTATTGTAATCATGTCAAAAATCCGAATATCAGATTTTGATGTTTCTATACGTTTCGAGGTCCCCTGAGTCCGTTTCCACTATTTTTGAGATGATGTATGTATGTGTGTGTGTATGTGTGTATGTATGTGTGTATGTCTGTGAGTGAACATGCTAGCGTCTAAAGGCTTTGTTCGATTAACCTGAAAGTTGGTACGTATATTGTAAGTCACCATAGTACGAACCCTATAGATTTTGGTGAATCTAGCACTTATACTTTTTTTACAGGGACACAAAGAAAAATTCTTTATCATTATGGCCTATGGGACCAAAATCTTAAAAGTGCGATAGCATCTAAACGCCTTATTCAATTGAGCAAAAATTTTATACCCATATTATAGGTCACAGATACTCAATCTGTATAGATTTTGGAGAATCTAGCACTTATAGTTTTTTTACAGGGACACAAAGAAAAATTCTTTATCATTAAGGCCTATGGGGCCAAATTTTTAAAAGTGTGATAGCGTCTAAACGCCTTATTAATCTGAGCAAAAAAATTGTACACATGTTATAGGTCGCATTTGCACCAACTGTATAGATTTTGGTGAATCTAGCACTTACAGTTTTTTTTACAGGGACACAAAGAAAAATTCTTTATCATTATGGCCTATGAGACCAAATTTTTAAAAGTGCGATAGCATCTAAACGCCTTATTCAATTGAGCTGAAAATTTGTATGAATATTATAAATCACTGTTGCACTAACTATAAGCATTTTGGTGAATCTAGCATTTATAGATTTTCACAGGGACACAACGAAAAATTCTTTATCATTATGATCTAAGGGCTCAAAGTTCAGTAGCGTTAAATAAAACCTCGTGTGATATATGGAGAAAAAAAACACTCTATTATGGTTTTCTCTCTTTTGTTTGTTTAGCAATTCCTTTTTCTTTATTTTATCTACAAAACTGTTAGTTACTCAATGTTCGGAAAGTCGAGTGGAGTCACTCCAGATTTTTTTTTCTACGAACTAATTTTATTTGTGATACTGCGGATTTTTCTACAGGTTTCGTACAGACCGCATTTTATCAAAGATTCTTCTACCAGTATTTTTTAACATAAATTTCTTTTTATATTTATAGCCTTTTTTTATAACAAAAATTGCTACATAAAATTATTGGTAAAAAAAAAAATCAAGGAAATTCAAAGACTTTTAGGTATTTTTGTATTTACAACGATAGAAGTGCTTCGTAATGATAATAGCTATAATTAATGACTCATACTGAATTTAGGTTTTTTAGGACAGCTTTGCATGATAAATAGTAATGGTTGTGAGTTGTTTTAGTTAACCCTTCAGGAGAGGTGGGATATATTTTACACCACCTAATTTTTATTCCCAACTGCTCATCTGACTTAGCAGAAAAGAAATTTCATTTATATTTTATCTTCTGACTCTGTTTGCAAATTTTGGTGACTTTTGAATTTAAATCAGTTTAGATACAAAGGGTTAAAAGAAACAACCACCCTTGCTTAACTTAACTTAAAAAAAAAAAAAAAAAAAATCTTTATTTAAAAAAAAAAAATTCTTTATTCTTTATTTTATTTCTATGATTCTTTCTATATTTTAACATGAATTGCTTATGACTCATAATTTCATATTATATAAACTTTATACTATCACTGGATAAAATAATTGAACCATTTTCTCCTGACATTTGAAAAATTAGCAATTTGTCAGATGTAATTTCGTGATAATTTCTTAAGCAAGTTTACACATAATTTAAATGAGAATTTCGTAAGTAACTACATATAGTAAGCTTTATTACACATTAAGATTTTCATATCTTAAGATTTTATGCAAGTACTCTTTCTCAAAATGAAAGTTTCGCTACTAACTTCAAAAATGTTTTGCCTTTAATGTTGAGAGTATGTCAGTTGTAAACATAGTTGTAAACAAATAGTTTCAAGTGGGTAAAATATACTATATCTTAGTTTAAAAATATGACTTTATTATAAAAGTATTTGAATAAAAGCTGCGGTATTTTAAGCAAGATTGGAAATTCAAAATACAGATAAATATTTATTTGAGGTTTACATTGAGGTTTTATTGTTAACACTTTTGCGACCGATGACGTGAATTCACGTCATTTAAAATCTGTAAATCCGCCAGTAGGCGTTTCTTTAGGTTAACATTACATAGGTTACATTATTGCTTAACAATACATCTAATATTCACATTTATGCAATCAATGTATTATGGATACAAATACTTTGATCAGAAAAAGCATAACTGTAATGTATATCTATTTATATTAAATATATGAATACAGAAAATATTATTTAAAATAATATACAAGAATAGCGCCCGCAGGCGGAGCTAACTTTAAAAAAAAAAAAAAAAAAAAAAAAAAAAAAAAAAACATGCGGTCACGAAAGTGTTAATCACCAATAAAAAAAACTTCCAAATTTTTTCAATTACGTTATATTTTTTCATTGTGTAATAAACTCAAAGCTAAATAATTGTATGGAGGAAAAGAAACGGATTAAGATGGTAGTTTTCGGGAAGAGGTTCAGGGTTGCTACAGACAACTATTTTTATATTCTTTTCGTATTACTATTTTCAAAAAGTAAAATTTAATATATATTTACGCAGGTAAGTTTGCTATTTGCCTGCATAAACTTATTATAAATTTTATGCTATGGAAATAGTGGTATGAAAATAATAATAATAAAAGTCGCATGTGGCAGCCCTGAGGTTAAATTAGATCTCTCAAACAGAGTACATACGACAAAAAGTTATCATGAACAAAGTTATAACTAGAACCTGTACAATTAAAAAAACACAGATGAAAGGGGGAAATACCACCTTTCAGTGTAAGAAACTGTGGTATTTTAATTGATTGATACTGATAAGGAGCATCACCCAAGTGTCCGCCTCTGATTTCAATGAGATAGAGGCGTTTCTTTCCTTGAGGCGTTTCTTTCATATTTGATATGCTATCAAATTTTACTCAAAAATATACGAAAAATTTGTATTTATACAGCAAGTGAATACTCAAATGAATAATTCAGTTGAAATAATTTTCAGTACTATAAATTTTCATTTATAACTTAAACATGAAAGCGCTAAATCATTTAGTATTTTTCAGTCACACCCAAAGGCGGAGCTTACTGTTGATGTGTGGCTGATGTGGTATTTAACATTTTAAAAATTCAATAAATATAGAAATCGACGATAGCAAAAATTTCTATGATCACAAATATTTGGTACATGCCCTCTATCAGAAATTTAAATTTCATTAAAATCGCAGCCGGACACTTGGGTGATGTTCCTTGTGAGCATCATTCCTATAGAAAGGGTCATGGTCCGTGTAACCTTAGTCATTTTTTCATTCTTTCTCATTGAACACCATAATTTATTCTGTAACATTGTTAGTACCCGCCTTTTTCTTTCACACCACTTTTTTGAAGAGAAATTTTCTTCTTATTTCATCATAATTAACCCGTTAGTAGTCGCTAGTTGGTCGATTTGCCGCCCATCCTTTAGTTTTTCCAAATTTTTTTATTCAATAGCCACCAAAAAATTTTAGAAGTGGCATTTGATATACATAAAACCCGAGTAAAATCGATTTAACGTCGATCACATCACTTCTTAAAATTATTGGTGACAGTTAAATAAAAATTTCGCAATCTGTAATAGGTGGCGCTGTCGATAGCGACTACTAACGGGTTAAACATTGGAGAAAATTGCTCTTCATAAATAGCGGTGTGAAAAGAAGGTGGTTACTAACAATTCTGTGGAATAAATTAAAAATGTTAATGGGTCTGTTTCTACATCATGGGATGTGTTTGGAGAAGCAGTTAAAATATGATTTGAGTTTCTGAGAATTAATAATGGTTAAATTGTGTGACATAGTACAGGGTATTTAACAAAATTAATGAATATGCAGGATTTTCTAGGGAATCTAGCACGGGTGGATTTAAATTAATATATGTTAACTAACTGTTATTTTAACACGGCTTTTGTAAGTGTGACGAACACTTGCGCAAATTTAAGGGGTGGCGAACACTGGTGTCTCCCCCTTAAATATATTTCTGGAATGTTTTATGTAATTTTCATCTGCATATTTGCATAATTTAATATGCTTTATATGCCCTTATTTGGTTATTACTTTTTTTTCTCTCTCTCTTCATACTAATACATGACTTGTCTTGCTGCTATATGCGCAACTTGCCTGTATTATTGTTCTGTTAAATCAACTTCTTTTTATTGAATTTCCTTTTCTTGCATTGACTTTCCATTATCATTCTTATTGCCCATTATTAGGCTTTATGGTTTTTATTATAGTTAGATTATGAATCAGCTAAAAGTTTATGTTATATTTAGATTGGTTTATGATAAAAAAAAAAAAAAAAATAATTATTATTATTATTTTTTTAAGTTGTTCATGTTCTCCAGGCTATGTCATTTTATTTTATTTTTATTTTTTCAATGTATGAAAAGGTATTTATAATATATATAAACGGGGTGTTTATAATGTCCCGGACCCATTTTGATGTTTAATAAACTCATAAAATAATAAAGATAGATTAAAATTAATAACATAAATGGTTAGATAGACTCAAAAAGTTTCATGACCCTTGTCAATGAACTTCCACGTGTGCCCCCTTCGTCGCACGGAGAATATCAAGTCGATAGTCAATTTTACGCCAGGTAGCGGCAAGTATGTCGGCATCCACAGAGGCTATTGCGGTTGTAATTCTGACTTTTAAGTCATCAATGTTCGACACTCTCCTCCTGTAAACATTGTCCTTTACAAATCCCCAAAGGAAAAAGTCCAGCGGCGTTATATCAAGTGAACTCGGCGGCCAAGGAATTGGACCTCCTCGCCCAATCCATCTTCCTGGAAAATGGTCATTCAAAGAACTACGAACGATGGTACCCCAATGAGGTGGTGCACCATCTTGTTGCAAAAAGACATGTGGCTGAAGCTCTTCTAGTTGTGAAAATACGCAATTTCTCTGTGCTTGCACTATCGATTTCGTTTCTATGTACCACCATAAAATCTGTGCTTTCTCTTGTGGTGTATGCATTCTCCTTAATATCCGCTCGAATAAAACATTACATACAAAAGTACTACATAAAACAAACGCATCAAAAGTAAACATAACATTGCAATAGTTGCCAAAAACAAAAGAGAGAAAAATGCAATTAATAAGCAGACGATATTTAGAAAAGTACAGATATTTAGACTGGAAAATGAAATTATCTGAAATTAACCACACGCTCAGACGATATTTACAAAAGTAAAGATATTCAAACCTGAAAAAAAAATATATGAGTTATTCCATCAATAAATGCCATAAGTTTGTTTATATCTTCATTATTTTATGAGTTATTAAACATCAAAATGGGTCCGGGACTTTAAAAACACCCTGTATATCCAAGTAAAACATTCCATCAAAATGGAAAATGTTTAAGAAGAAAAATCGTGTTAGTTATATTTGTCTATCAAAATACGCTTTATATGAGCTGAAGATTCTTATGTAGAAGGAACTTTTAAATTCATACATATATATTAGGAACGTTCATATTTTCTATTGAAAATAGTGCAAATGTAACTGTTTGTGTACAAGAACCATACCTGCCAACACCCTAATTAATATTCCGTAGTACTGTTAGTACATGACCCTTTTTCTATACCACTTTATTTTTAGAGTAATTCTCTCCAAATGCAATTACGATTAAATAAGAAGAATAATACTCTAAAAAAATGACTGACGTGAAAAAAAACGGATACTAACAGCACTACAGAATATTAATTAGGATGGTGGCAGCTATGAAGAACATACAAATTAATTGAGATCGATCAGGGTTCTCATAAACCGAAATTTTTTTATATGTTACCTTATATATGTATATATATATATATATATATATATAGATATATATTATAGAAATTATTTTAAAAAGGTATTAACTGATATCAGAAATTAATCAAGTTTAAAAATACTATATAAAAATAAAGGTATCCAAATTTTCCTTTCTGAGAACCTTGGATAAATTAGTACTATGAAAGATATTTCTGTAAAACATATCATACTATCTTTATGCTGTACAAAAAAAAAAAAAAAAAAAACGAAATTACAATAGAATTTTCAGATGAACAGAATATTTCCGAATGAATATGGCTAACTAACGGTTGGCTTACTGAACCACAAAAAATATTCAGATACATTATTGATTATAAGTGAAAATTACTCAAAGAGCATCTTCAGTTGTGTTAAGAGAATTTTTTTTTTCTAATTTTCTTTTGTATTTTATAGGCTGTGTATGCAATTTTTAGGCAATATACAGGGTTACACAAAACAATATAATTTATCCCTTCCTTTTAAAACTAGTGTGATTTTTTTCCCCCATAACTAAAAATAAAGTATATTTTATGGTATCATGATGGAGGTAAAATTCACTGACAGTTAAGAGGACTCTCTACTTACCGTCCCCGAAAGCCAAAGACAATGTTATTCTATGGAGAATTTTGCTCCTGTATACATTATACCGTAGCCTCCTAAACTAGATGCCTGTCGCGTTGCTCGTAAACGTGACAACAGTTCAATCGGTAGACAGCGCCACCTGGTACAGATTATGCAACTTTTTTATTCAACTGTCACTAATATATTTAAGAAAGATATATGATATATATAATCCACGTTTCTTCGATTCTATTCGCCTTTTATGTATATCAAATCTCACTTTTAAAAATTTTTGGTGGCTGTTGAATATAAAAGTCGCGCAATCTGTACTAGGTGGCGCTGTCTACCGCTCGAACTGTTGCCAAGTTTACGAGCAACGCGACAGGCATCTAGTTTAGGAGGCTATGACTATACATATTTTTAAATTCTAACATACATAACTAACATAAATTTAATTAACATAATTTTTAAATTTTTAAAGTGTGAAATTTGAATGAAAGTGATACCCCCAGTAGCACATAACGTTGTTTTAATGTTGTTACAACTAATTTTTCACTGTTCAGACATATTTGCAACGCTATAACAACGTTATGTGCTACTTGGGACGTTAGTCGTTTGTCTGAATTCAAAAATAAAAAAAAGAATAGTTATTGAACAGTTTTGACTCGAAAATAAAATACTGTGTGTTATAACGAAGTGTATATTTTGCAGAGGTAAGTTTTTTTTTTTTTTTTTTTTTTTTTTTTAAATATATTACAATAGTAAACGTATTAGTAAATCATATTTTTATGTATGTTCCACATACGGTACGTTGAGCTAAAAAGTTGATTTTTCCGTAAAATATGGTTTCATTTTTATTTTTATAAGTTTTCCCTATCTTCTGACCACTAATTACAACCTATATATTTTTGTCGCGCACTAAAAAAAAAAAAAAAATTGAGCCTTGTAGGGTTAAATACATTTTTCAGCTGAACGGAACGTTCCCTAAAGAATATGGCTAACTAACGGTTGGCTTACTGAACCACAAAAAATATTCAGATCCATTATTGATTATAAGTGAAAATTACTCAAAGTGCATCTTCAGTTGTGTTAGGAGATATATATATATATTTTCCAATCTTCGTTTGTATATTATAGGCTGCGTTTGCAATTTTTAGGCAATATACAGGGTTACATAAACAAAATAATTTATCCCTTCCTTTAAAAAGTAGTGAGATTTTTTTCCCTCCATAACTAAAAAAAAGTATATGTTACGGTCATGAACCTAATTATGTAACTTCATGGTTACAGTATCACGATGGAGTTAAAATGCACTGACAGTTAAGAGGACTCTCTACTTACCGTCTCCGGAAGCCGAAGATAATGTTATTCTATGGAGAATTTTGCCCCTTTATAACTCATTATACATATTTTTAAATTCCTTTTTTACATTCAGAAAATTCACAACTGCTAAACAGGTTATCGCTTTTGAAAAAATGATTTTTTAAATTTTTAATATTTTATTTTAAAATTATAAAATGCAAATTTTCAAAATATGACATTTTGTATCCTTGATCTTAAAAATGTAATATTAAAGTTTAAGTAAATAAATTTTTAGAAAGCGATAACCTGTTTAGCAGTTGGGAATTTTCTGAATGTGAAGACGAAATTTGAAAATATGTATTAGTTAATGAGATTATAAAGTGGCAAAATTTTCCATAGAATAACATTGGCGTCGGCTTTCGCAGACTATAAGTCCTCGATTTTTTTTATTTATTCACGTCTTTTGTAACCTTTGTTTAAAATTCGTTCATATTTGTATAGTTTTCTTTCATAGTTTTCTCATACAATTTACATATCTTAATTTGATATGAATATTAGTAATGGCTACTTTTTACGTTTACAGTAAAGTACACATAAGTTAATAATCTGTATAATATGTCTCTAACGTGGACCAGTTTCAATTATTTTTTGTAGAAACGATACGATACGCGAGGATTAAAAAAATAATATTTATACATGAACACTATTTAAGCACGCGGACTTAGCTTAATGGACTAATAAGAAAAAATTACGACATTTGTCTGATGAGATTATTTTGCGAAAAAAAAATGTATTTTTAACACTTGTTTCTTCAGAATATTTGCAAGCGTCATTTTAAACCTAGCAATATTTTAAAGATATATACAGAATATGAACTTTTGTGTCATAAATTGACTAAAAAACACAATCATAAAAAATATAGTCAAAATAGGAATTATTTTATTTTATTTTTTTTATTTATTTACTTATTAAAAAAAAATAATAATAATAAAAAGTCATCGCCAACATGATGACAAAAATTTAAAAGGCGTCGTGGCAGTCCTATATTAAAATTGTACTGCCTGTGGAAGTAGGAAAATTGGGTCGCAAACCATGAATTTTATTTCGAAACCTTTCTTTGAATGATTTTGGTTTCACTATTATACAATATTACTTTGGTTTTAATAATAATTTGGCTTCTGGTAAATTAAAATTTTAATTAGGTGGGGAAATTGGTATAACATTTATGAGTTTTAAATTTTAAAGGTAAATAAGAAAAGAAATAAAATGCGAGTATTTCTCACGGGTTTGCTAGTATATCAATATTTTTTAAAAAGACACTCTTCAAAATATCTCTTGAGTTAAAGCTAGTTATCTTTTGCATTGATGCCAAGTGTCCGTTATTTTCAACAGAGACTTCATACCAAAAGGTTTTTATAAATGTTTTTAGCTGATTTAATTTAATTATTCGTTGAAAATATATGTGATAGACAGCGTTCCCAACTTTTATAATTTATTCACAATCATTTTTAACCCCGCCTTCTTTTCGCACCAGAAATTAAGTAGATTATTTCTCTTTAACATGTGACAGCGGTTAAATAAGAAGAAAATCGTTTTTCAAAATTTCCGGTATGAAAAAGAGGCGGGGCTAAAAATGATTGTGAATAAATTGTGAAAGTTGGGAACGCTGGTGATAGATTCCTTTTTAAAAATACTGGGGATAAATATGCTTTTGCTTATCTTTATCGAATATGTAATAACAAGATTTGTACGGTCCCGAATTTTACGTTGAACCTGCCACCAGTAGAGCCCCTAAATAAAATAATAGGCCGGCGCATCACTGCCATTTTTTTGCCTCGGAAGAGGACAGCATTCCCGCTTGGCGTCTTTATCGCTTCACTAATGATTTTAAGAAATCTTGATCTGAAGCTAACCCGGTGAAGATAAGAGCAATAAGCAACAATAATATTCCTAAAAACACATTTTTTTTACAGAACATTCTCAGGATGTCATTTTATTCCGAGGATATCCTATGGATGTACGATGTGTTGTTAAGGCAGTTTCTGTTTCTTTTACAAAATGTCGCCAAAACTCAAATACACAGTAATAGAAAGTCTGTGAACACTTTACATTCACTTCTTGAATGATTATAGCAGTTTATCGCTAAACAAACTTCCATATCGTCGTTTACTTAGCTAAAATTATGAAATATAATAAAACAAGTTACTCTAAAGTAACGTAAGACGATAAAAAAAAAAAAAAAAAAAGTGTTTGTGGTTTGTTTATCAGAGAAACTCGGTGGGTACATGTGGCAAGCCTAAGGCAACAAAATGCCTGATGCTCCAGCTCGTATATATAGGAGCCTTAGCCACCAGTATTCTGAAATAAAAAATTCTCCTTTAGTTTATAGGCTTATTTTGTAACGAAAATTGGTATTAAAAATTATTGGTATAAGAATCGTATGAACCCTGAATAACTGCCAAATGTAAATTTTACCTGCAAACAGTTGTCATTATGTTTTAAATGACAGTACAGAATATGCACCAACATGAAGCGAATCTATTTATCAGTTAATTTTAATATGCAAATCATTACTTACTATATTGAAAAATGATTTTGTTTATCTCTAAAAATGGTTTAACATTTATGGGAAAATAAAAATGTAAATATTGGTTTAAGATGTACTGTGATTCATGCGTTTTAAACACTTTTTTATTTAAAACTAAAGAAATTATAAATATTGATTCAATAAATTCGTTGAAAAAACTGAAAAGGAAATAGGAGAACTTGTAAACATTTTATAACGGTTTAATTTTCAATAATAATATTAATGAAGTTAAAAAAAATAAATATATAATGATTTGGATGTACTTCAGAGTTGTTTGATTAAAAAATATTAATTTAAAAAAGTTATTGATTAAAATGAATTAAAAAATAGAGAAACTATATATACATATTTTTTTACAATTTAATTTTAAAGTATATATATAAACATTAATTTAATAAACTCATTATAAAAAAAAAAAAAAAATCAGATTTTGTAAATATTTCCGAATAATTAAATTTTGAAAAGATAAATTAGAAATTAAATTTATACAGACCACTTTGAAGCTAGAATGTAAATTTTTTTAAACTTGCCTGGAAATAATACAGAAAAATAAATTATATCGCAGTATTGGCATTTTTTGAAGGAAAGTTTGTTTTACCCTATTTTTATCAACGGTCTCCCACTTATTTGAAGAACACACTTGTGTGCTAAGAATATTTTGTAAAAATCTTAAATTTTTTGGTGATCATCTCGGATCTTAATAGCTTGAGAATACAATCTAATATTCTCTTATTCATAGATCTTGCCAAGATGTGTAATTTTTTTTACTGCCAAAAACTCTAACTTGTAGGGGGGGGGGGTGTTGTTTTGTTTTAATTATTTATTTATTACAGAAATCATTATTCTATGTTTTTACTAAGCAATGAATTTCTTTATTATTATTATTATTAAATGTTTTCTGATAACACAGGTCGATAATGAAATTTTTTTCATCAAGATGATATGTTTTTGTGATGTTTTTCTGGATGCTGATAAAGGAAAAACTATTGAAAAGTTTCCATCACGTAGAGTTTGACAAAAAACGGGATTGTATGAGTGTAAAGCTCCACTTTTACAACTCCCATTTAAATTATTTACAGAAAAATCTGGGTGACGTGTGTGAAGAACAAGGAGAGCTATTTCATCAAGGCACCAAAAAAATGTAGAGAAGGTATCAGAAACGATGGAGTGTTAATATGTTGGCAGCAGTGTTGCCAGATTGAGGAAATTTTTTATTCAATACCCACCACTAAATTTATATTGTAATAGTCGGCTAATGATTTCTAAGACATGTTACTATAAAGTCTTTGAAATTCTTACTTAACCTTACACTTAAAATTTAATGGTGGAATTTGAATAAAAATTTCCCTCAATCTGGCAGCACTGGTTAGCAGATTTATTGTTGGATCATAGCCTCCTAAACTAGATGCCTATCGCGTTGCTCGTAAACTTGGCAACAGTTCAAGCGGTAGACAGTGCCACCTGGTACAGATTGCGCGACTTTTTTATTCAACTGTCATCAATAAGTTTAAGAAGTGATATATGGTATATATAATCGACATTTCTTCGATTCTATTCGCCGTTTATGTATATCAACTGCCACTTTTAAAAATTATTGGGGCTGTTGAATAAAAAAGTCGCGCAATCTATATCAGGTGGCGCTGCCTACCGCTTGAACTGTTGCCAAGTTTACGAGCAACGCGACAGGCATCTAGTTTAGGAGGCTATGGTTGGATACAACGAGATAAATAAAGTAGAGTGATAAATGGTAACACTGACATGGTCCAACACGAATCATGTGATATGAACCATCTATGCATTGGTTCCCTTGGTAACAGCTTATTTTCAATAAATTTCTATGGCAACGGTTTGAAGATTGCACTTGGTGAATATCATAACCGCCAATGTTTTTGTTTACTTAATGTAGTTTAATATTTCTTTTATTCTAAATCATTTTAGTTTTTATTTTACTTCTTTTCCACTTCATATAGTCGAAATTTAACCTACAAAATATTTAAAAATAGTTGATAAATTATTATTTGTTGTTAAATTTAGCTCTTTTAAAAGTTTAACTTTTCTTTATAAACACTTCTAAACTTTGTTGGGAAATGATGAAAAAAAAGAAAAGTATTTTATTATTTATTATAATGTGAAATACGTGGAAAAAAAAAAAAAAAAAAAAAAAAAAAAAAATTAAACAATTTATTACGGTTATAGGACTGCCGTGTTACCTAATAATAATAATAATAATTTGCTGAACTAAAATTTTAAATGCCAAAATAGCAATAAAGGGCCAAACATAGCAACCTGTTGGTTTATATCACGTGATTCGTGTTGAACCACGGAAAGCTAATCCTTTATCTATTGAATCAGCACTCTACTTTATTTATCTCGTTGGTTAGATGCTGCTTAGAGAATCCCCCCCCTCCCACAAATTCTTAGAGCTATTCACAAGGTAAACTTTTCTAAAAGGAGCTTCGTTTTAAATATACACATTTAAAAGATAATGTGTGAATAATAGGCGATTTTAATGTATTTTATACATAAATCGGTTCGAATTTGTTATCCGCGATTGTAATGAAATGCTCGCCCTCTGGCGGGCTAAGGTGAAATTACAATTAACATGCTTTAATTCGGCTTCCATCAAGCCGCCATTGCTTGCCGATGTTTAGTTTCAAATATATTCATTGAATAAAAATGAATAAATCCGGTAAAAAAGATAACACATACTGTTGTGTGCTACAATGTAACTCCAAAGGATCAAGAAATCCAGAATTAAGCTTCCATTTATTTCCAAATGACAAATTTAAAATTTCAGTTGCTTCGGCTAATGGAAGTAAAGAATTAATCAGATGATTTGAAACTAATATTTGTTCAACTTCAGTTAAAAATCTACTTTCGACCGAACTTTGAATAAACTGAAATATTTCTTTCCAAAAGCAATCAATTTTCCATGATGTAATAGCGGATAAATTATAGTAGAATATTAAGTAGAATAACAAACAGAACAATAATAAATACACGTGGCTATTATATTTACTAACAACAAAAGCTGAAAAAGCGCCATCTATCGATCATTACAAACGCGGATAGTCTCTAGGTGAATTCTTCCGATCGTCATCCTTATGGACCATATTCCCACTTTGGGTTCGAGGCTACAGGAATATCAGCTGGTTAGGGAAACAATCCTCAACTCTACCATAACAAAGCATTGTGGCTTGCAAATTTTTATCTTGCAATATTATTTCTAAGAGTTACAGATTGTATGAAATTGAAGTAAGAGTGATATAGTGATAACTTTGTTTTGTTTTTAATCCAGTTTTAGTAATGTACTTTAATATTAATCAACATATGTAATATTAAAAGTTGCCGTGTGAACTGTGGCGATGTTAACATATTTAAATGGATGTTCCATTTAGTAAATTCCTTTATTAAAGTGATTGAAATTCTAATTATTTAAGCCTTGATGTCTATATATATGTGTGTGTGTGTATAAAATGTTCTTATTAATCTTTTATTCATTATATATATGTATGTGTGTGTGTGTATACATAAAATGTTCTGCAATTTTACGATATGGAATAGTCTTAACTTTATCATTCGATTCAGTTGTTTACATTTCTCTTTTGTTCTTGTTTGAACATTATTATTAAATTTCACTGCAGAAATATTTAGGAAAATGTTATGCATAACAATAAAATGGCATCTTGAATCTAATTTGTTTACAAAATATCGGCCACGTGTTCGGCGATTTTACCTACGGTGACGTCACAGGAATATTGTCCATTTTCTGAAAATTCCTTATGTGATAGGAAAAAAAGAGAATCATTTCTGGATTCAGCGCATTAAAACAAATTAGAAACACCCAACAAGGTTAAAAGGGAAAAAAAAGAAAAGCACGATTTCCCAAGCCTGTGTAATTTAAGACTTCCTCTAATTTCTTTTAAAAACATTATTTGTGTAACGTAAACATTTACATGAAACGCGATTACTGCAATAAAGGAAAAGAAAGTAAGCAAACATATTCTAGGTAAATAATTAAAAACATTCTTTAAATAATGCATAATTGTATTCGTATATTGTTTAAATTTTTTTACAAAAGACTGTTCGTCGTTTGAAAACTGTAACCAAAATTGATTGAGCAGCGTGTGTCATTAAGTTTTTTATGCAGTTGTTGTTATAGCAACGACACGAAGAGAAGTTATTAATTCATTCTTAAAAGTAAATCATTTCAAAGATATATTTACACTTATTAAGAGAACTTGAATTATTTCTTTACTAAAGGAACAGAATCCAACAGATTGATTTAATTTAAGGCATGGACTATTTCTTGTCAGAAATTCGAATAATTTGATGAATTATTTTTCAGTAATAAAAATAACTTCAAATCTTAGTCTGAAAAAGATTTAGCGCTAAATATCGTGTAAAATAATAACATAAAAATTGAGACAGTAATTAAAGAAGGGACCGAAATGATTATCATGCAGCGATTGTTTCAAGTAAATATATATAAATTATACCTTAAACTGTTTCCTTAGTTCTATTTATTCTGAGTGATTAATAAGAACAGATATGCAAAAATTGAAAATACACTATATAAAAACTTTGCTTATTAATGGCAAAATAACAGAATGATTTTTTAATAAAGTAATATATAACACTTAAATGAAATTTGCATTGTACTCACTTTTAAATATTCAAAAAATCTAATTTGAGATCTTTACTACGTAGATCCGTCAAATAGCATTTTAATTTATTCGGCGCTAGAGGAAATAACCGAATGTTTCTTGTAGCTATCGCGCTACAAAAGACATTTAGAGAGTGCTATATATTTCCATCAGCTAATAATTTAAATATTTTCCACCAAAAGATGCTTTTAAGTTCTTTAATCGATCGAGATTAAGCAACAGCGGCAAAATTTCTTTCCCCTAGCCTAACTAATAAAGATTGCCCATACCGTAGGATTAGTGTAACGTAAAACCCACTCACTCTAACAAATAAAGTAAGAATTGCGAAGTTTTGAAATTTGTTGCAAAGTTAAGTGATGTTTTAAGTTTAGGCTGTGGAACTTGCATTGACTACATATTAGAATAAAGATTGCCCATAGCGTAGGATTAGTGTAACTTAAAACCAACTCACTCTAACAAATAAAGTAAGAATTGCGAAGTTTTGAAATTGGTTGCAAAGTTAAGTGATGTTTTAAGTTTAGGCTGTGGAACTTGCATTGAGTACATATTAGAATAGACACTAGACTAGTAACCTATTTGTTTCCAAACATCTTATCCCTACCCACGGATTAAGAGAGTCTATAGGATGTATTACTAATGTTACGGAAAGGTAGTAATTTTCATCTTACAGATAGAGGGCGACCAATCTCGAAAATACACCAATCAGCGCGTTTTTGCATTTCTGGCTGTTCCTTCGTTGGATGACTGAAGCCGAAGGGGCGGGCTTTCCCTTTCTTCCGATGAGTTTCAAAGATACTTCACCAGGCGGCGATAGGATCGCTTACTCTGTTCGGCTGAATTAATGCGGAAAATAAAGCTCCGTTCCCCACGCTGACCGCCCTATCTAGTTTGCCATCCTATATCCTAATCCGTGTCCCTACCAATCCACCAATTCATTCACCAAACCGGTTTTGGCTAGCAGAGAAATAAACCTGGGCTAGAAGCGTTATTTATTTAATAGGGTCTTATCAATAATATATTACAGCGGTTTTAGGTCAAATGTAATATTAGTATTATTTATTCTATTACGTGAAATGATGCCCATTTCTAATACCTAACAGTACAATCGAAATTCGAGTTCCTGTTGTTTGCTGGTGCTGCCATCTATCGCCAGCTTCTGGAGCTAAGACGTACTTCCTCCCTAATGGGCGCTCCTCTGTTAAACGGAATGACGCACCCTTCCTGCCTTAAACCCGGTTAGTTCCACTACCGGGGCTCGGAATTTCCGAGTGGCATAAGAAACAACAACAACAACAAATAACACAACAATCGAAAAAAAAAGAAAAAAATGAAAATTCGGTCGTAATAAACCCTGATGTGTTAATTTTGTTCTTCGTTTAGTGTAGAAAAGTTTTTACTGTGATGTTAGAAGTGCACGAATTGACACAGTTGAGGAGATACTACTGATATACTGAGTTCATGACTGCGTAAGTTATCATACATTTTATTTTGGAGTTAAATAAGAGATATCCGTGTCTAAAGTTAAATATATAGTTCGGAGGAGGAAGTAATTGCAGACATTAGCCAAAATTCCTTTTCTTTACAGAGTTCTCTGCAGTCACTATTTTAAATACAATTTTTTTTTTTTATAGTAACCATTAATCGTTTGTAGCACATATCCTCGAAAATATATAAAAACTACTTTACATAAAAAGTGGCGTTCAAAATAGTGACTGCTGAGAATCCGTTCTTTATATTTAGTTTAACTATTTGAGGCTATGCAGAGTCAAACACCTTCCTTATTTGTTTAAAAATAATATGGGGAGGGGGGTTAGCACTCATGGGATTTTGACTTACCCTACGTTTCAATACCATAAAGACAGATTGTAGAAAAAGGAATAAGATAACAAGTACTATATATGAACTTGCATAAAAAATGATTCAAACTAGGTTAAAAAACAAATTTATTTGATAAATAGTTCTTTATAAAGAGAACACCACACCTTTAACATTCCGTTTGAATACAATATCTACATTTATATAGAATTCAAGGCTGTTATTCAACAAATCATTCAAACAACTTTCACCCGTACCACTCCTTGAAACCCACCAATCTTGATTAAACTTTTCAAGTAGAACCTCATATGAACTTCAAAATACAACATTTGATTTGACTGCTATTATTTCTTTTTAAGTTATGCTGATAACAGACATACACAAAGAACAACCGTGGAAAAACTTTACTATTCAGGGAACTACAAAACGTGTAATTATGCAAAAAGCAAGCGCTGAAAATTTAACTTAAAAATACTTACAATTTGGTATGAGGAATTAATTTTCATTCCTGAGCAGTTTTCCTGGGCATGGTAAAATATAGTTAAGCACATCCATCAAGTACATTCAATAAAAAAAAGAATATTTTTGCTTAATTATTGGTAGCTTTGTACGTCTTCTATAAATTATGTATACACCACATTGCACTATGTACTTAAATATAACTCTATATTAATAACACAAAGCACAACCTGAAATTCACTTCCAGCAATTTCCATGTATAGTCCCACTATATTATAGTTCTTTTGGGTAGCCCTGCAAACAAATGTTGGATGATTATCATATCATACTCCATACGAAACATGTATATAAGCATATAAAAATATATGTTCAATTTATTTTGTCTAGTGCACCAATAGTTGTTAACTGTATGTACCAAAAATTTCGCCCACAGACGTAATGATTTTCAATCCTCTTGGATGGCCCTGTACGTGATCCATTTACTTAATCTCAAGGGAAAGTTTCATATAGCTAGCATACCTATATGCTACAGATTTAGAATACCGAGTTTGCACTTCTTGCTGCCATTCATTCTTAAGACATAGTGATAGCACACATAGAGAGAGAGAGAGAGAAAGAGAGAGAGACCAATCACTAAAAACGTGATTTTCGAATTTAAGAGACCTCAAAACGTATAAATATAAAAAGAACTCAATTTAGAAAATATCTCCCAAAACTAAACAGTACTTTCTCTACCATTATGCATAGATGCCAATATTTTAATATATTCCGGAATATTTGTAGACCCGCCTCTGTTTCGCACCACTTTATTTATAGAAAATTTTTCTCCAGTGTATAACTTCTATAAAATAATAAAAATTTACTATAAAAAAATAAGTGGTATGTAAAAATACTACGGAATAAATTAAAATGTTGACATATATGCATTATGTATGGGTAAGGGCTTTATTGAGTCAAAAGATGCGTAATTAATCACGAGGATACTACTTTTCAGGCCTTTTTAAGAAGAATCATTGAGTTTTGGGGTAAAACAATATACTAAGTTCTATTTAATTTTAGCAATATTATTTAATTATTTTCAAACTGTTGGACTTGTTTCGAATTGAAGGTAATTGTATGTAAACAATAAAATATTTCTAAAGAAAATATTTCTATGATCAATACCTGGAATTTGAATGATGTTTAAGTAATGAATTTTAAATATACTTTGTAAAGCAAGGGCGGGAAAGTTTCGCCTTTTCTGCTACAATTATTTGCATATGGGAATTTTTATTGTATTTCTATGGTTATGTTTTGTGTTTATATGAGATAAAGATTATTGTACGAAAATTGCGTTACCGAAAAAGGACGTAAATCTTTCATCCCTGCTATAAACAACATATTCATCAGTTGGTGTATTTATTTGTCATGAAAAAATTAAGAGACTATATATAATTTTTGAATTATTTTTTTCTTTTGAAAAGATAAAAATTCACGTAATAATAATAATAATAATAATAATAATAATAATAATAATAAAATTCACAAAGAGAAATAAGATTGGTATTAGGGATCGAAGTAAAATCCAATCGATTACGTTTTTCTAAGGTAACCTAATCCGTATTTATGTCAATTTCTAATAAAACCAATGTAAACCAATGTAACATTTAAAATGAGATAACGAATACAAAAATTTTAAAACTTTAAAAATACATTTTAATTAAAAAATTAAAATACACGACAGACGTTTCGACTAGAACACTAGCCCTCCTCAGTGTCAAACATACAAGCACAACATTTACAAAGAAATTCATAACACATCATAACAAGATTATATATTCAGGAGGAATTGCTTTAACCTCGTTCAAGGCAGAATGTTGCATTTTAGTAATAGCGCCCTCTAGAAAAATACGGGATTCATATAAATTTACATTAGAGGCTAGAATTTTAAAGTTGTCAAAGTCTGGAATATGATCACTATTGAGGGAATGGATTACGAGTTTTGATCTTAAATCACCTGTTTTATATAAGCGTTTATGTTGTTAGCGTTAACCGATGAAAGCTACACTGTAAAAAAAAAAAAAAAAAAAAAAAAAAAAAAAAAAGTCATCTTTGCTGTCAGAAACTTTCTGTAATGTGAGCAAATAGTCGTAAATAACGAAAAAATTACGTTGACAGAACGTATTTTTCTGTCATTACAGAAAATTTCTGGCAGCAAATATGACATTTTTTTTAACAGTGTACAAATGACTAAACCAACGAATTTGTCTTAGATTTGAACATGACATTTCCCAACTACCAGATTAGATAGCAGCACTTCTCGACTATTGGCGAGGAGAAATAAGATTGGTATAACAGTGTTACCAAATTTTGGGACTTTTTTATTCAGTTATCACCAATAATTTTGAGGAGTGATATTTGATATATACACTGTAAAAAAATAACTATTACCAGCTGCAAGAAACTCTCTGTGATTGGCGAAAATAATTATTTTCGCCAATCACAGAGAGTTTCTTGCAGCTGGTAATATTTATTTTTTTACAGTGTATAATAGACGATAAATTTTCGAAGTGATTAGGTAACTGTTGCAATTGAAATTAAGTGGTACACTGTAAAAAAATAACTATTACCAGCTGCAAGAAACTCTCTGTGATTGGAAAAAATAACTATTTTCTCCAATCACAGAGAATTTCTTGCAGCTGGTAATAGTTACTTTTTTACAGTGTAGATACTGAATAAAAAAGCTCCAGAATTTGGAAATACTGCGATATACATCTTTATGAAAGATTTATTTAATTTCATCATTCGAAAAAAAAAAAAAAAAAAAAAAGACAATTATTGCTATATATATATATATATGCGAGGGTTTTGCTAGAATAGACAGCGCTTGCCCCTAGCGGATTAAGGTTCCATGGAAAGATTGACAATGCTCGCTGGTTGGTTCTTCCTGTTCTTGTTAAACAGTTTAATGGTTTAAGGGAACGTTAAACAGGCAGGGCTTATTATTCAAAATAGGATAAAATAGACGGGTGAAATGGTTAATTTAAAGAAATAAACACTCAGAGAAGAAAATGTATTACCTTCAAATTTTAAAGTATTATGCTGAAAAATTGATTTTGACTGGTTAATAATGAGAATTTTGATATAAAACATTATAAATTGTAAAAGTATGCAACAATTTCTTCTGGTAAAAAAGAGAAAAAAGAAAAATCAAGCACGACCCTTCATTAACGGCCCTCTTCACTTACCGTAGCCGGAAGCCCGAGCCAATGTTATTCTATGGGGAAATTTTCTTTAAAAATAACTTATTAAGTAATACATATTTTTAAATTCTGCTTTCACATTCAGAAAATTCCCAACTGTTAAATGGACGGACCTTTTTCAAAAATGTATTTTTTTTTTTTTTTAATTTTTAATATTTTATTTTGAAATTGCAAAATGAAAAAATTTCACATATTGAAAATTCGTATTTTGCAGCTCCAAAATAAAATATAAAAAATTAAAAAAGTAATTTTTTAAAAAAAGGTCCGTCCATTTAACAGCTGGGAATTTTCAGAATGTGAAAACAGAATTTAAAAATATGTATTACTTAATAAGTTATTTTTAAAGAAAAATTTCCCATAGAATTAGCTTCGGCTTCCGACGACGGTGAGTGAAGAGTAATCGAAAAAACGTTAGGCAAAATTTTAGCATGAAAGCAGCAACAATGATACTCGATAAATTGATGTTTGAGCTACAATAGTTATTATGGAGTTTTCATAATTTGTTTACCGGGAGCTATATTTTTAGTGGCCTTGATATTAATAAAACTTTTAATACTAACAGATAAAAACTATATTAAAACACTTTAAACACACGTAAAATTAAATTTTATTTAAAAGATGTTAAAAAAATTTATCCGAAGCTTTTCGCTTTAATAGTA
Source organism: Salticus scenicus (assembly GCA_963930645.1). Classification (NCBI taxonomy): domain Eukaryota; kingdom Metazoa; phylum Arthropoda; class Arachnida; order Araneae; family Salticidae; genus Salticus; species Salticus scenicus. The sequence continues at coordinate 129,828,033 of OZ005662.1, read as the reverse complement.
AAGCATCATCAGAGAATTTTATTATTCGTTTCCAATGAGCAGTTTTTAAATATTTTTTCTTTCCACAGTTAACAGTGAAGTCTTTTAATAACGTGAATATCAGCGAAGTCAATTTGAAGTCCGGTAAAGGTTGGATCAAGGAGCTAAGAAATCCCTGATGATGCTTTACTATTAAAGCGAAAAGCTTCGGATACATTTTTTTTTCACATTTTTTAAATAAAATTTAATTTTACGTGTGTTTAAAGTGTTTTTAATATAATTAACAAATGATGCGTGTTCAATTTAACTTGTTTTTTAGAGATAATTTATAAAAAGGATAACCGTAACAATCAAATTTAAACTTCGAAAAGAAGCTTTATAGTATATATCTTAATATTAGCCAGTTCTGAAAATTTTAAAAATATAATAATATAAATATTCAGTAGATATTAATGTATTTGACTCATAAAAAAGTGCCCTAGTTTCTAAAATACTAAATATTTAAATTGTATGATGATGATACTCAATTTTTTTTTTTCAATATGAAAGATAAGCGAATTAAAAGTTGAATGTTACAAACACAAATCTTTGTCCAGTGTTATCTCCATGGTTACAGTATTTTTGTCACTTTAATGATACCCAACATTCGATTAAGTAGAAGTTACAGTTTATGAATAATCATTTTTCTCCCATTTCTGTTATTTGAAAATATCATGAACCTATAATTTTGAAGAAATTGGAGAAGCAAGTAATCATTAAATGGAATAAATTGATATAAATATACATTATTTTGTTTATTTTTAAGTATAATTATGCATGCGCATTGATAATAATAATAATAGTTTTGTATAATAAATGTGTTGGTTATTTTATTAAAGTAACACTAAATTTCAATTTCTATGAGAGAAATTATTCTGTTTTGTGAATATAGTAAGCTTTTATATATAACTTACGAATTAAAACTTACCATTTCAAGTTAATTTGAAAATTCTCTAATTATTTTATTTAGAGACTAAGTTTTAATTAAAAATGATAAAACTGTATTGTTTTAGAGAAAATATACTAGATGGATTAAACTTTCTATCATCTTGGCCTTTTTTCTTTTCTTTTCTTTCTTTCTTTTTCTTTTCTTTTCTTTTTTCTTTCTTTCTTTTTTTTTTTGAGTGAAATAGTAACTCAAATTCAAATAATTCTATCGACGATAACATTTTGAATTTTCACGATATTTTCTTGGGAGTTTTACGTAAATAGCTGAATACCTTTAGATATACTGAATTATGAGGGAAAAAAAAAAAAAAAATATATATATATATATATATACTAGCAGGCAACGCCCGCTTCGCTGGTCCCTATTTTTAAATGAATCACTATAATGAATTCTCAAAATTAATTTTTATCACGTGAAAAAAAAGAGAAACAAAATCTGAGTAGGAAAAATGTCGCACCGGGTTCTCACTGCCTTCGGAAAAAATTCCCAAAATGCTCTAACCCTTGTTTCTATTATTTTCCACTTCGCCCCCCCCCCTCCTGTCTATCCTAATAATTTTGCAAATTTGAAAATATCTGCAGTCGATTTGTAAGTATCAAAAACCTCTATGCACCAGTTTTGAACGATATATCTCTATTTTTATTTTTTTGCCGCTCTACTCCCCTCCCCCACTTCCCGCCATCTCAATAATTTTAAAAAATCGAAAATATCCGCAATCGATTTGTAGGTATTGGAAACCTCTATGTACCAATTTTGAATGATCTAACTGTATTTTCTATTTTATGCCCCTCTACCCCCCTTCCCGGCCCTCCTAATAACTTTACACTTTCGAAAATATCCCCATTCGACTTGCAGGCCTCTAAAACCTATCTGTACCAATTTTGAACGACCTAACTGTATTTCTATTTGTTTTTGACCATAGCCCCCCCCCCCTTACCGTCTCCCGCTTCCTGCCCCACCTAATAATTTTAAAAAATCGAAAATATCCGCAATCGATTTGTAAGTATCGAAAACATCTATATACCAATTTTGAACGATCTAACTCTATTTTTATTTTTTGCCCCCCCCTCTCCCCTCCCCCCCTTCCTGCCCCTCCAAATAACTTTACACTTTCGAAAATATCCTCATTCGACTTGCAGGCCTCTAAAACCTATCTGTATCAATTTTGAACGCCCTGACTGTATTTCCATTTGTTTTTGCCCCTTAGCCCCCCCCCCCTTGCTGCCCCACCTGGGGGCTGAATTTCTAAAATTCCAGAAATTGGTTTTTAGATATTTGCATTAGCTATATTTTAGAGCAAAAATTTCACGCATATCTATTTTTTTTGTTTGAGATATATAGGATTATGCGAAATCACGTTTTACGCATGTGAAATCACGTTTTGCCCCCCCCCCCCCTGCCCCCCTTGGGGACCGAATTTTGAAAATTCCAGAAATTGGTTTTTTGACATTTGTATTAGCTATATTTTAAAGCAAAAATTTTACGGATATCTGTTTTTTTGTTTCAGATATGAAGGATTTTGTGAAATCACGTTTTGCCCCCCCTCCCCCCCTTGGGGGGCGAATTTTGTAAAATCGCTTCTTAGTGGATGCCTACGTCATAGAAAGAACATTCTCACAAAATTTCATGCTTCTAGGTCCAGGGGTTTGGTCTGGGCGTTGATAGATCACCCCCTCACTCACTCACTCAGGAAGTGTTCTTTTATATATATAGATAATAGATATCGTAATAAGATTAAATCATATATATATATATACATATATATATATATCTTGTGAACATTTGCGCGTATGCACTGTGCACTGTGCACTGTACAATGTAAAATTAATTAATAAAAATGCTTTTTTTTTTTTTTTAAATCAGATATATTATACATTTTTATAATTTGATTGCAATATGTTGTCTCTACAGTATAATATGTAAAGGTTTTTGAAAACCCTACATGTTTAAGGATAAAAAGCAATAATCAAAAAAGAAAGAAAGAAAAGGGAAGAAAGAAAGAAAACGTAAAAAATATTTACGGTATTTGTAAATAAACCTTTATAACTCCATGAATTTACAAGGATGGATTCATAACACTGCTCGGCATGAAAATTGCCCCAACATCATTTTGGCGTATTCTTATGTAAAATGACCTCTTAAATCCGAATATCACGTCCATTTTGCCCTATCACCCATTGTTTTTTAGGGACGGTTCCCTATTTTTTTCATTTTTCGGTAATTTTATAGCTATAAATTTGATTTTTAGGGGGGGGGGGAAGGTGTATTTTAACCGTTAAATATCTTCTGAGGGGCTACAGAGTTGGAAAATTCTAAAACATCAACATTTGCGGCAAGGGGAAAATGTAGAGGGGGGGGGGATTTGTTACTGAAATCATGTATTACTTTTCATATATTTTTTTTTAATCTATTATTAATGTTATTTATTAAACATTATATTTTGTTTTTGTTTTTAAGTGCTAAATTAATTCTTTTTCATTCTCCAAATCAAATTTATGGCCATAAGATTACCGAACAGTGATAAAAATTGGGGGAGGGGCTGGTGTCCCGAGAAAACGGTGGGTGACTGGGCAAAATGGTAGTCATATTCGGATTCAGGAGGTCATTTTACCTAAGAATCAGCAATAATGGTATCAGAGCTCGATTTTTTTTTTTTTTTTTTTTTTTTTTTTTTGGCGCAATGTGATTAAAAAAAGGAAAAGAAAGAAAGAAAGAAAAGCTTAGAAGTGTATACCAAAAAATTATTCATTAACAATAAACAGAAAATACAAAAGGAATTAAGAAGCATACTTACCGACCATTCTTCTACATAATAATCAAATTCATTTAGGCATTTATCTGAATGGAAAACTATCCTGTTTAACCCGACTTGGTAGAAGTCGGCCACTCCGTTAAAAATGATCTTGGCAACTGATTTCCCATCATTGTCTGTAGAAATGTGAATTCAAATAAATATTCCTTCAATTTTTGAAAAGGGAAATAGTCTCCAAGTGCCAAATCTGGGTTGTATTGGGAGCTAGTTCCAGACTTTCACTTGAACTTTTGCAACTGTAAAAAAAAAAAAAAAAAAAAAAGTAGGCCTATTCTCAGCTATCAGCACAAAATTGATTTTCTTTGGACATTTATTGTTATGTACTTCTCTGAGATTAAAATCATCTGCATTCATCATAGAGAATCTATATAGTAATAGGCAAACATGAAATTTGTCGTACTTTTTTAACATATTAATTATAGGAGTAGAGGGTTGAAAGTGGCATTATTCGAAAATATAATTTGCCAGATTTGCAGAATGTAAAAATTATTTCCTTACGGTGTCACGAAGGTAATTTAAAATACTTTTATTTTTTATGCACTTTTTCACTTTATGCACATCACATATTCTTTTGTATTAAAAAATTCCTAAAAAAGAAAGTTGTTAAATCTGGCATTTACTTAAAATTCAAATAAAATCACGGACACAGTAATTTGTTTAGATTTAACATTCTTAAACTCTCGACTACAGATTTTTCATTTTAAGAGGTAACGACCGTTAGAGTGGTAAAAATGATTTTGAGTGAATGAGTGGTAAATTCGAAGTTTTATACTATTAAACATATACACAAATTAAACAAGGATTTGATTTATGAAAGTTCTATTTTTTTTTCTAATTTATTTATGATATAATTTCTTTTTTTTTTTCTTTCTATCCTTCTTTTTTCCTTTCTCTCTTTCTCTCTCTCTCTCTTTTTTTTTTTTTTTTTTTTTTTTTTGCGTCAGCTCTAATTTGAAGACACATTTTTTAGCTAAAACATAATGCATTTCAACTAACTGAAATTGGCTACTTATTTTTAAATAAGTGAATTTATTACTATATCTTCTGCACATATATGAAGAAAGTATAAGATTCGGAAAATATTTCAATTTCCGGTTTTCAATGAATTTACATGTTTTCAGATTTTTTTTTTTTTAACACGATTGAATATTGATTATACTGGACATATATATGTTTCATGTTAATCGGTGGGTGGCGTTGTAACATAAAATGATATAAAAGAAAGTATTGGATTCGTGAATACTTATGGCTTCCGATTTTCCATGAATTTATACGTTTTGAGGGATCCGAAACATGATACGCTCCTTTTTAGAAAATGACTATTTGTCTGTGTGTGTATGATGCATTAGGGAAATTTTGTAGTATCTCATGAACCAATGGGCAAAATTTAAGCACGATTATAACAAGGTTAGATATTGATTCAAATTAATGCTGATTAGCTGTTGGTATGTATCACCCGATAGGTGGTACTGCTATGTTGTGATTTACCCCATTTAAATCAAGGCTATATCTCATCTTCTGTAGTGTATAAACGCACCAAATATGATATATTATATGGACATTATGTAAAACGATGCTGTTTTAATTTAGGTGCATATCGGCCGACAAATGACGCTGCTGTGTTGCAATTTAATTCCGTTTACGAGAAGGCAATTATTTTTCAGAGGGGCGGTCGAGGGTCGCGTCCACTGGACGATGCTAGTACAGTTGGTAACAAAAGTGTCCGAACACTAGCAAAAATTCCTATGTAAAAAAAGTACACTTAATACTATTTTGTTAAATAAATCCTTGCCGAATCACGTTCTTAGGCTGACTAAAAACAGGATTCGACAAGGCAAATCTTTTCATTTAGCAAAACTGTATTAAGCGTACTTTTTTTACATAGGAATTTTTGCTAGTGTTCGGACACTTTTGTTACCGACTGTATTTTTTAATGAATGATAATTTTAATAAATAATTTGTCCTGGGTAAATCTGTATAGGAAAATGCAGAAGAACGTGTTGTAATTGCCACAATATATTAGTTTTAAAAATAGATGTATGACAATGTTGTTTGATTGCTTTCCTTTTTCATTATTAAAAACAAAATATATTTTTGTGTAGCCATGCAATCTTTCGAAAATATACAAGTCTACAGTAAAGCGATATTTTTTATGATTCCTTATTTAAATTGTAGCACAATTGGTTTGTGAGATTTTTCACTCCTTAACTAAAAGAAAAAAAATGTAATTAAAAATATTATCAGGGAAGTAAAATGTAATGAAGATTAAAAAGCTTAATGAATAAGAACAATTAGAAAATATTTCAAAATTTATGCGATCAGTAAGAATTTTCTTTTTTCTTAAATTTAATGTCGTTTTGAGAACAACGAAAAATGAAAGATTTTTTAAAAAATTGTCATCCATACAAAAATTGAATCTTTTAACTTGCACACATGGAGTTATAAATTTTGATCGTTTTTTTTTGAAAAATCATGCATTATTTTTTCCCCCCAAATTATATATATATATATATATTTTTTGTTTAGTTTGAACAATCAATCCAATTTAATAACAATAATAATATTTATTAAAAAAAAATCATCACATTTAAAATAATAACTTTAGTTATTGAAGACTGCCTTGTATTGCTTATCCTTATATGTCATATGTGTGCCTTTTGGGATTATTGCTTGTGATTGAGTCTTTTTACTACTTAACATTTAATTCTTCTTAATACTTTAACTTTAAGTTTAATTAATTTAGGTTTAATAAAATTAAATTCAACTATTAGTTTAATTATTTTAGGTTTAACATTAACATGATGCACTAAACATCACTCTAATTATTTGATTGGCGCCACTTATTCTCTTAATCATGCAGTTAAAACTTCTTAAATACACTCTTTATCGCATTGGTTTTACAATCCTGAAATAATTTAACTGACTTATTGTTCATCTAGCTAAACGCTAGATGGCGCTTGCTCACTGCTGACTTATGTCTTCTTTTTTTAATCCTTTCTTTGAACGGTTTAATGATTCTTGTTTTACGTACAATTTAAATTAACATTTATATAGCTTAAACTTTAATTAACTTTAAAATATGTTTTGACTATCTCAATCAATAATTACTCTGTTTTATCGTTAATGAAAATGCTCTATCGTTCATTCTTTGTCGATTAATCGATGTTTGCAAAGCTTTTATTTTTAATTTCATTTTTTGTTGGCATCATCCTATTCTCCAGTTTGTGTTAAATGTTTTATATGTGGCTACTATGCTTTTTTCTATTTTTCTCTCTGGTATCCATGAAGATTTAATTTAATATTTGATTTAATTTAATATTTGATTTAATATCTCATTCTATATGGTTTTGCTGCTTCGATCGGGGCTGAAACGATATAAATTGCTATGATTAGCTATATTGTTTTACGAAATCGATGCAGCTTTCACAGCTTTATGAAGTACATGCCCATGACGAGTATTTTACTTCTAATTTTAAGCATTTTTATCCAATTATTTCTGTGGTTATTTATTTGTTTTCTCTGTCATTAAGTTTAATGGTCCTTTTTTTTTATTATCATCCATGTCGGCGTAAGTAATTTAAGTTATTTTTGTCTCTTATTGGTTCTTAATCTAAATCGCAACAATTTTGTGTCAGTCTTTCCTCTAAGTTAAAATCAGTTCTATATTTTTGTGTGTTGGTATTGTTTTGTATCTATTAATTGCTAAATTATAAGATTAAATTTTATTACGATATCTATCATCTATCTATCTATCTATCTATCTATATATATATATATATTGCGCGTGTGCACACACACACCCATTTACTGCTTCTATGCTAAAAAGACAAAATTTATTTTCAAAGACATACCGAAATATTTTCTAGTATATCAGTATCATTATTTTTTCAAATGTATAAATTTTAAATCGCATCGCTTCTCTCTGATTGAAAAGCTAAAAATTATCTTTTATGTATGCTTAGGGAAATTTCCCAAGACAATATTGGAACAAAATAAGAGAAGTAAATTAAAAAGCACAATTTTTGTGATATGTATGAAAGAGAAGAAAAGGAAATAAAGTATACAGTGAAGGCAATAGCAGACATGATAGAATTTTTTTAATTAAACTTATTTAACCGTAATGTCTGTTATTAAAAAAAAAAAAAAAAAAAAAAACCTGTATTTACGCATTTTTGTATATGATAAATTCATGTATGCAGAGTTATGTTCGGAGAACTTTTTAGAATTTGAACCGACGTATTTCATTGATAATTATTAATGCAATTCAATATGTTTATTATATATAGGGCGTCGACAATAGAAATTTTTTCCCTCCTGATTCTCCCACCAGTATATTGGGCCGCGGTAGCCCAGTCGGTAGAGCGCCGGCCTCGTAATTGGAAGATTGCGGGTTCGGTACTCGAGCCGGCCAAAGACCGTCGTGTACAGAGCCTGATTAAGGGGGTAGCACACATTATCTCCGCTCTCACCGGAATATTTTTACAATTATTTTTTACTTCATGTCACAGAAATTCCACGCTTTGACGAGGAAATATTTTTTATAAAACATGAACGGTGTGAAACAATCCAATTTACTTACCGTTATTAGACACCAGAATTCTTTTAAAATAATTTTTAATGAGAATTTTGTGTTTATTATAGTAGGAAAGTATTTGTTAAAAAATAACAGTGTAAGTATAAATAATGTGTGCTTCTCCCTTAATCAGGCTCTGGTCGTGTACACTAATGGTGGCTGGTGCCCGTAAAATCTGTTGTGGCCGCAATGTCCTCCATGTTCCCATCAAAAGTTATACCTCTGGGGGTCATCGAAGCGGGAGAGCCATCCCTTCCGTGGAGGATCAAAATTGTGATGGTATGTCTCCGGACCACCTCTAGGGGTGTGTCCCAGACCGTCGCCAATTCCCCATCTGCGCAGCACTAGTGCGACGTTTAACCCAACCATCCATCCCACCAGTATATTAATATAATAATTTTTTACTTAATTAATCGTGGAAACTTACTTACTTAAAATTCCGAAAGAAAAATACTGTGGTAGAATCAGGGAAAGAATTTCAACTGTTGACACCCTGATATATGAAATAAACGAAATCAGTAATTAAAAATTTTCAGAAACCATGTTTAAACTCAAATTTTATAATAATATAATTATTTAAAACTTACTTCACTCATCGTGATGCACTGGCATATACAAATTAGAAAAGAAATAGTTTTTGCTTTGTAACTGTCAATTAATTCATATGCTGGGTTTAAATTTTAAATTCTGTTATTGTGTGCTTTATTGCCTGCTTTACTAGCAGGCTTTGCCCGCTTCGCTGGTCACTACATTAAAATAATTTCTTTTTAATTGAATAACTGAAACGTTTAAATAAATATATTTGGATTGGTGGCGACTATTTTCGCCACAGCTTTAAAATGGGATCTGCTCAGTGATATTAAATATCTTTTTTAGCTTCTCGAATCTATACTACAAAACTATTATTAAAACGAATATTCTCGAAAACAATCCAATAGTAAAGCTTATTCTTCGACTAATTTGGAAACAGTTGAAGCTGTCACTCATATAGCAAAAATCCCTATTCGATGAATGTTCTGGAACATTCTGAAAAACAGTCACTTGTTCCACAGGAGTAACGCAAATAACATCAAATATTCCGGAGCATAAATCTTCACAAGCTCAAGAAAAATGTTCATTTGCTTAGAGCTCAATCCTTAAAATGGACCACTCAGAATAGGTCTCTGAATAACTCTGATTCGCAGTGAGTACATACTCTCTCGCATAAATCAACTCACTCCAATTTATATCTTTTTCCAATGATTCCATTGAGAATCCCATGGAAAGCTCGAGATCTGTGCTCCCGTGGGTCGATGATCTTCGAAACTTGAGGAATTCTATAGTACCATTTTTCATCAAACTTGGTTGCCCTCTCACCAAATTTTGGTCGCCCACTCAACAAATTTTGGTCGCCCACTCACAAAGTTTTGGTCGCCCACTCACCAAGTTTATCGCCAAGGCTGACCCTACTGAAAGTGAATGAATGAACTGCCCTTTTATTTTCACTTCGCCTGTAAAACTGCTTTCATTGCAACAGTGCTAATGATGCGGGGCAAAGAATTAATCCCTTATAACAATATGCTATGAGCACTATTTCTGCCGCATTTTAGACAACTAATATTTTTATGGTTATATATATTTCCCATTAAACGTATTCTTATTTTTATTTATCTATTTAAATATTAATTTAAATTGATCAAATACTATTTCTGCCAGACAGCGTGCAGGTACAGGCACACACAATAGCTCGTATATTTGTATTATAAATTAGCGTAGTGATTGGTATACAAAAATAATAAATAAATATGTAAACATTACAGTGCTACTCAATTTTATTAAATCTCTCTTTTGGCGGCTTTTGAATTTTTGTCACCATATTAGTGATTTTTCTTTAATATGATTTCTTGTATAAAAGGGGGAATCCTATTTTGGAGATACTTTTATCGGATATTTTTCGTTAACTTGTAAGAATTATTCATATTCTGTTTATATTTTTAATTATTTTTCGGCTTAAAATAGTGCTAGAAATAAATTTTCTATTTTTAAAACTACATGTTTTGTTTTGTTTTTCTATAAAATTATCTATTCAGATAAAAATAGATCATTTATGTGATTACTATTTCAGTTTAATTTTTTTTAAATGGCTATTGCTAAATTAAAATGGATTAAAATGGCTGTTGCTAAGCTTGGCTTAAAACATTCGGTTTATTTCAACGGCAAAATTTAAAAAATCGCCCAGTAGGATCTATAAATAAAACTGATAAAATAAATTTATAGTTCATAGAGTTTATTGTAGTAAAGAAACGCTACGCAGTCAAATGTGACGTCCTGGGCAGTTTTTTTTTTCTTTTTAATAACAACTTGACAGTAAAAATCTACAAAATAATAGTTAAAAAAAAAAAGAAAGAACAACATATAATAGTACCATAAACTATATTAACACTTTATCTATGTGTATAAAATTTTCAAAGTGATACTGACGTCATTTTTTATGAAATACATAATTTAATTTTTTAATTTTTTACGTTTAAGTAAACGTATTAATTTTCCTGTCGGAAAAAAAAAAAAAAAAGAACTCGTAAATTTTTTTTGGCAACAATTAAATTAAAGAAAAATTTTTAATGACTATTTTTACAGATATTATGAAGTTAATATTTTTCATATTTTCATTAATTAAAAGAAAACAAATCAAAAATTCGAAAATCGGGCTTCGAGGTGCACAAGGACCCCTCGGAGGGTACCTTCATATCGAAACACGTGACTGTCCGAGCTACCGTCTTTGCGCTACGCTGTCCACACACAGACACACAAACATTGCCTTATATATATATAAAGATAGTCTTGTACCGCTAATCTGCGTGTTAACCCACGTTCCTATAATCTGTAGTTGTTTAAAATCTGTACTGTTCCTTTCCCACTGAACATCGTCAATCCACGTTTCTGTAATCAACAATTGCCAAAAATTCCTACTGTTCTTTTCCTGTTGAGTACTACAGAGGCTGTTCGCACGTTTTTTAGACGATTTTGATGGAGTGTACTGAAGCAATTTCACTCAAATTTCGTGTTTTATTTGTTCAGTTTGATAGCCCTTGTTCTTAACTAACATTCTACATCATAATTTCTATGATAATAGTGCTTTTTATAATGTCGGAAGAGGTATATTTTTCTACTCCTCTTGAACGGGTTTCCAAAGTCCACAAAGCGTTGTAGGTCGGCGTTTGGATAATGCAGATTTTAAGAGTCAAAAAACACAAAAATCCAACGGTGATACATCAGAAGATTTAGCAGGAATGTCAGTGAAGGGTATGGTTTTAATTCCCGTTTTTTGTTCCATTTTTTTCTAGAAAAGCAATTGCGGATTGTGATGTGTGGCTGATTGTTTTGTCTTGATACAGTTCAACGGATTGATAGCATTGTGGATAAAGATCTGGATTTTCATTTTTAAAAATTGGAATTAAAATATGTTCTTGAGAGTATTTAGAGTTGATTTTGACATTTTTGTCACATTTTTTTGCTGTTATCTTGCGCTTGTATGAAAAACCAGTGGCAATCATAAATCCTTTAGAAAAATTTTCTTTTGATGCTTTGAGCCATGTAGCAAATTTTTTTTTTCTAAACTTTTGTGATAATAAATTGACCTTTTTCTATTGCAACCAATTAAATAGACCCAAGATTCATCTGTTGTTGCAACATTTTTCCATTTTTCTCTTGATAAATGCTTTTGATAAAGATTTCACTAAAAACTATCTTTGGAAAGAGCGGAAACCTATCCTTCCATCCACTGCCATTTTAAAAGCGCATTTTTGCATCAAATCAAAAATTCTAAATATCAGAAGATAAATAAAACTTCCAAAAATATAACTGTTGTGAAAATAAAATTCTCCATGCAAACGATTTTTTCTTACTGCGAAATAAAATCGTCTAAAAAATGTGCGAACAGCCTCTGTATTAATCAGCCCTTCTCATTTACCACATGTTCGTGCTCAGATTTTATTTCTATGCGAATGGACTGTAATTTCGAATAAGAACTACTATCCGTGACAGTAACACGAACACAAATATTTAATTAACAGTTAATATATACATATGTACAAATATTAAAAAATGACATACTAGTCGTATTTCCAAACGGTGTTGGCACCATAGTCAACTTAAGCACCGAAGGTGAACCGTATCACCGGTACATCGAAGATCGAAAGAGTATATGTTACATTCATGACGAATACCAAATACAGTTGGCAGCAAAATTATTGAAGCACTAGCAGTAATTCCTACATAAAAGATTTCTATTTAATACTGTTTTGTTAAGTAAATATTTTTTATATGATATTAGTCCTATGCTGTTTATAAAAAAGTCAATTGATCATAAAAATTAGCTATCAAACTTTTAAAAAAAAAGTATGAAAAATGTGGATGTGTGCATCAATAATTTTGCTGCCTGTATTGCTACTGTATTGCCTGCCTGCTGACTGTATTGCTACTCGAAGCGGGAAGACTGCATTACGGCCAATATCACGGTGAACGGCAACATCACTCTATCCCCCCCCCCTCAAAGAAAAAAAAAAAGAACTTTCTAATTGTGCCTTAAGCAGAAAACCTATTAAATCACAAAATACGGTAAAGATTTGTGTATAAAAATAGTGGTAACCAAAACGTGGAAATTCTCACCTTTGAAAGTGCCCTGAAAAAAAAAAGAGTATGGATTGGAGCTCTGGTCTCAAGCACATCTAAAACTCTACAGTGCCTTTCTCTGCTTCTAAAGTTTCGCATTCCAAACCTGAACATTGTACTCGACACTGCTATAAAGTCCACTGCTAATACAAAAGCTGTAGAATTGAATGCCTACATCAAAAGTGTAAATTCAAATTTCTGTGACTAAAAAAGGTAATAAATTGGAGTAGTTGAGACGTGGTGATGAAGATCCACTCGTAGGAAAAATGTCTGTAAAAAGAAATTTCAGCAAGCATTATTTTAGCATTTGAGGTGGCTGCAAGAGAGTGAATGAAGAAGAGAAAATATATATATATATTTTCATTTTTTATCAAAGTTTAGCTTTGAAAGAATATCATTTGAAATTTCTTGAACAGCAACGTTGTGTAACTCTCCGAAAACTAACACCACTTTTATAGATTGTACAATAAATAAATAATATAAAATAAAAATTGAAAAATGTAAAATATTTAAGTAAACTACTATGCAGCTAGGTTAAAAATAATAGATTTCTTTTCTTTTCTTCTTCTTCTTCTTCTTCTTTTTTTTTTTTTTTTTAATTAACCATTTTAATTTTAGTCTTTCCTATTAATTGTGCTTCATTTGTTTAAAAGTTATATAAGTTGAACAAAAAAAAAAAAAAAAAAAAAATTTACACAATTTATTTTTAAATGACCTATAGTCAGCGAAATTTGAGTTCCGCGTAGACTTCAATCTCAAGATATGTGGACCCATGTTCTTCTATTGTACGTGAAGAGTACGGATTAAAAAAAAAAAAAAAAAAAAAAAAAAAGCAGTATTTGGGGACTGTCGATAGATATGAAAACTAAGTAACTTGTGAATTGTATCGTCGAGCTATTAGATTAATAGTGGATCTGCAGATCAGGAGCCTCAACGTCCTATTTGCATCAGACATTTTTCAATAGGTCATTTTTATTTATTTCTTATTATATAATAGTATATATTGATTCGATCGACTTATTACCATAATCAGATACATTCCTGAGGGGGGCTGACGCCCCCCTCAACCCCCCGCTGTATCTCTCTTTCTATACCTATTTGTATATCATATAAAGTGTTACGGAATTGTAAATAATTGCATTTATTTTTGTATAAATTTTTTCAAAGAGGCTTAGTAAGTCGATAAAATGCTAATTTTGTGCACATTTCTAGTCGTTTTAGCGTTAAAATAGCCTAATTTTCCTTTAAAAACGAATTGAAAAGCTCCAATAAGGGAAGAAATGGATTTGGCGCCAAATTTTGCGACTGTTTCCCTCCTTGGCGATTTTTTTGGCGACCTTGGCGAGAAAATCCTTATTAGGGATATACCAAATATGGAAGCTCTAATCTCATTGGCTGATGAGATACGATAATTTTCCAGAACAGTCTGTGTTCGATAGAATAGTATAAAAGGAGCATTTTTTTAGCCAAGGCTTCCAATCTCAGATCTGTGTCGGTTTCGTCAAATGCTTGCTTTGCTTTGAGCCTCTTTGAATCAGACTTGCTTTATGTGTTATTGCTAAACAGTTTGTACTGTTGTTTTGCTCTTAACGGCTGTTGTTTAAGCTATGTTTACTGGTTGAATTGAAGCTGATACTTGGTTTATAGACCTGTATTCTTCTGGAATTTTCTGTGAATAAATCACTGAATTTTTGCAAGTTTCGCCTTTCATTCTCGGACAACTTAGAAACCGCCAAGTACGCAACAATATGCATTCTTATTAAACGACGGTCTTGTATTATTTCCCGGAAATTCATAAATACCGAATTTAATACAAAAAAAATTACGTAGCATATCGGAAATATTTTGCGTAACCTTTAAACTAATTATCAATTCAATGCCCACAATTTTCAACATGAAAACAGGTTTTTAAAATTCTAATAAAATTTCATTATATTTAATGGGGTGTAACCATGTTAAAATACACTTTTAAGAAATACCGACTATACACCATAAAAGTACGAAATTCCTTTATGTATCCCGGAAAAGTAACCACAGTCATTATAAACGCCAATAATAAGAATAAATCTAATTAATTATAACTCATTAATCTTTCAAACTAATTTGACATCATTTGGATGATTACAGTACATACTCGGAATTATTTTGTGTGGTCCCATAAATTATTTAGTCTATACATAACCTTTTTTTAGAGTACACATGATTTTAAACATGATTTTAAGTGCGCGCTTAAATTAAAAATTCGTCCATAGGCTCTAATGTTACGAAATTCTTTCGTGTGTCTTTGTAAACGAACCATAAACATTGTATACACCAGTAAAAACTATTCAGCTTATTTTGCGTTTAAAATTAATAATTGTTCCAAATTGAACTTCGTTTGGATGACTAAGTGACATTGTCAGAACACTTTTGTAAGGTCCTGTACATTAATTAGAAAGCTTAAGAGCACATATTTTCTTCAAGCAACATAAGTTTAAGCATCTTACTCACGTACTCTAGTTTCATTTTCTTCATTGCAAAGTAATGATATTAAAATGCGTTTAAACGAAATTCACCCCATACGCCGTAATGTTATGAATTTTGGCGTGTCCCTGTACACAGTTTATAAAAAATATAACAATGAAAATTATACAGCTACTTATATGGAAATCTGGAATGTGTGCGCCAATTTGCAAGTCAATCGAAGGATTTTTGCGGTACATACAAATTCTTCCCATAGGCCGTAAGGATAAAAAAAATTTTGGCGTGTCCCTGTACACGAACAACAAAGGGAATACACACCTAACACTATACAGCTAATTCCGTTGGGCTCGTGAATATGTGTGCCAAATTGCAAGTCTATAGCGTTATTTTTGGGGCCGCTATCGCGGTACATACAAATTCTTCCCATATGCCATAATGATAAAAAAAACTTTGGCGTGTCCTTGTACACAAACTACAAATGGAATGCACACCCAAAACTATACAGCAAATTTCGTGGGGATCATGAACATGTGTACAAAGTTTCAAGTCAATAGCGTGGTTTTTACGGCCGCTATCGCACGACAGACAGACAGACGGACGGACCGACGGAACCCAAAATCCTTTTGAGTCTCAACAGAGGGCCTCCACTGACGTTTCGGCAAAAATTGAAGTCAATAGCTTGATTTTTGCGGCGGCTATCGCGGTACATACAGATTCTTCCCATAGGCCGTAATGACAGAAAATCTTTGGCGTGTCCCTGTACACGAACTACAAATGGAATACACACCTAAAACTATGCAGCTGATTCCGTTGGGCTTATGAACGTGTGTACCAAATTGCAAGTCGAAAGCGTGATTTTTGTGGCTGCTATCGCGGTACATACAAATTCCTCCCATAGGCCGTAATGATAAGAAAAACTTTGGCGTGTCCCTGTACACGAATTACAAATGGAATACACACCCAAAACTATACAGCTGATTTCGTGGGGCACATGAACACGTGTACCAAATTGCAAGTCAATAGCATGATTTTTGTGGCCGCTATCGCGATACATACAAATTCCTCCCATAGGCCGTAATGATAAGAAAAACTTTGGCGTGTCCCTGTATACGAACTACAAATGGAGTACATACCAAAAACTATACAGCTGATTTCGTGGGGCTCATGAACACGTGTACCAAATTTCAAGGCAATAGCGCTATTTTTGCGGCCGCTATCGCGCGACAGACAAACAGACAGACAGACAGACACAGGCCAAAACCGTTTTGAGTCTCAACAGAGGGCCTCCACTGACGTTTCGGCAACTAGTGGATCTGCAGATCAGGAGCCTCAACGTCCTATTTACATCAGACATTATTCAATAGGTCATTTTTATTTATTCCTTACTATATAATCGTATATATTGATTCGATCGACTTGTTACCATAATCAACTACATTCCTGAGGGGGGCTACCGCCCCCTCAACCCCCCGCTGTGTCTCTACTTGCATATCTTATAAAGTGTTACGGAATTGTAAATAATTGCATTTATTTTTGTACCAATTCTTTCAAAGAGGTTTAGTAAAGTTAATAAAATGCTAACTTTGTGCATTTCTAGTCGTTTTAGCATTAAAATAGCCTAATTTTCCTTTAAAAACACTTAAAAAAGCTCCAATATGGGAATAAATGGATTTGGCGACAAATTTGGCGACTGTTTTCCTCCTTGGCGATTTTTTGGCGACCTTGGCGAGAAAATCCTTATTAGGGATATACCAAATATGGAAGCTCTAATCTCATTATGAGATACGAGAATTTTCCAGAACAGTCTGTGTTCGACAGAAATGTATAAAAGGATCATTTTCTCGCCAAGACGGTCAGTCTCATATCTGTGTCAGTTTCGTCAAATGCTTGCTTTGCTTTGAGCCTCTTTAGATGAGACTTTCTTTGTGTGTTATTGCTAAACAGTTTGTACTGTTGATTTGCTGTTAACGGCTGTTGTTTAAGCTGTGTTTACTGGTTGAATTGAAGCTGATACTTCGTTTATAGACCTGTATTTTTCTGGAACTTCCCGTGAATACATCACTGAATTTTTGCAAGTTTTACCTTTCATTCTCGGACAACTTACGGACCCCCAAGTACGCAACAATATGTATTCTGAATAAACGACGGTCTTGTATTATTTCCCTGAAATTCATAAATACCAAATTTCATAACTACCAAATTTCATACAAAAAAATTAGATAGCATATCGGAAATATTTTGCGTAACCTTTAAACTAATTTCCAATTCTATGCCCACAATTATCAACAAGAAAACATATAATTTTAAAATTCTAACAAAATTTCATTATATTTGATGGGGTGTAACCATGTTAAAATAAACTTTTAAGAAATATCGACTATAGACCGTAATAGTACGAAATTATTTTATGTATCCCGGAAAAGTAGCCACAGTCATTATAAACGCCAATAATAAGAATAAACCTAATTAATTATAACTCATTAATTTTTCAAACTAATTTGACATCATTTGGATGATTACAGTACATATTCGAAATTATTTTGTGTGGTCCTATAAATTATTTAGTCTATACATAACCTTTTTTAAGAGTAAACATAATTTTAAGCATCTTTATAATGTATGTTAATTTTATTAAGTTCAATTCAGCATAAACGCATTAAAGTGCGCGCTTAAATAAAAGTTTGTCCATAGGCTCTAATGCTACGAAATTCTTTTGCGTGTCTCTGTAAACAAACCATAAACATTGTATACACCAGTAAAAACTATTCAGCTTACTTTGCGTTTAAAATTAATAATTGTTCCAAATTTAACATTGTTTGGATGACTACGTGACATTGTCAGAACATTTTTGTAAGGTCCTGTACATTAATTAGAAAGCTTAAGAGCACATATTTTCTTCAGACAACATAAGTTTAAACATCTTACTCGCGTACGCTAGTTTAATTTTCTTGATTGCAAAGTAAAGATGTTAAAATGCGTTTATACGCAATTCACGTCATACGCCGTAATGTGAAGTATTTTGGCGTGTCCCTGTATACAAGCCATAAAAAGTATAGACCTAAAAAAATAAATAGCTATTTATATACCGAGCCTGAATATATGTGTCAATTTGCAAGTCAATCGGAGAATTTTTGCGGCCGCTATTGCGGTACATACAAATTCTTCCCATAAGCCGTAATGATAAAAAAAACTTTGGCGTGTCCCTGTACACGAACTACAAATGGAATGCACACCCAAAACTATACAGCTAATTTCGTGGTTATCATGAACATGTGTACCAAATTTCAAGTCAATAGCGCTATTTTTGCGTCCACTACCGCGATACATACAAATTCCTCCTATAGGCCGTAATGATAAGAAAAACTTTGGCGTGTCCCTGTATACGAACTACAAATGGAATGCATACCTAAAACTATACAGCTGATTTCGTGGGGCTCATGAACATGTGTACCAAATTTCAAGTCAATAGCGCTATTTTTGCGGCCGCTATCGCGATACATACAAATTCCTCCCATAGGCCGTAATGATACGAAAAACTTTGGCGTGTCCCTGTATACGAACTACAAATGGAATACATACCAAAAACTATACAGCTGATTTCGTAGGGCTCATGAACATGTGTACCAAATTTCAAGTCAATAGCGCTATTTTTGCGGCCGCTATCGCGCGACAGACAAACAGACAGACAGACAGACAGACACAGCCCAAAACCGATTTGAGTCTCAACAGAGGGCCTCCATTGACGTTTCGGCAATTATTTTCGAATTATTTTTGGTTTGTAAAGAAGTGTTTATGATCTGTATTATAGGATTCGGCACAATATTTTTAGTTACCCAAATTAAATGAACTAAGCCTTATATTAGGTTAAAATATTGTAATATGACTAAAATAATTTTCTTTTTTTTATTAGTTACTTGAAAATTTATATTGAAAGCAAGAAGAAGAATATAACAGTCTGTATAAAAACACGTGCTTGTACTTTGTGAACTATGTATATACTGTGAAAAAAGTACATACATACATAGAGTATAGAACTAGAAAGAGACAGATGCCAGTAGCCAGTATACTACTCGTATTAGTATACATTTTATACATACATATATATATATATGTATATGAGGCATGCCGCGCCGTGCGCTTCATATATGGATATATATGTAGAGAGATATATTCTTTGTATATATATATAATGTATACTAATAAAGCACGGAGGTATATCTATCTATATATATACACAGTATACATATAGCACATGGAAAGCGTTCGGTGACGATGACGCGAGTTCCATGATTTTTGTTCACTCCAAAAGGGCTCAACGCGCTTAAAGAAGTTTTCACTTCAGAAAAAAAAAAAAAAAAAAAAAAAAAAAAAAAAACCTTCATATACCATACATACAATGGCATTCCAGAAGGGCCAAATATCGAAAAGATAATCATAATAAAAAGTATAAAACGACAAAAAAAAAAAAAAAAAAAAAAAAAAAAAAATTCGAAAAATCACCTGGTAAAATTAGATAATAAAAGTACTAATCAGCAAACATAGCGAAAAATCAGGAGTGGAGTGGAGTGGAGTGGACTTTAACGTCGCTCTATTATAGCTACTCCTTAGGCAATTGGCGACGTTCTAGGACGTGGTGCAGAGACTGTAAAAAAATAAAGTAAACAAAATGGTAAAGCCTTTTAAATGTTCACTTATTTATCCTTTAAATTACTCTCTTATAAGCTTTTTTTGTAATAATAAAATTTAAAAAGTATGAAAAAAAAATATCAAAAATGTGTTTAATTCAGTTCCTAAAAATATATATAAAAACGTCTATAGTAAATGTTTTTATTAAATAAATAGAAAAAATAAATTTATATCATTAGATATGATTATCAAACAAAACTATAATATTTAAGTACATTCACTTACAGTTTTATTATAAATATTATGCTAAAAAAATTCGTCGCGAAATTTTATGGAAAAATGTAAAGAGTTATTTTTTAATTTCTGATGATTTTTCAAAAAGAGAGGGTTTTTTTTTTTTTTTTTTTTTTTTTTTAGAAATACAATTTGGTTAAGAAAAAATCATTTATATTTATTGTTGTTGTGATAGACATGGAAAATCAAGTAAGAGTATTATTAAAAAAGATAGTCATTTATTTTTCATTTCTCATTATTTAAAATTATATTTCACTTTTAAAGCTTTTAAATAATGTCCTCCTCTCCTCACGCCCCACCCCTTCGAAAGAAAGAAGAAAAGAAAAATATTTAAAAAGCTGCTGAAGATGAAAGATGATGAAATTTTATGTTTTTGACAATTACGTATTTAAAAATTAAAAGATTACGTTAAAACAAACAAGGAAAAAAAAAAAAAAAAAAAAAAAAAAAAAATACAGATTTTTTACTAAAAATCAAGATTACAATGAAAGGTTTAATATTATAGTTAACGATATTTTAATAATTTATAATTCATCTTAAGGATATTTGTTAACACATTGTCGGCTGGAAACGAGAATTCTCGTCTAATAATAATAGTAATAATATAATTAAAGAATCCCGTTTTAGGTTTTCTCCTAAAACGATACATTATATATTATTATTATTATTTTAAGTTTTGCGCATTCGTGTTTAACCCCTTAAGTGCAGTTGGCGTATATATACGACAGTAGCATTTACGGCATCGATTGCTGAAGCAAAAATTAAATAATTTAAATTCGAATGCGTAAAATCATTTATTAAATAATGCAACGTTTTAGTGGGGCGCCAAAAGGCGGATCTCACTTTTATAAATATTAAAATATCGCTACGACAAAGTGATAAACCAGTGTTAAAAAATATTTGTATTCAATTATTATTATTATTATTATTATTATTATTATTAACTGAAGATGAAATTATAATAATATTATTTAAAAGAAAAGAATGAAAATTCATGCTCTATTTATAGACTATGAAATTCTCTTCAACAGAAAAGGAAAATTTAATAGTCAATCAACACAGTTGTGATAAATTAAAGTCATTACATTTTTGTTTTCTTTTTTGCGCATAAGTTTTAGACAAAAAAACATATGAACATAAAATTTCGACAGAATGTTGGATTTAAAATAGTTAATCGAATTTCACGGATATTTAACATAAATAGTCTTTCATTAATCCAGCAGATATCTGATCAGACCACTGCTTGTTTACCGAAAATGCCAGATTCTTGAAAAGTCACCAATAACGGTACAAACAGTGCTTTACTTTATACGTATACGTATATGTTATGTATGTAGTATATACTACATTAGTTCAAACCCGCAACTGAAGTGTTAACATAAACTAAAACTACAATAAAGAAACAAAAATAAAGTTTATAACTCAATTAAGTAAAGAAAGCCTACATACTTCTTGAGATAAGCCTTAGTACTTGCGGGAAGGGGCCCCTCCCATCGTCAGAGGTAGCACGGTGGCGGTACTGGTTACTATATAGGCATGACTAAACGCAAAATCAAAAACCGTATCGAAAAATATTCAGCAGATATCAAATTTGGGAAAATAACACCGCACTCACCAAAGTAAACGCTACCGGACCGAACAATATAAATTTTAACGATACTCGCAAACTAGCCGAATACAACAACGCAATATACGCCGCAAATCGCGAAACGGTCGAAATTTTATTTAATCCTCTTACTTGTAATGGCAACGACCCAGCACAGGAAATCAACCGTAACTGGTGTAGAATACTGAAGACTGCAAAAGATCAAGTCAACACAACTAAGCAAGCCGCGACCTTGCTGCCTCTGACGATGGGAGGGGCCCCCTTCCCGCAAGTACTAAGGCGTATCTCTAGAAGTATCTAGGGTTTCTTTACTTAATTGAGTTATAATTTTGCTTCTTGTTTTACGAATATTTAAAAATAAAGTTACTGTGTGCAAGTGCAAGTGTATTGTTTTGTATCAATAGTCTGTTCTTGAAATTACCTAACTACTTGCTTGGTAGCTGCACGCATAAAAATGACGGATTACTGGGAGGGCCGGAGAAATAAAGCACCGGATTATAGAGTACTATAATTTTAAAACTGATATTAGATCCGTTTTTGATTTTAATAAGGGACGCCGAAACTTTTCTTTGTCTAGGTGCGCCTATTAGCTTCACACCGGCCCTACGAAACAAAATTCCTCTCTTTGAGTGTATAAACACTGATCAAAGAGCTATAATAACATGCAAAACATTATTCATGTAAAATGATAATAATAATAATAATAATAATAATAATAAATAAATAACAGATCACGCTCAATGAATAAAAACATGAATGAAAATATTACAATAATTATCTGTGAACTATGCACGTTATAAGGTTTCGGCATAACACCATATACTCTTGCATATATGTTTCTGCAGAATATCATGCAAGCTATTTTTAAAGTCTGCATAATAAAGAATTTAAACATTTTAAATAAATGCAGTTATTATGTAAATGTTTCAAGCCAAAAGAGTAAAATAAATAAATAAATAAAAATAAAAATAAAAATAAAAAATCCTCGGGAAAGTTTTATTGATATTAAATTACATTTAAAAGAATATTTATTATGATAAACAAAATATCATTAAAAGTAAATTAAACAGAATATTTTAATCAAAAGATTGAAATCTCAATGGAGCTTTTTAATCTTTCATTCTATTTGAGTGTTATTTAAAAGATATCACTCAATTATTTTTATAAAATCTCTTAGTTTTGTTTTTATTCAATATGATTTACGATACCAGCCGAAAGAAAAAGTTATGTTTTTTTTTTTTTAACCATTGAGTTTTTTCCATTTTTCAAAACCTTTAAAAAAATAAAATCAGTTTTTGCTCTAATTAGTATATCATTTTATATTTATACTCATTACCTTTCGAATTTTAAATCAAGAAGAATATAAGCACAATAACCTTTGATGATTCGTAATTAATGAGTTAGGTTTTTTCTTTTGTGTATATATTTTCAAACATCAATTTCTTTACAGATATTTGTAACAATACTTTCCTCTACAAAGGTATAGGAATTCTCAAATATTCAAGTTGCATACAAAAGAAACAGAAATACAATTGATTTTCATAAAAAAAAAAAAAAAAAAAAAAAAAAAAATGTGCATCTGTGCAATTTTTTTTTTCTTTTCTTCTGTTTAATTATTTTTCTGCTTGAAAAAAAGAAATATTAGTATCATTCTTGAAACATACTTTGAAAAAAAATTATCTAAAATTTACTCAATTTATTCATTCATTCTTATTATGCAAAAATAAATTCAAGGTGCTCTAAAACAATGGGTGAAGATTCTAAAAGAAACAAAGCTTAAAAAAGAAGAGAAAAAAGACAAGTAAAAATTCTGCCAAAGACAAAATTTAGTTTAGTATGGAGGACTATTAATATCAATCAATATTATTTTTATTTTTTATTTTTTAATTTTAATTTATTTTTTATCCCATTTTTTCACCATAAAATCGGGCCGCGTACTTTTTAAAATGACTGAAGTGAATTATAATGAAGTGTGGCCATTTAAATTTCACATTTTAGTTCATTTTTTTAAAAAGTCTAATTGTCTTGTCGAAAAATCTGTTTACACCCCTGGATTCAGAAAAATCGTCCCATTCATTTGGTATCGAACTTGTAACTATGGGCTGATATTTCCAATTTATTTTGGTGTTACACAAAATTGGTCTACAAAAACTGGCGACGGCGTTTTTACACAGTTTGAAAATAATAATCCTTCTAGTTCTTAAAAAAAAAAAAAAAGAGAGAGAGAGAGAGAGAGAGAGAGAGAGAGAGAGAGAGAGAGAGAGAGAGAGAGAGAAAAGAAGGAAAGAAAACCATTGCAATACGAAACATATTTGCCTTTCGCATTATTATGAGTGCAATATTTTTGAAAAACTTTAAAATGTTTTCTACACGGGTAAAAATCAACAGATTTAAAGAAAAAAAATTTCAATCGAATCTTTAGAGAATTTGAAGAATGTATTACTTTATATGTTCTTTTCTCTTTCGAACGGAAAATGAAGAAGATTAAAGTCGAGTTACATTTCATGGTAAAATATGGATTTCAGCATCCATTTAGATGGATTACGTGTATAGAATTCTTAAGATAACGCATTAAATTTGAACTTCTTCGGTAAATGACACTAAAAATACTTGAAACCGAAATCAAAAATTTTGTGGAAATATTTTAGATTTTGTTTTTTCATGAAATGTTTATGCGATATATCAGCGATTTGCTTTTTGATGCAAAAATGCAACGACTTATAAAGATAGATTTTTCTTCAAAAATTTAAATGTACCCTGAAATATTCGAGGTAAAAAAATAGCAAAAATTGACGACGTGAACTGTCTGACTTAAAGCAACAGGCATGTCGTACTAATAAAGAAATATATCTTGTCAGTATTTTATCACTTATTATTATTATTATTATTATTTTAATGTAGAGCTATATAATTTATTACACCATATTTGCCAATTTTTACATATTTATAATATTACTATATTAAATTAATTTTTATTCTGTTATTTAATTGAAGAATTTTAATGTTTAAAGAAAGTAAAATTTTTCTGCAGAATTAACGATATAAAAAAAAAAAAAAAAAAGTAATTGTATCTTACGAACAACTACATATCTGTATTCACAAAATTTTGAAGTAATACAACAATATATGAAATCAAACAAATCCAGCCCGTAACTATCTATCTATGTAGCTCTCAACTTCTACGGTTTTTTAATACCCTCTTTTTTGGGTAAAAATTTTCACCTTGTTTAATCTCAGAAAATATCTACAAACATTAATAAAAAATTCTTATTAAAAATTTCCGGTAAAAAAAGGAAAAAAAAAAAAAAAAAAAATCATGTTAATACTTATGCATACTTGCCAACATCCTAATTAATATTCCGTAGTGTTGTTAGTCCCGCCCTTTTTCTCACACCAGTAAATTTTTAGAGTAATAATCTCCAAATGCAATTTCAATTAAACCATAGCCTCTTTAACTAGATGCCTATCGCGTGGCTTGAAAGCTTGGCAACAGTTGAAACAGTAGACAGCGCCACCTGGTACAGATTGCATGACTTTTTTATTCAACAGCCACCAAAAAATTTTAAAAGTGAGATATGATATACATAAAAGGCGAATAGAATCGAAGAAATGCCGATTTTATATATGATATAT
This sequence comes from Salticus scenicus, assembly GCA_963930645.1. Classification (NCBI taxonomy): domain Eukaryota; kingdom Metazoa; phylum Arthropoda; class Arachnida; order Araneae; family Salticidae; genus Salticus; species Salticus scenicus. The sequence continues at coordinate 129,802,409 of OZ005662.1, read as the reverse complement.
CATATATCACTTCTTAAAATTATTGGTGACAGTTGAATAAAAAAGACGCGCAATCTGTACCAGGTGCCGCTGTCTACCGCTTCAACTGTTGCCAAGTTTATGAGCCACGCGACAGGCATCTAGTTAAGGAGGCTATGATTAAACAAGAAGAAAAATACACTAAAAAGATACTGGTGTGAAAAAGGAGGCGGGGCTACCAATACTACGGAATATTAAAACCACTAAAAAACTACTACGTCAGAAACACCAAAAGAAAAATATTGGAAATGCATACAGCTGTTTCGGTAGCCTAAAGCGGGGTGCAAAATAGATTCTGAGTCAGGAGAAGTGCTCGAATATATAGGAGAGGGGCCGGATTTAGTTCAACCAATAGGATTACGGGAAAGGTGGGGAGAGTGGCCAATAGGAATTTAGGAAAGTTAGCTTTGTAAACAGTAGAAAAATTCAGAAAATGTGGACTGAATATAAAATTTCCAACAGTCAGACAAATAGGGAATAGCGAAATCACAATTTAAACGGTTTTTAAAATTTTTATAAATATGAAAAGCTTCAAAGAAATCAAGTTTATGAATGGATTTAGGTCTGCAAATTATTTTAGCTGAATTAAATTTAAAATTATGATTTTCCTCCCAGCAATGTTTAGAAATAGCCGATTTATTGGTTTCTTGTTTACGGACGTGTGTGTTCATGTGTTCTTTTAGATGAAATTTAAGACTGCGTTTAGTTTGACCAATATATGATAAACCACATTGACAGGAAATACTATAAATACCCCAAGAATTATGCATATCAATGGGATCTTTTAACTGAGAAAAGGTGAGTTTATTGGAAGGTGAAAATATTATTTTAAAATCATATTGTTTGAGAATTTTAGTTATGGTTTGACTGGATTTAGGAAAATAGGGTAAGACAATACTGATATTAGAAGAGACTGATTTAGTAGACGAAATACGAGGGAGTTGTAATTTTTGGATAGCTTTGTCTATAATGTAAGGGTCATAACCTCTGTCAGTTGCAATGGCTTTCAGGTATTTAATTTCAGATTTTAATAAAATAGGATTTGATCAAATATTAAGTGCACGGTTTACATAAGTATAGAAAGCAGCCATTTTTTGGTTAGGTGGGTGACATGGACGCGCATGGAGAGGAAGGGAGACAGCAAAATTTTTTCGATAAACGGTGGTTGAAAATCCATTTACAGTGCGAGAGACGAGGGTATCAAGAAATGGAAGAGAGCCATTATTTTCTATTTCATATGTAAATTGGATATTACTGTCAACTGAATTTAAAGTTTCTAAGACATGGTCAATATTGTGATGAGATATGTCGATAAGCGTGAAGGTGCCGTCAACGTAACGGGTCCAAAAAGGAAAAGATATTTTCTTAAAAAGCTTGCTTTCGAAATAATGCTTGTAAATATCTGCGAGAACTGGGGAGAGAGGGGAACCCATGGCTAAACCTTCAGACTGACGATAGAATTTATTTTGAAAAGAAAAAGTGGTTTGTGATAAACAAATGCGGGTAAGAGAGATTAATTCTTGTATTTCAAAAGATGTGAAATGAAACTCTTTTAATCTATTTTCGAGACAGCAGAGGGCGCCACTTATTGGAACATTAGTGAAAAGAGATTTTACATCAAAAGAAACCATAGTGAGATTAGTGTGAGGGCAGTTTTGAATGTTTTTTGCAAATTTTATGGAATTCTTAACAGTATAACTATTAGCAGCAAGAAGGGGAGCAAAAATTGTGGTGAGAAATTTAGCTAAATTATAGGAAGCAGTACCGATATTAGAGACTATGGGACGAAATGAAATATTTGGTTTGTGAACTTTCGGTAAAGCATAAAATCTGGCACAATTAGCAATAGAAGGGATAAGATGAGATTTAGTCGAGTCCAATAACAAGGGGCAAGATTCTATAGCAGATTTAATTTTATTTAACTCTTGAGTAGAGGGGTCACGGGGCAGAAGAATATATGGGCCGTCATTAATTAATTCGGTAACACTTTCAATATATTGTTTTTTATCCAAAATAACAATCTGACCACCTTTATCAGCTTTAGTAATGATGATATTTTCATTAGATTTTAATTCCTTCAAGGCGTTTTTTTCTGCATGGCTGAGATTTGATTTAAAATTTTTAGAATTGAAATCGGCATTATTAAGAATTAAATGATGAAGATTTTCTTTCTGTTGGCCAGTCAGTCGAGAATTTTTGAAAGCTTTTTCAACCGGTGCAATTAACTGAGGAAAAGAAGGAGGTTTAGAAATGGCAAAATTTGAATTGAGTTTGAGAATATAATATTGATTATTGGTAATTTAAGTATTGGAAAGATTAACGATTGCATTTTTATTGACAACAGGAAAGTCGTTCGAATGAATAGGACTCTGTGAATTACGAAGCCGGGTGAATTTATCTTGTAATTTAATTGAGTGTTTACGAGAGTGGATGTCACAATGAATCCAGGAATTGTAATCGATCAACATAAAATTAGGATGTTCAAAAGCTAACTTTAAGTAGAGAGAGAATAAATCTTTTTCAATTTTGGCGATGGAGGTACGAGTTTCCTTAATAACTGCACGGAGAATATTAAAATGAGACCTGAGTACTGCTTTGTTAACAAAACTGGAACTAGAAATATTGCATTTCAGTTGAATGAATTTAGGGATGATGCGGTGTCTCTTGCACTGTAAAAGGAACTTCAGACGGTTGAGGGCACGAAACTTTTTAGTACGTAATCGGTAGAACCGGTTAACTAATTTGCCCATAGTGAAATGCAGAAAATGGCTCAAACTATTACTGACCTAATCTCCCCCTCATATGAGGCTTCTCAGACCAGGTTGCTCAGTAACAATAAGAGCAGAAGAACAATAACTCAACTAAGCCCGTAGAAGCTTGACAAATAATAACAGGAGACTTGGCGTTGGAATATTAAAACTCCTAAAAAACTACTACGTCAGAAACGCCAAAAGAAAAATATTGGAAATGCATACAGCTCTTTCGGTAGCCTAAAGCGTACCGTCTTCAGTGCAAAAAGGATTCTGAGTCAAGAGAAGTGCTCGTATATATAGGAGAGGGGCCGGATTTAGTTCAACCAATAGGATTACGGGAAAGGTGGGGAGAGTGGCCAATAGGAATTTAGGAAAGTTAGCTGTGTAAACAGTAGAAAAATTAAGAAAATGTGGACTGAATATAAAATTTCCAACAGTCAGACAAATAGGGAATAGCGAAATCACAATTTACAAGGTTTTTAAAATTTTTATAAATATGAAAAGCTTCAAAGAAATCGAGTTTATGGATGGATTTAGAACTCGATTTCTTTGAAGCTGTTATATGTTCAGCAATCGCTCTAGATAAACAAGACTTCGTCTGCTATTTGTTTTTCCTCTATCATGTGACCTCTGACGTCAGGTGGGAAGAGTCCATTGACAACTATATTGTCTAAACGTGCTTAAAAAATACAGTTTATTTAACATAATTATGAACAAATTCTATTTTCATAGTATTATGTATAGGATTCATAAATAGTTCTTGGTGAGAATATTTAATTTAATTTATATTTTACTTTTACAATGTCTTTTTTGTCGCAAAAATCTTTGAAATTTAAAACGTGAACTGGAAAATTTTACGAGATATATATAATGAAACATTAAACCACTTTCAAATAAATTTTAAGAAATTGTTATAAATACTCTGTGTGTTTCAGGTTTCAAATATGATAAATTCTGTGCAAATTAAAGTTCTTTTCGGAAGCATTTGATTTAAGAATAAATAAGCCCAGTTGACATTTGAGATTTTATTAAACTCAAGTACACTTCAAATTAATATTTAAATATTTCTAATATGAATAATGTTCTGAATAAATGAATAATATAAAATATCCACAAATGCTTAGTAAAACTTCGTTAAAAATATGAAATTTTATTTTACACTTATATATATTACTAGCAGGCTTTGCCCGCTTCGCTGGTCATTATATTGAAATGAATCCCCAAAACAGCATATCATTAATAATAACAAAATATCTAAAAAAAAAAAAAAAAAAAGAAATCATTGAAATCCGTCAAAATCTAATTTTAAGTTGCCCAATGCCTTCGGCAGTCCCTTACCTGCTTTTTACTCCCCCTCCCTCGCGGTTACAGTTGAAAGTTTTACAAAATCTCATCAAAGTGCATATTTCGCACACTAAATTAACACCCACCCACCAAAATTCGCCATTCTTAGGTAATTTGGACGGATTTAAGCTTCAAAATGTGGTTTTTGCCCCGCCCGTCCCAAGAGGAAGGGGGGGGGGGGGGGTAAATTTCCAAAATTACTTTATATTGCATGTTGCATACACATACCTAACCGACACATCAAAAAATTGAGATCATGAAATTATTGAAAGCTGAGCTATGCTTTAAAACTTTTTTTTTTTTTTTTAATCTCTCCCCCCGTTCTTAAAGGAGGGAAGGAGGAGGGAATTTCGCAAAATCTCTTCATACTATGAGTTAGATACATATAATCGTCCCTTACATAAAAAATGTCCAACCTTAGATAATTTAGTGCAGCGTTACGCATGAATACATGTTTTTGCCCCCCATTCTCCAAAGGGCGCTAGGGTGGAATTTCATAAAATCCCTTTGTAGTGTGTAGTATGTGAGTACCCTTCTTCCAAAACCTTTTCCCTTCCCTCCCCCCCTTAAAAATCCAAAATTCCAAAATCGCAGAAAATAATTTTTTTGTACTCAAGTCTGGTTTTTCCATCTGCAATTTCTTCACCGTTAAGTAATTTGGAGCCGAGTTAAGCCTTCTGCCCCCCAAGGAAGACAGGGGGGGGGATATTTTGCAAAATTCCGTCTTAGTTGGGGGTCAGGCTCCGAAAACCAACCTGGTCACTAAAATTTGTGACCCTCTTTCCCACAGTATCGTCATGGCAGTGTTGAGTCAGTGAATCATTGAGTTTACTCTTTTATATGTACAGATTTGTTTATATTTTTTATGGACTACTTGGCTTAAGGTTGCTGTCACAAAAATAGAGTCCTTGGCGAAAAATGTCCTATCTACTTCAGTATTAAAATTAAAAATATACCCAGGATTATCAACTAATAAAGCTCTTTAATACAGATCTGAATTAGCTTTCATTTTCTTATTATTTAATTTTGATAATGACGTTATGTTGTCATGTGCCTAAGCAAATTTAATATTTATTATTTTTTTTATTATTATTCGCGTGAAATATTCTTTGGCAACAATTAAAAATTAAAATAAATTATTTTAAAATTTTATTATAGAAGAAATATTTATATTATATAGAAGAATAATTAAAAATTTACATTTTTTCCGGTATAAATAGTAGCCAATGTCTTATTCTAGACTATTATCCATCTCTGTACAAAATTTCATCCAGATCTGTCTAGCCGTTGTGGCGTGGTTGAGTAACAAACATCCATCCAAACTTTCGCATTTATAATATTAGTATAGATTAGTTATCATGTGCATGCGTTAGATTGAGTTATTTTGCTGTCAAATTGACAAAATTTTAATTTTAAATTTCAAAACTCTGTCGTTCTTGGCGCTTATTGTATTTGGTGATCAAAAACGTAATACGAAAATATGCATGCCAGATGTATATTTTCGTAATATGCATTGTACGAAATATTGTTTCATATTATTCATTACTCTCTTAATATAAGTTGTTAAAATAACCATGATTTTCGAAAGGATTTAATTATGTTCGCCAAATAATTAGTCGATATTTTTTTTTTCTGCTAAGGATGACCGATATCAAATCTATTCCGCTGCAACATATTAGTATTTTATATCAGATACTTTATTTAGACATTTGAAAACAAATTTGACTTCAAATTATGATAGAATATTTATCATTTTCCTTTTAATTAGTATATTAGTTGGATATTTATTGTGTAAATATCATGCTTTGAAATGAAATGTTTGTGTTTTCAATATAATATGGAAATTTGCCATTTTTTCCCCCCCTAGAGTTTTGAAATTAAAAATTCAAATTTTGTCAATTTTACAACAAAAATAACTTAATCTAACGCATGGACATGATAATTAATACATACCTATACCTAAATATGGGGATTAAAATCGGGAAATAATTTTCCTCGATTTTTAATAATTTTTTACAAAAAATCCAATCCGCGATTGTAATAAAATGCTCGCCCTCTGGTGGGCTAAGGTGAAATTATCACACCACTGATAGCTTTCACGCTGAAACAATGATAGAACAACAAGAAAGCAGAATAATAAATACACGTGGCAATTATTACACGTGGCAATATTTACTAACAACTGCAGTTGAGAGAGCGCCATCTATCGATCATTACAAACGCGGATGGACGTTTAACATAGGAAATATATTTCTTGCATAAACGAACGGCCAATGACGTCATCACTTCGCTTGAGTATTAGCACTTTATCAATGTGTAAAAGAAATTTTTAATTAAAAATGACGTCAATTTTTGTGAGATGCATAATTTTTTTTATAATTTTTTATCGTTCACGTTTAGATAAATGTATTTATTTTCCTGTTGAAAAAAAAATAAATAAATTCGTTTTTTTTTTTTTTTTTTTTTTTTTGGCAACAATTAAATTATTGATATATTTAAATGGCTAATTTTTTGCTATTATTAGGTTACAAAATTGCTATTTTATGCATAAAAATCGCAAAAACAATTTTTTTTTTTCGGAATAAAAGGTAGCCAACTTTATAAGTTAGGGTATAAGCTATCTCCATAACAAATTTTATCGAAATCCATGGAGCAGTTTTAGCGTGAAACTGACTCAAATAAACGGACATTCACATTTATAATATATATAAGATTTATTTAAAATTTAAATGATATTCAAAAATGCATTTCACTTATGCATAATTTTAAAAATGTTTTAAAAATTAAATTAATTAGCAGATAATTTTCTTCATTATAATGTAAAAATTTATATTGGATTAAAATATTTTATATTTTTAAATAATGTTCTTGTAATGTTAAGTGGGTTAAAGTGATTGCCTGAGCTGAAGTCTTAGGGTTGGGAAAATAACGTCCAGGGAGATCTTTCTGGGTGGTCAGAGTTCGGATCAGTCACTTTTTGAGTACCGCTATTTTTATAAAGAAACCTTCATGTTATTCAACAAAAGATAACTACTCTGAATGATTACTAAATTTGCCTATTAAAAATGATCTAGTGCGTCACTCACACGACTTTCTCCTAACCTGCTAATTTCAATGCTATAAAGATTATAGCATTGAAGCATATAGCATATAGCTATAAAGATTATAGCTTTAAAGATGTATATTAAATTTTAAGGTAATAAAAGATCAATGTGCTTAAAAGAAAAGAATCATAACAAAAGAATGTGCCGTCACAATCACATTATATATGTAACCATTTCCCAAAAGTCTACCTGTCTGACCTAAATCCATCCGGATTAAAACTCTTATAGTTTACTTTAAAAAATAATTCAAAACAGATTTAGGAACAGCTTTTTTTTTTTTTTTTTTTTTTTTTTTAAGTACGATAGGACTATTTCTTTCAATCTGCTATTTTACTTCGTTACCAATTTATAGTGTTCCACATCGATGGATGGATGGATGGTTGGATTTTACGTCGCACTAGTGCTGCGCAGATGGGCAATTGGCGACGGTCTGAGGCACACCCCTAGAGGTGGTCCGGAGACATGCCATCACAATTTTTATCCTCCACGGAAGGGATGGCTCTCCTGCTTCGGTGACACCCAGAAGTATAATTTTGGATCGTAACATGGAGGATATTGCGGCCACGACAGATTTTACGTACACCAGCCGCCATTAGTGTACACGACGGTCTTTGGCCGGCTCGAGTACCGAACCCGCAATCTTTCAACTACAAAGCCGGGGCTCTACCGACTGGGCTACCGCAGCCCGTGTTACCCTTCGAAAATGCCTGTCTATATCCAATTTTACTATTTAATTTCTTACTCTATCTTAAAAATTTTTGTGAAATCCGTAAAAATTTTATATGCATCTTTTTCACTTCCCATAGGTGAGAAACGAACTCACAACCCTCGGGTTCATAGCTCTGTACTCTGACCACACAGCCAACAGGACTCGACTGACTATTTCCTGAATTTTTAGATTAGTGTTTCAAAATATTTTTAGTACGACAGGACTATTTTTTTTTCAATCTACCTTTTCGTGTCGTTACCAATTTATAATGTTCCACTTCGAAAACGTCTGCTAATATCTAATTTTATTATTTAATTCTCTTATACTCTCTCTCTAATTTCTCTCTTACTCTAATATACTCTCTCTAATACTCTCTCTCTAATTTTACTATTTAATTCTCTAATTTTAACCAGCTCTGTCTTAAAATATTTTGGGAAATTAGTAAAAACTTATATATATTTATATATATACATTTTCACTTCCCATCGGCGAAGATCGAACTCACAACCTTCGGTTTTGTAGTTCTGTTCTTGGATCATACAGCCAACAGGTCTTGGCAGAATATTAATGGATTAATATTGATTAATCTGTGATTGTTAAATTTGTTAATATTTGTTAATATTGATTAGTGCATGATCACAAATATCATTAGTCCTGTCGTACTAAATTAAATTCTGTCATAGACAGAATTTCATCCATAGTCTTGTTTACAAGACTATGGATCTTGTTTATACTCTTGTTTATACTCTTGTTTTATTTTGTTTATACTCTTGTAGTTATTCAGTGTAAGTGGACGGGGGACTACCGCCCCCTCAACCCTCCGTTCAGTTATAGTCCCTATAAAGAATAAGTTATTTGTAAAGAAAAATTTCCCATAGAATAACATTAGCTTCGGCTTCAGGCGGCGGTGAGTGAAGAGGGAAAAAAAAAAAAAAAAAAAAAAAAAAAGAAAATCTTAGTAGTATAGAATATCGCATTTTTACGAACGTAAAGTTTTTCAAAAACTTTAAAAATTGTTCTTAACATGTGGGAAAATGAACAGATAAATAAATAAATAATAAATAAACTTTCAATTGAGTCTTAAGAGAATTTGTAAAATATATTACTTTATATGTTCTCTTCTTTTTCAAACGGAAAATGAAGAAGAAGATTAAAGACGAATAACATTTCAAAACAACATATGGATTTCAGCGTCCATTTAGATGGATTACGTGTGTAGATTTCTTAAGATAACGCATTAAATTTAAACTTCTTCGGTAAATTACACTACAGCTACTTGAAACCGAAATCAAAAGTTTAGTGGAGATATTTTAGATTTTTCTTTTTTTTTTTCGTCATGAAAATTTCATGAGATTCATCAATTATTTACTATTTGATGCCAAAATGCAGCATTTTACATTAATCAATTTTATTTTCTTCTACATTCAATAGAAGAAAGTATTGGATTCGTAAAAATTTTCGACCTCGGGTTTTTAATGGATTTACACGTTTTGAGAGCTGCAGAACACGATTTGACCATTTTTAGAAAATGTCTGTCTGTCAGTCTCTGTGTGTGTGTGACAAAATTTTGTGGCAACTGTATCCCAGGAACTACTGCACAGTATTTAATACAAATTGGTATGTAGTTGCACCTTGACATAAATTAGTACCTATCAACTTTTGGTAAAAATTGTCTTTACAGGTTGCGTTGCCATCTCGCTTTTTCTAAATTTTTAACATGGTGGTATAGGACAAAATTTTGTATAAATGTGCATAAAGAGAATTATTTTTTAATAATCATTATGAAATTTACCAGAATTATTTATAATAGAGATAGTCAACTGGGAAAAATTTTTTGTATGTGTAGGAGCAAGTAAATTTTCATGATGGGTATCTTTCAAAAGAGCTCGCCAGTACCTTTAAAACGAATTGTTGAACCATAGATCTGCGATAATTTAAAATGAAGTTATCGATTTTTTTTTTTTTTTCCCCATCACTAACTTTTTTTTTTCAATGTAATATTGAGAATAAAATTGACTTTTTTGAAAATATATATTTAGTGTTATACTACTTCTTTAAAATGAAAATCGTCTGCATCATCATGGAAGGTAATATTTTTAAATATTAATTTTAATAAAGTATTTTTACTGAGTGAATTTGTATAGGAAAATATAGAAGAAAGTCATGTGGTGGCCAAAACATACTAGTTTTCTTTGGAAGTTTAAGTAACACATATAACGATGATGTTTCAATCAGCCATTAAAAATTTGCAAATTTATTATGCATATATAAAATTATTTTTCTTCTGCGTCATTAACAATCTAACATTTAAAAAGACCTCTAATCTCACTCCTACCCCCTCCCAGCACGTAGAATTAAAAAAAAAAATAAAAAAAAAATTAATTAAAAAGGCTTTTGTTCAAATAGATATTGGGACCTCAAATGTCAGTAAAAAATTACTCTAAGGCCTTGGAATACGTTTCACTGCTTCTCATAACAGATGACACTGTCATCATATTTTATTTTATTTTATTTTACATTTTATTTATTTATTTATTTAATTTTTTAAAATTTTTTGCATGGCAGTATAGGAGAAAATTGATATAAATGTACAAAATGAGGATTATTTTTAACTTTCTAATGTAAAATTATAAAGCAATATATATCAGTATATATTTTTTGTTTATGCACAGTCGGTAACAAAAGTGTCCGAACACTATCAAAAATTCCTATATAAAAAAAGTACGCTTAATACAGTTTTGCTAAATAAATCCTTGTCGAATCCTGTTCTTAGAGTGACTAAGAACAGGATTCGACAAGGATTTGTTTAACAAAACAATATTAAGTGTACTTTTTTATATAGGAATGTTCGCTAGTGTTTGGACACGTTTTTTACCAACTGCAACCCCCCCCCCACACACACACGGGGTGTAAATTTTCAGCGTGATTATCCTTCAGAAGAATTTGTTCATACCTTTAAAACAAATGGTTGTACCATAGGTCTGTAATAATTTAAATGAATTTATCGTTTTTTTTTTTTTTTTTTTTTTTTGCTTTCTTCTATATTCAATAGAAGAAAATATTGGATTCATAAAAATTTTCGAATTCCGGTTTTCGACGGATTTACATGTTTTGAGAGGTCTAGAACATGCTTTTACCATTTTTAGAAAATGTCTGTCTGTCTGTCTGTCTGTGTCTGTAACAAAAATTTTGTGGCAACTATATCTCCGGAACTACTGCTCAGATTGCATACAAATTTGTATGTAGATGTACCTTGATCTAAATTATTGCCTATCAACTTTTGGTGTCAACCGCTCAACAGGTGGCGCTGCTATACAACGATTTTCGCAATTTAAGGGAGGGCTATATCTCAGGTTCTGTTGCATATAATCAAACAGAACTTGTTATGTAAGAAGGTCATTATGACACATGAAGATGGTTTAATTTAAATGCTCATCGGCCAACAGGTGGCGCTGCTATACAGCGATTTTTGCAGTTTAAGAGAAGGTGAGATATCAGGAACTACTGCCCTTGAATTTTGGCAAAAACGACTGATATGTCCCGGAACTCCACAGCGGAAACAAATCATATTTGATCTTGAATACTGTGTGTTAGAGGTCTGCACGGGGCGGATTCGGGCCGATTTTTTCAATTCGCTCTCGGGCCGGGCCGGTCTCAGTTTTTTTTTTTTTTTTTTTTTTTTTTGTATATCCTCAGGCCGGGCTGGGCCTGAATGAAATTTTCTCCGGGTCGTTTCGGCCTGACTGTATTTCAGTTTACCTCGTTGATCAAGGAAGGAGGAAAATAATAAAATATTTTTTCAGTCATTTATTTTACTTAATTTTGCGGGCTGGTATGTCACACAAAGTTTTATTTTGTTAAAAAATGTCTGTAACTTCAATTTAATTGTTTATCAGTTTGTATGTTCGAAATCTAATTTTTCGCAAATATTTTTAGCATGCCTCGAAATTAATATATTTTATTTAAAGTAATATGAAATGGTTGCCTATTAAAAATAGTATGCATGTGATTACCAGTTTGCGTACATGTACATAACAAAAGAAATTAGATACGTTACTGTGTATAAGGTTTTGTTTACCGGATCACATGAAAGATTCGGATACAGTATGGTATATAAGAGGAAATGGTTGAAAGTGCATTTTTAGTAGTATTAACCATTTTAAGTACCTTCCTATATTGTTTGATGAATACCAATATTTTCGATTTGACTTTTTGTTTGTCTTTGTGCCTTGTCTATAATAACGAATTTCTGTTTATATATAATTATCTTGTAAAAGTTCAGCAGTTTTGTTAAAGAACGTACTATTGATCGGTTATATAAAACCTCTGCAAAACACATACTAAAAATCTTTTTTATAGAAAGGCATGCATTATTATTATTTTTTTACATATTTTTGAATCGGGCCGGGCCTGATTTTATCGTTTTACGTCCGGGCCGGGCGGGCCTCAAAATTTCGGCCCGTGAAGACCTCTACTGTGTGTTGCGATTCTCAACAAAAAGTACATCACACTTATCTCGGTCACGCAATTCTATCCTTGATTCTTCACTAATTAGTTCAACTAAAAAATCTTTAAACACAAATTTTATCATCAGGCCACCTAAGTATGCTCTGCACTATACTGTATAATTTCTCTGGGAGGTAACGAAGCAATTGAAAGGATAGATAAACCTCCTTCATTGGTTGATCGATTGCTTCTAAAAGTTCAGCTATTCTCATGATTCTAGCTGCATACATATCAATCTTCTCTCCCCTTTTTATTTTACATGAAAACAGTTCGCTGCACAATGGGGAATTTGCACGTTTTCTGATTTTATTCTTATACATGTATAATAGAAAATGAAAAGGTAAGAAAATAAATACATACATTTTTCTTTATTTGAAATCTAACGACTGATTTATAACAATTTTAACATCGCACTATTTACTCTATCGAGAAAACGCAGTATAATATACGTCACTCTTTATGACAACAAACGGGAGTAATCGTTGTTTACATTCGATTTCGTGCTTTATTTTGATTCTTGAATCAGTGAATCAGGTTTTGTATTTTATAATAATGGCGGATATTAAAATATCGTAGTATAAATATTGTATTGTACCAATTTGCACTAATTCAAAGGCTAATGCTTCTCAAAAGCTGTTCTTTAGCGTTCCTCAGGATCCTATTAAACGAAAATATTTGACAACCGCCATGAAAAGAAAACAATTGAAAATAATGATAATGGAAAATGGTAATAAGGATATTAAATGATTATAAGATGAAACAGAAATGCTCAGAAATCACATAAACGGTTGATAACTACGGAAGTTAAAACAAATTGCTGCTTGCTAACCTGGCTAACAGAATGTAAACACATCATAAAGTGTGACGTCAGGCAACGTTTTTAAGTCACGTGATTTTTGGTTAATTTTAAAATTATTTTTTAAATTAATGAGAACTTTTTTTTTTTGCATTTTTAATAAATTTTCTGAAATTTATGGGCCTAAAACTACCAGAAAAATAGGATTTTGTTCAAATCCCTCATGTGTGCAAATTCCTCATTGCATGTGGCGTGCGCGGTTATCTGGATAAAAATGTTTTTAAGTTTTTTCCATATCTCAGCTGGATCCGTTAATTTTTCTATAATCCGACGAAAATCATTCTCAGTATTGAGGTATAAAATAGACAGAGCAAGTTTTGACCTCGTTTTATTATAATTATTTATTTCTTTTGAATCAGTTGACGCTTTCGGCTTTTCCTCAGTTCCAATAACTATATCCCAGGCATTCTTTTCAAATAATAAAAACTTCACATCAACTGCTCAGTTACGATAATTAGTTGCATTGAGTTTTTCTATACTATGCTGTATCATTGCCATTTTCATTAACTGTATTGTCCCCCCCCCCACTCCCCTTCTTAAGGATTCTTATAAAACTATGGGACCAGTACACAGGAAGAAAATTTTACTTCGTTAAACTTTGTCATTTTAAAGCTTTCACTAAAACTGCTCAATACTGGGCAATAGCCCATAACCGAATTTGTCTGGCTTAGGAACCTCATAGATGATATCTTAAAGCTTCAAAGTTAAGCAAAGTTGAAATAAGAGTTCAGTGGAAACTGTATTGAGCAGGTAAAAAAAAAAAAAAAAAGAAAAAAAAAAAAGATATATGACAAGTTATTTTTTTAAATAAAAACATTTATTTAAAAACTGGATTGATTTGTCTAGTGAAATAAAAATATGGCAAACGAAAATAAAAATTGTAAAACATTTAGAAGATTCATTTAATATTCTTCAGGGCAGATAGATTAATATCGAATAGTTACTGACGCTTATATATTTACTGAATGTAGCTTAAAAGTTTATAGTTTTAAAATGACTATTATCCGTGAAATAATATAAAACGTTCACTTAAACCTCATATGGAAAAGAACAGCTTTCTACACAGGCTTTAATATTGTCGAGGTTATCAAGGAAGCTTAAACTGAAGTGTACAAGCTACAGTCGGTAACAAAAGTGTCCGAACACTAGCGAAAATTCCTATGTAAAAAAAGTTCACTTCATACGGTTTTGTTAAATAAATCCTTGTCGAATCCTGTTCTTAGTCAGTGTAAGAATATGATTCGATGAGGATTTATTTAACAAAACCGTATGAAGTGTACATTTTTTACATAGGAATTTTTGCTAGTGTTCGGACACTTTTGTTACCGACTGTACGTTTAATACCAGCTTGAGAACTGCCGGAATTCACATCGGCACTAACGCGGGTAAAAGCTACGCGATTGATTTTCCTCCAGTCTACTTATTCAATCCATGTAGATGACGTAGACTTGTCATTTGCATACGAGTAGCTACGACTAACGCTTTAAAAGAATATTTTACTGTAAAATAAATTTTAAATAAGCTATAAGCTATAAATATTTATTAACTTAAATTATAAAAATAAGTAGAAAAATAAATTACTTAGATTTTAATAACCATCGGTTTTAATAAAAAAAGGAAAGAGTTAAACAAAAAAAGTGAGTGAAACTGAATAAAATATTGAATGTCAAGAACATGCTAATATTTTACATTTCTAAACCTAACACTCATCATGCGTAAATTAAAAAATAATAATAATTTTCCGAAACACGCTATGATGTATTTAGTACAGGAAAGAAGGATTTCTATAAACGTATCATAAGGCATTTGATTTGCGTGTGAAAATCTTGTTAAAAAGGAATATTAAATAAATATTAGAATGTAAGCTTGGGAATTTGATATCACACCCTTTTTAGACACAACTTTAATCTATTCTCTTTTTTTCAGCTTGGCTTTTTTGTACTTTTTAAATGTCTTTTTTTTTTTTTTTTTTTTTTTTTTTAAGATATCATTTCTTTTTTTAAACAATCTTTATATTTACTTGAATTAACCTGATACTTTTCATAGCAATAGTTCCTGAGCTATTAGTTGGGACAAAATTTTTGTCATACACATAGCACACGCATACATACGAAGAGATTTTTTTTTTTCTTTTAATAGTCAAATTGTTTTCTGGAGTTCTTATAACGTGTAAATCAAATCCATTAAAAACCGAAAGTAGAAAATTTTTACTAACCCAATACTTTCTTGTATTGAATATAGAAATTCAGTCATGCATAATCTCTTTCAGCATATAATATTTTTTATGGATGGATCACATAAGATGAAAGACATTTTTAGATTTTAAGTTTGTTTCCACCTTATATTTTTGCTTAGTTTCCCTTTTTTGAAAATAATTATGAATTTTTAATCCAGATTTTTTGCAAAAGAAAGAAAACTAGTATGTTGTGGTCACCTATAAGGCTTTCTTCTATATTATCTTATATAAATTTATGTAGTACAAATTATTTTTTTTAATTAATATTTATTAAAATTATTTTTTTTACGATGAATAAAAACGATTATTTATTTGAATTAGAAAGAAGTATAACGCTAAATACAAAAAGAATTTTTAAGTCTTTATTTCATAAAAAAAAAAAAAAATCGGTAACTTTGTTTTAAATTATAAAGTCCAGTCATTGGTTTTAAAGGTATTGTCAAGGTTTTTAGAAAGATAATATCCATAATGAAAATTTGCAACCCCCGGAGGTACTACCCCCAGAGTGGAGACCGGTGCTCCTACTTGCACACGCTTTTTTTTTTTTTTTTTTTCTAGTTTACTACGACTATTATCAGATATTCATATTAATTTTACAATCACGCATGAAAAATAACTCTCATTATGCACATTCGAAATTTTATATTATACTGCCACATTAAAATTTCACAAAAAATGGGATGACAGCGTTACCTGTGAAGCGATTGAACTCAAATGTAATCAGCACCAGTTTACGTCAACGTCTGATAAACAGCAAGTTTGGTTAAAGTTCGTTCATTGGTTCGTGAGATACAGCTTTCACAAAATTTGTGATACATACACATACAGACAGACTTTTGTGAAAGGAGTCATATAGTATTCAGGACATTTCAAAACCTGTAAATCCATCGAAAACTGGAGTTCGGAAATTATACAAAAAGAAATATAGGGATACCATCTGATAAACAAAAAACCTAACCTAAGTGATAAACACCAAAACCTAAACAACGCCAAATAACGGTTCAATTAAATATAAATTTAATGAAATACTGCATATTAGTTTTAGAGCTAGAGAAATAGCATAATCTGTATCTCTCACAAACAAAGGCAGACGAGAGATATTTTCTGAAAATAGTCAAATCCTAATCAAGCCATTATGTTTTTTTTTATCTGTAATACTTCCAACTCAGGTGATAAATGTTAGAAAACATGCCAGAAGTTTAAATTTTTAGTCATGCGTAATCTCTGTATATATACATATATACTAGCAGACCCGACCACGCATTGCTGTGGCTATGTTATACGTTGAATTTTATTGTAGTAAAATATTCAATACATTAAAATTATTATTTACGAATAAAGACCATCCTTGATAACATCCTTGATCCTAGCAGGCTTAGCCCGCATCGCTGGTCCCTATTTTTAAATGATTCACTATAATTAAAGAATTATTAAAATTGCATAAATTTTTATCATGTGAAAAAAAAAAAATCTGATCGGGCAAAATGTCGATCGGGTACACACTGCCTTCGGCAGCGCATTATGCTCTACGCGCGCGCATTTATGTTCGACACTCATAATGAAAGCCTATATTAACAAAAGGGGAATGATATAAAATACAAAAAAATCTCCTCTCATCGTTGGAATAATCTGTGCGGACCTCCACTGCCTGCGGCACTTATACGTACGCGCATGGCACGCGAATTCCTCCACCCACCGCTCCCGCCCCTCTTAATAATTCTATACTTTCGAAAATATCCGCAATCAATTTATAGGGCCTTAAAACTTAATAATACTAATTTTCAACCCTCTAACTCTTATTTCTATTACTTTGCCCTTCCCCTCCCGTCTATTCTAATAATTTTACAAATTCGAAAATATCCGGAATTGATTTGCAGGTATCAAAAACCTCTATGCACCAATTTGAACGATCTAACTCTATTTTTATTTTTTGCCCCTCCACCCCCCTTTTCCGCCCATCCTAACAAATTTACAAATTCGGAAATATCCGCAATCGATTTGTAGGTATCAAAAATTCTATGCACTAATTTTGAACGATCTAACTACATTATTAATTTCTTTCCTCTCTGCCCCACGCTTCCCGCCCCTCCTAATAATTTTACAAATTCGAAAATATCTGCGATTGATTTGTGGGTATCAAAAGCCTCTATGTATCAATTTTGAACGCTCTAACACTATTTTTTTGCCCCTCCGCTCCCTTTTCCACCCCTCCTAATAACTTTACACTTTCGAAAATATCCTCATTCGATTTGCAGGCCTCTAAAACCTATCTGTACCAATTTTGAACGGTTTAACTGCATTTCTATTTTTTCTGTTTGTGAAATCACGCTTTGCCCCCCCCCCCTCTTGGGTAGGTGTATTTTGCAATAAAAACTATTCTGTCTCTCAAGTGTGACCAAATTGCACACAGTGTCCAAATTTCATTATAATCGGCTCATTAGCTTAGGAGTTCATCGCGGACAAACATCGTGACACGTATTTTATATAAATGTGAATCATGAAAAACGACAGTTTTTTGAGTGACGCAAGCGGAGGGACAAACGGGACGCTGCGAACTCAAATATACAGCTAGTTTGACATCAAAGAGATTTGTAAAAGCCGACACTTAATATCTCAGCAAATATGCCATATTTTGTTCTGATCTTTTCAAAATAGTCTTTAATCTTCGGTCTTAATCTATCCTGAAAATTTTACATTTCTACATCCAGTATGTTTTGAGATCTGAATCTCAATTTAAAACTAAAATGAGAAAAAGGGTGGTGTAATGGACTGAAATCATGAAAAATATCTCTAAAACGACACGAACAATTTTCTTCTAATTAATACATATTGTTAATGGGATGTTTCTGAATCCAGTAACGTTTTCTTTTTTTTTTTTCTTTTTTTTCTCTTTTTTTTTTTTTTTCAGGAAAATTCTTATTTTTTATATAATTTATTTAAAAAATGGAACTATATTACTCCGCCAATTGCATGCTTTCCTTCGGCAAAAACATCGTGATGCGGTTCTTACTTGCAAGGCTTGAGTTGGTCTCGTTGGTAGGTTGACCAACGTGAATGCAGTCAATGAATTATTTAAATTTTCATTTTTTTTAAGCAAAAATACTTTATTACATTTTTTAAATATTTATTGTATGAATACTAAGTCAAATTCCCTTAAATATATTTTCTCTTCTGCTGTGAAAAAAATATTTTAGATTTAAAAATTTCATATTTAGTCAAAAAAATATTTAGATAATTTTTTAAATAAGGAAGTATTTTGTAATTTTAGATATTCCATTTTATCATAATAATGATGAATTTACAATTTTTTAAATCGAATTTTTTTTAATCATTCATGAACATCGATTTTATGATAGCTCAATGATTTGCGATTTCTGTTCACTTCCACGCCGGGAATGGAAAAAAACAGCAAATAGAGTTTTGGCGCCATCTTTCGTTTTTAATTTAAAACATACACTTTCGAATATATATATATATATATAATATATATATATATATATCTAAATTAAAATCTCTTTTGAAAGTACAGTTAGAGTTTATTCATTTATTTACTTTTCAGAGTTTAAAATGATATTTTAAATATTAACATAATCATAATATTTTTTTAAATTATTATTTAAAGCAAAAATGGCTAGGGGATCAAATAGTGCTTACACTGTTTATTAGAAAAAACATTTCATGAATTTTATTAAAATTCATGAAAAATGTGTCAAATAGCAATTATTAAAAATCACGTCAAAATAAATAAATAATGCCATTATTTTGAAACCCATAACAATTTATTTAAAAAAAATGTTATTATTTCTTTCTTTTTCATTTTTTTAATTAATTAATTTCTGCATGAAAAATTCTATTTTATAAATATATTTACAATTACAATAAACAAAAAGTCCTCCTTTAAATTTAAATATCTATTTCTACCTGTTTCTAAACAACTAAAAGTTTTTTTTAAAGAAAAAAAAAAGTTAAATATGTATGCTTATATTTTAATATAAGCTACTAGATGGCGCCATCTCGTAGCTTATATTAAAACCATATACATTCCTACATTTAATTTATTTTTCGTAAAAAAATAGAGAAAGAAAGAAAGAGAAAGCTTTTAATTGCTTAGAAACACGTAGAAATAATTATTTAAAATTAAATTAGGGTTTTTTGTTTATTGTTGTTGTAAATATATTTATAAAATAGAATTTTTACGCAGAAATTTCATTTTTTTTTTTTTTTTTTTTTTTTAAGCTTAACTTATATTTTCCATAAAATTTTCTCCAGATGATTTTATCTTATTTTTTAAAATTATAAAAATGTAAAGCTTAATTTACATTTTGTCTATTTTTTTCCCCCAAACATTTTATATGAAAATATATATGAAGATTTTTTACCTGCACTTTTGATGAAAATTTCAATTGTGAATATTGGAGCAGTATCTATACTAAGCCTCAAAAGGGGAAAGAAAATATATAAATAAATTTCCTATTTACCATGTTTTTATTAACTTCTATTCTTGTTTGTCTGTGTGTTTGTGTGTTTGTTTGTTTGTTCGGTACAAATCTTGCAATATATTTTTAACTAACTTCCCTACTAGCTAGACATTTGAAACTTTCACAGTTGCTCAGAACCCGGTGACAACACAATACTTCGAAGTCAGATTTTAAATAGTTTTCTTTTAATTAATTAAAATATAAAAATAATAAGCTCCTAATAGCAATAAAAGTAGTCATTAAAATATTAGCTATAATTTAATTGTTGCCAAAAAAAATTTACTGGTTCATTTTCTTTCGCCATAAAAATAAATACATTTAATTAAACGTGAGCGTAAAAAAAATTGTAAAATGTTAAATTATGCATCTGGCAAAAATTGACGTCATTATCACTTTAATGATTTTCTACACATTCATAAAGTGCTAAAGTAGTTCATGATGCAAATATATGTTGTTCTGAAAGGATTAATATCTTATTTTTAAAACTAACTTTTTTTTTTTTTTTTTTTTTTTTTTTAATTATTATTCAAATTTCCCGTAACTCTTTAACCAATCACACGCCCATCTTTGGAATATCGATAATAAGGATTTTCTCGCTAAAAAAGTCGCCAAGGGCAAAAACTCGCCAAATTTGGCGCTAAATCCATTACCTGTCTACTGGAGCATTTTAATGCGTTTTAAAGAGAAAATTAAGCTATTTTAACGCGAAAAAGAACTGGAAATGCAGAAAATTGACATTTTATCAACTTACTAAGCCTCTTTGAAAGAATTTATACAAAAATGAATACAATTATTTACAATTTCGTAACAATACGTATTGATAAAATGCTAATGTAGTTAGTTCTATAGCTATGATTCAACAGAAAATTTAAAAACAGGGTTTATAATTTTTTTTTTTTTTAATCTTATAATTATTTAACATTTACTTGATTTTTTTTAATTGTTTAATTTGTATTTGTAATTCTACAAAAAGAAACTTGCAAAATGTAAATTACGTAATTCTAACTTAAATTTGAAATTTTCCACATATTTTTCTTTCTTTCTTCTTTTTTTAAAGAGTTTGAGAATCCCAGTCAATAAATTTTTCTAGTGCGAAGCTTCTCCATTTTGTTTCCAAGTGGCAGCCTACTTGAAAATTTGTCAGCATGATAACGTTTGAAATACTGAATTAATTCACGCTAAATTTGTAGTGTAGATTTATCTCAGAAATGTATTTGATATGTTCATTTGCCAACTTAATCCACCCTCTTGTTTCCCTGTGCCAGCACACTGAAAATTTCAAATTTACATTAGAAAGGTTTTACGAACCGATTTGCTTAAAACTCCATATATACATAGCCTTCATTTATAAATACACTAGTTTATTAAAATTGTAGCTGCCGTTTTGAAAAAAAATGGTGGCAACTTCATAAGAAAAGATAAATCAGTTTACCCTTCCTATAGATGCCAGAAGGATTTGTTTTAATTTTTTGATCAATAACCCATAAAAAATAATGAAATCAGTACAAAAAACCCTTAACGGCTTAAAAGTTTGTGACGCCGCTACTTTATGGCTATAAGAATTTGAAATATGAGTCTTAAAAATAATGATATCAAGATTTAAGTGACGCTTTGCAATTAGTTAAATTATACATAGATTTTCTTATTTTCTTATTTGATCATTTAATTTTTTCTTTTATTTATATTTATGATGCAAACGTAATAGTTTTAACTTCAAGATCAGACCGATATATTAAATACACTCACTGATACTTTTTCATTCGCATTTCAAATTCAAAATAACAGTTTTAAAAGGAATGATAGAAAAATTCCAGTGGCGCCTCGGTGTTATTTTAAAAGATTTGTTTTTAGATTTTATTAAAATTACTTTTGTTTTTTTTGATAAAGTATATTTACACATTGAAACAGTGCTTTTAATTTTCAAATATAATGTCAAATAATTATACATTCACTGAGTTTGCATTATAAATTATAATTATTTATTTCAATATATTGATTTATCTTTTGCGTCACGCTATCCAAAACTGCAAGAAAAATTTGTGTAATTGTTTTCTTTACGTCACACTACCTCTTTGCGCAAATTTTCACTTAGTTGGATACTATGATACTACGTTTTGGATAGCGTGATGGAAAAGATAAATCAATTTATTGGAATAAATAATTTTAATTTATAATGCAAACTCAGTGAAGGTATAATTATTTGACAGTATATTTGAAAATTAAAAGCACTGTTTCAATGAGTAAATATACTTTACTAGACAAGACAAAAGTAATTTTAATGGAATCTAAAAACAAATCTTTTAAAATAACACCGAGGCGCCACTGGAATTTTTATATCATTCCTTTTAAAATCGTTATTTTGAATTTGAAATGCGAATGAAAAAGCATCAGTGAGTGTATTTTATATATCTGTCTGATCTTGAAGTTAAAGATACTACGTTTGCATTATAAATATAAATAAAAGAAAAAAGTAAATGATCAAATAAGAAAATCTATGTATATTTTAACTAATTGCAAAGCGTCACTTAAAATTTGATATCATTATTTTTAAGACTCATATTTCAAATTCTTATAGCCATAAAATAGCGGCGTCACAAATTTTTAAGCCGTTAAGGGTTTTTTGTACTGACAGATTACAACGATTAAACACATTTTTGGATTTTCTTTCCCTCTTCATTTTTGCTTGTTTCGTTGTTTTTCAAAATCAATAAATTTTTAATGCATTATAAGCATTAAAGCGAGATTGAACATTGAAAAATATTAAAATTGCACTCATCGTCGGTTATTATTTATTTTGTTTTTTTATTCCAAAGTAAAACCAAGAGAAAATTGTTCAGCAATTCAAGCTATAGATTTGGAACAAATATAATTCGAAAATGTATTCATTTCTGTTTTCAGTGATGTAAAATTTAAAATTGTACAACATAATGAAAGCAAATATTCTTTGGTTAAAAAAAATGGCTTGTAAGAAAGATAAAGCAATAAATTTGAAATTAATACTTTTGATGTGTATTGAAATTCATTTTTCTAACGCAGTGAAAATAATTCCCGGACCTGGGAACGATTCCCGGTTCTTTGGCTTACAAAGCCAACGCCCTACCAGATGCTGGCCGACAGCTTATTCCCTCTGACAATACTTTTCTATCAAACTGGCATGAAGTAATCCTACATATTTGGCGATTTATTTCTCTTTGGCGATATTTTGCTGAACTACTGTTAATTAACAGTTTTTCACTAATTAAGATACGAAATTTTGATTTTTAAAAGTTAAATTTTATAAAAGTTTCTAGAATAAGTAATTATCTATCTGTAAAACCAGTTTTTAAAGAATTCTGCACATCTATGAACTCTCCAGCTTGTTTGAAAAAAAAAAATTTCTTGACGAAGAAATGTTTTCAAAAAGTTGTCAAAACATCTAATTTTGCGCTAAATGGAAACTGCTCCCATTTTCTTGGTTATTAACACTGAAACTTCGGTTTTATCTCAAATTAAAGCACTCGTTGATACGAATATTTTACATTTTGTTTCATTTTTCTGCGATATTTGGTTCTTCCAACATTTAAAACTTTAAGGAAAAGAGGTTTACCGATTTAACAAAGAAAAGTTCTTTCCTGTATAATAAGCATGTAACGGTCCTGGGTTATTTCTGGCGATTTTATTATTGGCGCGTTTGTGTTAGTGGTAGTTTGATTTGTGTGTTTTTCCCCAAATTCTTATGTACTTACTGTCATTCACTACTGGGTGTTTGTGAATTTCAACCTAATAAAAATTGCTCCTCCATTTTAAGGTAAATACAAACAGTTTCATTTGTCTCTCCGTGGCTCAGGTGGTTAGAGCGCCATAGTAATAACCCAGTGGTCCAGCGTTCGATACTACGAATGTCCGGAGTGTTAATTTTTGCATACATTTAGCAAAAAAGATGTCAATTGATAAAAGAAAATTTTTCGTTGACTACACAGTATCCCAAGAATTTTTGAAGAGTTTTTTTTAAGAAGACTCTTTCTTACATCTCTTTTTAGAAGCAAAAATGAGTTTTTTGTGGACTACAAGCAAAATTGGGCGGAATATTCACTAAAATGTCAACGAAACAATTAACAATACAAAGTAAAAACGATTAGAAAAAACATATAAACATTAACCAAATCAGTAAAATATTCAGTTATAATATAAAAGAAATAATAAACTAAAATAATAATAAAAAGGTGCCCCAAAAGAATAATTAAATTGCAGATATTGACCCTTAATCAGAAAATGAAATCACAAAAATTATAGGCAATCGTGTTGTGCTGCCATCTTTTGTGAATTTTAAGAAATAATTTCTCTTTTCTTGACACGGTTCAAACTTCCTCAATTTTGATTAATAAACAAAAACGTTAAATTTTTTTTGCAAATTAAATTTTATTCTAACTTAGAAAAGATTAATGTGATGCGATATATTAAGATTTAAGAATTTGAGTTTTAAAAGTTTTTTTAAATAGATTATTTTTAGCTTGGCTTGGCAAAACGACCGTTTCTGCTTGATATGTACTTATGCAAAATTATGCTTTATTAAATCAACTAAATTATCTTTTACGCATTCAAGTTTATCCAGGTCTTGAAATTTATCCAATTTTTTAAATTTTTCTGCTGGATAGATTTTGTTGTACCTTGGGGTTTTAGTTCGGGTACGGTACCGAGTTAGATGCTTCAGGTAACTTATTTGTCACCGCAAAACGCCAGTTTTTCCAGTTGTTCGTTTCAATAAAAGCTCGACATTCGACAACGTTTAATGTTTTGCCTTCTTTACGAGCTCCTCCTCTCACGCTTCCCAATAGATCGCAAGTCAACTCCATTCTACATTTGAGAGGCATGGGAAAAAGTTCAGGATTGAAAAAGTGTTCAAGATGATGATCGTTTCGTCGATAATGAGCATGGCGAGCATCTTGGTAATAACATTGAATTTTCCGCATTCGGCAAGTCATGTTTTAAAATGTTTACACTCTAAAACGAAAAAAGCGGCTCCCCAAGAAGGATTAACGCAAACTGGACACAAATTGATATGCATACAGGTTTCAATGGGAAATGCAAAATTTTAAAGTTTAGCTGCCATCGGATGAGCATGTGATGCAGCAGGGCATGTTAACTGCGCAATTAGCAGGATATTAAAAATGAGAAATTTTGATTCCAGGTCATAAATTATTCGAGACTTTCGTTCGGTCTACTCAGATAGACAGTAACTATGTTTCGCATACAAGTACTCAAACAATATGCGCAGATGCCAGTATTTTAGAGAGGTGTGTAGTTCGGCTCAAAGAAGACGGTTGGTTCAATCTGCGAATTGTTTGACAGTTGGATAGGAGCGATTCTACTTTTAGATTATATTGGCAGAATGGGCGAACCATGGCCGAACACAGCATCAGGGAGGAAGCGGTCGTCGTAGAGAGCGGACAGAACGTGAGAACCAATCAATCGTCAGAGCGGTACTCAAAGGTCCAAATTCATCATTTTCATTGGTCCTATGTGCAAATGGTACTTTAGTGACTTCAAAGACCATTAATAGACGGCTCAGAGAAATGGGGTTGACCTCACGGAGCTCCTAATGCGGACTGCTATTAAACTTTTCATATCGGCACTTGCAGTGATATCGGGATCGTTCGAACTGGAATGTCACTGAATGGAGTAGAATTGTCTTCAGTGATGAGTCCCACCCCCATTTGAACCCCGATCACCAGTGGAGATGCGTCTGGGGAGGCCCCGAATAAAGGGGGGAAATTTCAACCCGACTGTCGCCAGCTATACAGCCCGACAACCAGGAGCGATTGTCTGGAATGTCATTTTATTTCATTGCAGGACACCATTGGTTGTCATCCGTGGCACCTTCACATCACAGCGGTAGGTAAACGACATTCTATGTCCTGATGTGTTTCCCTTCATGATACACAGTCCTAAACGTACATTTCAGCATGATAATGCTCGCCGGCGCACAGAGATTGTTTCTACTGCTTGTTTTCCTGCTTACCTAAAATTGTTTGGCCAGTAAAGTCACCGGATCTTTCTCCTACTGAGGACGTTTAGAACATCATGGAAAGGGTGCTGCAACTAGTTCGAGATTTTACCAATCTAAAGCACCAATTGGACAGCATTTGACATGATATCTCGCAGGAGCATATCTGCTAACTCTATCAATTAATGCCAAGCTAAATAACTGCTTACATAAGGGTCAGAAGTGGACCATTGCATTTTTGACTTGTTGACATTTGTGAGGCCGTTTCTCTTGATTAAACCATTCAAATTTTCTGAAACTATAATCATTTGTTTTTCTTCGCATATACATCACATATACCAGTTTTTGTCTCATTTGGATAACTTCTTCTTGGTGCGTCAATTTTTTTTGTTACAGAACATATTTTAACAATTTGAACGGCTGATATTTATATGTAAAATAATATAGGCTACATTAAAAAAAAAATGTATGTGTGTTTATAAAACGTAATTTAAAAATTAATTACGTGATTTTGTCTTCTGATGCTATTTTTAGAAAAGTATTAATAGTCTTATCTGCTTCAGTTTTAATATCATGATTAATCACCCACATTATATCTATTAAAGAATTTTTTATCATTTCTTCTTTAATTTTTTTCAACATCATCACCAATTTTTGAATAGGCAGATAAAAATCTATTATAATTCACATAATTTTTTATCTTGTATTTGTCTGAAGGTTCTTCGTTAAGCTCTTCTCGTTTTATCTTAAAAATTTTTCTTGAGAAAGTACATTCTTCAGTATCCTTTTATTGGTACAAATCCTTCTGAAGGACATTTTGAATAGGCACTTGGATATTCCTCTACTTGTTTATATAAATCGCCTATTTTTTCATAGTGTAATTTCAAAATCAGCACGTAGGGTAAATTTACCTTTTTAAATATTTCTATCGCATCGCTATACTTCATATATGTTTTTGCATCCAACTTATAAATATCGAAAGCACGAAAAAATACTCTTTTGCTCCCAAATACAGATTCTGATTCTGAATCATAATATTCAATTCTCTTGATTGAATCACCAAATAATTCACCGTAAGCGAGAAAGTTACAATTCAAAATATCTTTGATTTGACATACTTTTTGTATTAACGGTTCTATGTTTTAATTCAAACTAAAATTATTTTATCTAAAATCATATTTCTAGACTGTAGCCTGAACAAATTATTAACGTAGCCAATGCCAGTATTTAACACATCATTTTTTTTCCCACAATTAATGATTTATCAGGAATAATTTTGCTGTGGATATCGTGATATCTAATAACGGTGTTTGATGCAGCCACCATGAAAGGTTTAAATTGAAATGCCGTAAGCAGTTAAAAGTGAGATATATACCTATACTTTTTTAATGTTGTTATTTTTTTTTTAAATCCAAATATTTAAAAGTTGAACTTCGGTTCAACTGTAATCTCTCATCAAACTGCCAATGAAATGCATCTAGCACTGTGTCATCAGAATAATGTAAAATAGGCAAAAAAAAAAAGGAAATGTTGAAACTTTTTCTGCAGATTGCATCAAATAAAATTTTTGACCATCGATATATGTCCACCGATTCGTTTTTCTTTTTTTTTTTTTTTTTTTTCCAAATATGGGTAATGAGATAATTCCAACACCTTGATCATCAGACGAAATATACCATCAAAAATTTCCTTGTTAGCTCCCGGTGGTAATATTTTGCAACAATAACTGCATATCGACGAATATCAGCGATGTACAGTCGGCAAAAAAAAAAAAAAGCCCCCCCCCCGCCGCCTAATTTCGCTCTAAATTATCGCAAAAACATGCGGTTGGTACCAATCGATCTGTAGTAACGTCTAGTTTATAATGGCATAGTTAGATTTTGTTTAAGGGGTAATATACATATTAAAACAGGCATCAAATTAATTTTTTTCAATGACAACCCCTACTTTTGCCCTTATATTCATATTTCTGAGATCAAGGCAGCTCGGAAAATATACCTATTTATATATTTTAAATGAATTTTAGATAGAGATACAAGCGAAAATGTTAGAGGGGTAATTATTAGGGGTCCGTCTATGCATTTAAAAAAAATAAATCATGATCTACTACGACATTTTTTATTAAGTTTCACACCGAAAAAAAAGTACAGAAATTTTAATTATAAAACAAAAAACGAAACTGATTTATAGAATGTACTATCTTAACTTATAAATTAAAAAAATTTAAGTGGTTTATATTTAAGAGGAAGCGTCGGTAACTAGATAATCTATCTTTTCCCAAGAGATGGCGTTGTATTTCACTTGAGCGATAGTTTTCTGTTTCTGGTAAACTACTTCTGTTGAGTACGTCATTTCCCCCTGTGCCTGTGACGTCAAGTGAAGTACGCGAAAATAAAAAGAAGAAAAAAAGGGGAAAAACAAGTTCGGTCATCATCCCAGAGCGTATATTAGTTCGGTTCGTCCTCATTTACAAGATTCTTTATATTTGTTTTGTACTAGCAGTCACATAAACAGTTTGTACTGAAATGCGCTGTAGCTGTATAAGCGAAATAATTATAATAACTCTAATCACAAGTGAAATGTACATAACACTTTAAATTACAAAAATTTTCGTGGTAAAATAATAAAATTGCTGTATACATTTTTTGCATTTCAAATTGAAATTTATATTCTCTCAAACGGGAATTAATATTTATAGTGTACTTATTAATGAAAAAACAGTGAGAGAGATATATTTGTGAAACTCAACTATATCAAGACATACAACTCACTGATATCAATAGAACCTCGCCAATTTAGAATTTTAAGAATAAATTTTTCAACATAATGCGATAATTTATAATGACAAAATAATTTATATTTCACCATGTTTTTATTTACTTCGATTCTTGTTTATTTGTGTGTCCAGTACAAATCTTGCAATCGATTTTTAACTAACTTCCCAACTAGCTAGATTGGGAACAACAGTAGTTAGGAAAAAGGAATTAGGTTGATTTATAGCCTTTATACCATTTAGTGAATGTCAATCTTCATTTAATAAAGGGAAATTTTTGAATTAAATATTTTATACTAAAGATTAATGCTAAATTTCTAACTTGAATCTTTTTTTACCAATGAATTTTCTCAAAGACTAAATGACATGGATTTAAATCCTTTATACCAATCGATAGAGAATTTTTTTTCTGAGCATAACTATGTACTTAACTAAAAATCGACATTTTTGGACTTAAATCCTTTATACTTATCAGTACAGATATTTCAAATGAATTTTAGCTAGAGATACAAACGAAAATGATAGAGGGGTAACTATTAGGGGTCCGTCTGTGCATTTAGAAAAAATAAATCATGATCTACCACGACATTTTTTGTTAAGTTTCACACCGGAAAAAAAGTACAGAAATTTTAATTATTATTAAAAAAAAAAAAAAAAAAAAAAAAAACTGATTTATAGAATGTAATGTAATGTCTTAACTTATAAATTAAAAAAATTTAAGTGGTTTATATTTAATAAACGTAGATTAGTTTAATACGACACTTCATACGTAAAAATTTAAATAGCTTGAGTCATATGAACCCTCCAATGTTGAATTACAAAAATCTAGATAGCAAGATAAACGAATAATAGTGATAATGATAATAAAAATAGGGATAAATAGAAAAAAAAAGTGTTTATTATTTAAGAAAAAAAATTATCTACTTCTGTTGGGTATATTTTTATTTTATACAGTAAGCCCCGCATGAAAGTGTTGCTATAAAGTTTTACATTTAATTTGAGGCGTACAAACCTACACTATACAAAAGTATAGATAACAAGACTTAAACCAAAATCTGAGAGAGGATATTTAAAATTCAATAAAAAGGAGCTACGGTTCAATATAATTCCTATTTTGGGTAATAGTTCACACCTTCATACGTTTCTCTAAAACATCAAATTATTTAAAAAAAACTCATGGTTAACACTTTCGCGACTGCATGCTTTTGTCTTTTTGACAGTAAGGTCCACCTGTGAGCGTTAATCTTCGAAGTTACAATATTTCAGAACTAAATTTTCTGTAATCACATTTATATTAAAAATGGTATACATTATAATTATATTTTTCTAATAAAGTAGTTGTATCCATTTTATATTTCATTGTAAAAATACGAATTTTTGTTATATACTTAAGATAATGCATAAAAATTTCGAAAGAAACGCCAGTTGGCGGAGTTACAGATTTTCAAAAGTCGTAAATCTACGTCAGCGCTCACGGAAGTTTTAAATAATTGAAATTTGTCATCAACTATAAAAACGGCAACTTTCACTCTTCTATATATTCTAGAGTTCTATAAAGAGTCAAACTAAAATTAAGGAAACAAGAAATATTTTTTAAAGTAAAGTATTGTTTCAGAAAAAGCCAGAGGGTGGGGTTTATTATCCTTTAGGAATACAATCAAAATTTCGCGCCTGGAATGCGTTAATCTTACAAAAGTAGACTAATTTGTAAACATCGACACCTTACTTAGAAAACAAAAAAGAACAAAACGAAATAACAAAATTAAATTAAATAAAAATTTTCAATGCTGGACTGAATTTGCATAAATTGGTCTGATAAAGTTTGTCCCATATAAAACGATTTCCTATTGCCCAGAAAAAATATCCGCAGTTATATAGTTGTGTACTGTACTTGAATTCTTAATTTTAAACGTGTAAGATCTATATTTTTAAAGGCAATAAGACATATTACGTTGTTTTAAACTGTTTTCCTATAAGAAATGCGAATTTGACGCCGTGATTAGAATAATCGAAAATAAATAACATTGCGCTTTGTTTCAATACTATGTTTAATACTTAAAAAAAAAAAAAAAAAAAAAAAAAAAAATTCCACTGTTTGATTTTGTATTTAAAATAATAATAATAATAATAATAATAATAATTTAATATTACGTTACGTCATGCGATAAAATTTAAATAACGTTAGCTTACAAACGGAACAGTAAACAAATGCGAAAATGTCACAATAAAATTAAAGCAGAAAATTCGTTTGAAAAAATCTTATAAAAATTATTAAATGTTAATTATAATTAAAAAAAAAAAAAAAAAAAAAAAAAAAAAAACACCGTTGTTCCCTGCGTATTCCTCTTTCAAACAATAATCCACGCCTTACCGCGTTTCCTAAATCATGATATTTAGCTTCAGGTGTACGAACCCTACAATATTCAAGTAAAAAAAAAAGTCAAAATAAGGTTAAAATAAAATTTAGCAGTGAGAAATTAGGAAAATTTATGTAATATTTAAGAAGAAAGACTTGACATTTCAGGATCGAGTTATTTCTTTTTGCAATAGAAGCCACGCCTTTACACAATTTTCTAAAACTTTACATTATAAAAGAATTTTTTTTTTACATATTTGCTAGTAAATCATTTAAATTTTGTCTTCAGCATCCGATGTAGTAAATGCACTTGGTATTTATGCATACCAGCGTCATATATAGAGTCAAATATATGCAAACTAGTTTTTTTAATATTATTTCCTCGATAGTGAGGCGGGGCTTCATTTCTTTTGATTTTTTTCACAAACTCTGGCCTTTATTGCGGTAATTTTTAAAAAATAACCAATTTGTATGATAAACATCGAAATGTTGCTTAGATAGCAAGTAGAATTACAAAAATATAAATTAAAATAATTTTTCGTCAAAATATATACAGATATTTACTCACAGAGGATGCAAATTATAACAAGTGACGCCCCCTTAACAGCAGTAAAAAAGGAAATATCACTGTAATTCAAAAAATGTTAGGAACAAGCTGTAAATTTGGAAACCCATGTTTTTGATGATGCTCAATTAATTCGTGCAAAAATTAACATAGGTCATAATTCATATTTTTTTCAAATATGAATTTATTACTAATTTTCATAATTCAAAAAATGTTTTTTTATGAAAAATATGCTTGGAATATGTTTGGGGCACTTCCTTTTAACGCATAAAAAAAAACGGAATTTGTATATAAAATTTTTTTGAGAAGATATGAATGAATGTTTGTCACATTCATTTAACATTACCATACCCATACTTTGACATGTTATAACTCCATGAAAAATTGAGCAAAATATATAAACTATTCCATTTTCTGCGATGATTTGATCCAAAGAATTCAAATAAATTTTAAAAAATGGGAGTTACCATTGAAAAAAATGAAGTTGATGCCAGTTTTAATATGTAGACGACCCCCTAAGAAAAATGTAACTCTACCATTATAAACTAGATGTTATTACAAATCGAATGGTACCAGCCGCATATTTCTACGACAACTTACGGCTGAATTAGATGTGGAAGGGGGGGGGGGGGGCATTTTTTTTTTAAAATTTTTTTCTGACTGTACTTCATTAATGTGTGCCAACAAATATATTTCTTCGTAAAATAATATTGGACAATAGTCACATTTGAAGTATGTTCCCGAGTCTAATACGTTTTTCATTTGAGTGATAGAAATAAAACACTGGAAAGTGCAAATGTAAATATTTTTATACAATAAATGATAGCCACGCCCCCACATACTCTTAAAAAAAAAAAAAAAAAAAAAAAAAAAAATGGAAAAAATAAGCATTTTTTTTTTTTAAATCTAAATTTATGTATGATTTTACCACATCTTTAAAAACTTTATTTTTTTTCTACAATAATTTTCATAGCCTGATGGCTAACTTTCTGAAGCTGTAAAGAATACGAAACATTCTTAAAATACCGAAAATCACAGCATTTACCACGTTTATTCGTTTACTTTTTTTTTTTATGGTGGTCCAAATTTTTGCCTCGATCGAACCTTTTTTTTTTTTGAAGCAAGTTTTCAATAACTGTCATGTTTATTCATTTACATTTGGTGCCTATCGATCGCGCAGATCTGACGCCAAGTCAGCATTCATCCGCATGATTAAAGCGTATTACAGTGTATATTTTTATCCTATCCAACCTGCTAACTTAAAAAACAAAACTTTATAAAATAAAATTACTTAAGTGTATCTGGCGTGTGTATAATATTTTATTTCTTTTCTTATTTATTATTCCGTTAGCCACAAATTTTAAAAGTTGAGACAGAAGAAGTCACACAATTTTAAGTCAAGAATACTTTTCGAAAACTTGTCTACTTTACTGCTGGACCGCAATTTTCACAAATTTCGGGAAAGGTTATGTATTAGAAAGTACTAAACGAATTTGCATATGAATTTATATACAGATATACTTTGACATAAGTTAATGCCCACCAAAATTTTTTGTTAATTTCTTAACAGGTGGTGCTGCTATACGTCGACTTTCGAATATTTAGGGAATTACTGTATCTCAGGTTCTGTTGTGTATAATCAAACAAAACTCTTCTATATTTTCTAATACAAATTCCCACAATACAAATAATTTATTAAAGCTCTTATTTATTCAAATTACCTACCATACTGAATGCAGATGATTTTCATCTTAGAGAAAAATTACATTAAAAGTACAAAGAAAGACAGCTTTATTCTCCATAAGTAATATATTAAAAAATGCGTTTTCATAATGGTTATCTCACATATCAAATTTTGTACAGTTATACACCATAGAAGTTGATATACAACTTTTCCATTCGCGGGGAAAACTGCAGTAGAGCAGAGCCACGTATTGGCCGATATGCATCCAAATTGAATCAGCATAATGTGCGATAATGGTCTTTTCACATATCATTTTTTTTTTATTATACGCAATAGAATCTGAGATATCTCTTTCCCTTAAATTATGGAAATCGCTGTATCGCACCTTTACCTATTGAATTATTGGTACCAATAGTGTATGGACAATAATTTATCTCAAGGTACATCCACATATAAATTTATCTGCAATTTTGTTTAGTAGTTCATGAGATATAGCGTTTCCTTGAATTGAGAAAATCACTGTATAGTAGCGTCATCTTTTGAGAAATTGACATAAAAAGTTAATAAGAACTAGGTTATGTCAAAGTGCATCTACATATAAATTTATATGCAATTCTCTGCAGTACTTTCTGAAATATAGCATTCCCTTAAAATGTGGAAATCGCTAGAGACCCTATATAATATAGGTTTCTAATATATGGTCTCTTGAAATTGCTGTATTGCAGCACCATCTCTTGGTCGATGGGCAATAGAAGTTGATAGGCACTAATTTATGTCAAGGTGCATTTACATATAAATTTATATGGAATTATGTGCAGTTGTTCCAGAGTTGCAGTCGCCACAAAATTTTTGTCACGCACATACAGAGCCATAGACAAATATTTTCTAAAAATAGTCAAATCGTGTTCTGGAACTTTCAATACGTGCAAATTCATCAAAAACCGGAAGTCAAATATTTTTACGAATGTAATACTTTCTTTTATTGAATGCAGAAGAAAGTAAAAAAAAAAAAAATTGTGAATTGCGTAATCTTTTCAATTTCCAGAATGTAAATGCGAGGTTATACTGCAATTCTTTAATTTATATATTAACAGCAGTCAAGATAGATTTATAATGCTTTTCTAATTTTCGTACAATATCTACAAAAGATATATACTAGTTTCGTTGACGAAAAAAAAACAGATTCAGATACAAATACGGATCTATTTTTCTGGCGGATATCCGCGGATACAAATAGGGAGCTCCGATACATGTCAATTAGATGTGTAGAATGTTTAAATTAGTTAGAGTTATAAATATGCCTATAAATTTAGGTTTAGAGTTGTAAAAAATATTTTGAAAGGTGTTCTGAAGTCGACCCATCTTGTTGAAAACCAAACTCGACACGCAAGAAAAAAAAAATTCAGTCAACCTGACCCGCAAGAAAAAAAATTCAGTCAATCCGACCCGCACGAAAAAAAAGATCTGTCAATTCGACCCCCGCGGGTCGGGTTCGGGTAAAATCGGTTTACCCGACACGATGCAGGACTAAAATATAGAGAGTCGTCATTGGGATATTTCAAAGTATTGTCCGGAACTGCATCAATTGTTCGAAATATCGTCAAGTGTTTTTTTTTTTTTTTTTTTTTTTTAAGCAAAGAATTAACTGAAATTTACTACTTATTTTTTAAAAAATGGATTTATTATTCTATCTTCTGTAAAAACAAGAAGAAAATATAAGATTTGGATAAACGTTTTTCCGGTTTTCAATGAATTTATACGTTTTGAGATTCCTTGCTTTTCAATTAACTGAAACTGATTACTTATTATTTAAAATGTGGATTTATTACTGGTTTCTGCATGCATAAGAAGAAAGCAGAAGACACGGGAAATTTTCGCTTTACGGTTTTCGATGACTTTACACGTTTTGAGATTTCCTTGCATTTTAATTAACTGAAATTGTCTACTCATTTTTAAAAAATGGATTTATTACTAGTTTCTGCGTACATAAGAAGAAAGAAGATACGAAGTAAATTTCGATTTCCGTTTTTCGATGCATTTACACGTTTTGAGATTTCCTTGCATTTCAATTAACTGAAACTGGCTACTTATTTTTTAAAAATTGGACTTATTATTCTATCTTCTGCATGTACGAGAAGAAAGTATAAGATTTCGCAAAACTTTTGATTGCCGTTTTCGATGAATTTACATGTTTTGAGATTTCGTTGCTTTTCAATTAACTGAAAGTGATTACTTATTTAAAATGTGGATTTATTACTAGTTTCTGTAGAAGACACGGGGAAATTTTTCAATTTCCGGTTTTCGATGTATTTACACGTTTTGAGATTTCCTTGCATTTCACTTAACTGAAACTGACTATTTATTCTTATAAAAGCGGATCTATTATTTTACCTTATGCATATGTAAGAAGAAAGTATAAGAGTCAGAAAAAATTTAGATTTTCAGTTTTCGATGATGTTACAAGTTTGAGATTACCTGAACTCAAGCTGACCTTTTTTAAGATTTTTTTTTTTTTTTTTTTCGAACATTGTATTTCATGGGTGAATCGTGCCTATCGGCCAACAGGGTTCGCTGCTGTGCTGCAATTTAATTCCATTTATGAGAAGGCAGTTGTTTTGCTTTGCCTTGCAAAAAGTGGTCGATCTTCAACGACTGGGCGATACTAGTATATAAATATAATACAATTTCCAATTGTTATAAAACTGTTACAAAACATAAATTCTACGAATATATATATTAAAAAAAAAAAAAAAAAAAAAAAAAAAAAGGAAAGAAAAATACGATATGGTAAATACATAAAAAGTAAAAATGGCAGGCAACTGACCTTTAGAATATCTATGAGTTATGAGGGTTTCAAATTAATATTACTCTACAACCGAGAAAGTTTATTCGGTGGCAATTGTAAACAAAATTTTTGAACAGAAATCCCACTGTGCATTTCTTATTCACTGAAATTAATTTAATTGCAACCATACTGCTATCAATGACTGGCAGTACTACTAGTAAATGATCTTTCTTTATACTCAGGAATGGGAATTAGGCTCAAAACTCATACTATTATTTATTTTGAAAAATTCTGTGTATAAGTGAATCAATGATTTATATATATAGATAGGTATGATTTTTACGCAAAATTTTATTAATCATTTGCATTCCAAGTACAACTTCATTTTTTCTTAAGCTTTTATTTTTATTATAATTATGAATCTTGATAGTATACTTTGTGTAAATAAAATACATATCACCTATTAGCTCTTTTAAAATGTGATTTTAAAATAATTGAATCTTAAAATGGAAAGAATATAGGACAAATTATTCAAAAGTATACTTAAAAGTAAGGGTAGGAATTAAAAGAAACACAAAACACTGTGTTGCTATTTAAGCAATTTTTTTTTAAACAAAAAAGATTTGGAGGTTATATAGCAGAAAATATAAAAATATATAGAAAACACTCCCCACTTGTATACATTAAAATTGGTGTTCATTTTCCTTCTCTTGAAAGAAATATCGACATTAATTTGATGATATATCGCGATATTTAATTTCTGATATTGTCCAGCTCTAATCTAAAGACAAAACATAAAGTTTTAGCCCCATGTTCTATATTTATTTTTATATTGCAATTTCCGGTGCGATTCTTGTTGTTTTCTATGTTGCACTCTAAGGTTTAGTACAAAAATTAAAATTTATTTTTGTAATATCAATCATAGCCTCCTAAAGTAGATGCCTGTCGCGTTGCTCATAAACTCGGCAACAGTTCAAGCAGTAAACAGCGCCACCTGGTTCAGATTGTGCGACTTTTTTACTCAATATGTCACCAATAAGTTTAAAAAGAGATATATTGGACATATACTCGACGTTTCTTCGATTCTATTCGCTTTTCATATATATAAAGTATCACTTTTAAAAATTATTGAGTCTGTTAAATAAAAACATCGCTCAATCTGTACCAGGTAGCGCTGTCAACCGCTTAACCTGTTGCCAAATTTACGAGCAATGCGACAGGCATCTAATTTAGGAGGCTATGTATTAACACTTTCGCGTCCGCTGACGTAGATTCACATCATTTGAAAATCTGTAACTCCGCCAGTGGACAGTTCTTTTGAAATTTGTATCTCATTTATTTCATACGCATATACACAATATTCATATTTGTACAACCAATATACTATGGTTACAATTATTTTGATTATAAAGAGTATAATTATAATGTATATCCATTTGTAATATAGATCTATATGTAGAAAATTTTGTTCGAAAATATTGTAATTTGGGACAATACCGCTCATAGGCGGACCTAATTATCAAAAGACAAAAACATGCGGATGCGAAAGTGTTAATGCATTTCAAGGGGGAAATTGTGCTTGCAATAAAAAAGAAAACACGCCTTTAGGCATTTCTCTTACCTTGAAATAATGTACATAAAAAAAAAAAAAAAAAAGTGCGTATTTGTGTTTTATTTTTTATAAACGCCGGCATGTGTTTACGCTAGAGGCGTTTACCTCATCGATTGCTAATGACAAAATATGAATGATTTCATCACGAATAAATAAAATAATGTTATTGAAATGATAATACGTTTAAGAAAACGCGCAAGGGAGGGGCGTACTTCTCAAAATAGGTGAATACCCAAGGATAAATATGTTAAATCCTTTCTCTTAAAATTAAAATTCCTCTCTTTATAACCGTCAGTTCTTGTTTGAATCTTGTTATTTACACTTTTGTAACTTATTATTCAAGGGTTTGTATGATTTAAGATCAATGTAAAATTTTTGTGAAATGAGTTAAGGCGGGGATTACTGTTTAAAATAGAAACATCTCACTGCAATATATTGACTATTCTTTATTAAATACCTGTCCGAGATTTTTCACCGAATGTTTTTCATTTACCATTACTTTTTATACTTTTGTATTTTAATGCTGTAGGATGCGTATATTAAGTATAGTTCAAATTACTTGAAACTTAACTCAAGAAGAAATGACTCAAATGCGTACGTATGAGAAATGTCTCACGTATACTTCAAATTAGTTAAAATTTAATTCAAAAATTTTATAAACCGTATTTACCGGGAGTCTACAGGCACGATTTCTTCCGCAATTCTTCCATCAATATATTTATATAGGAAACTTTTGCAATATGTTTTCAAATTTAATTAAAGGAATTAAAAAAAAAAAAAAAAAACACAGTAATGGGAGTTTTTTTGGAAAAAACACAAATGTGTAGACACCCTGATTTTAAAAAGAAAATAAACAAGAAGGCGACGGAAAAACTTATATGCAAGATTTGTATGTCTTATAGGAACCTCTTGAAAGAATTATTTTAGAAAACTTTTTCTCACTAAATTAATAAAAGATTTTTCTTAAAATATTGGCATTTTACAAATCAGTTTCTTCGTGAATGGAGTATTTTCTATTGAATTAAAAACGGTGTATTTGGTGTTTGAACATTATTTCGACTAAAAAAAAAAAAAAAAAAAAAAAAACTATATTTTTAAAATTCGATAGCTTAGCCATGTCACTGAGAAATGTAAAGGACACCTGTTGACTTGAGTGAGGAACTATCATGACTGAAACTGCACATGAATGAATATAACTTTGTTACTCATACGAAGCGTCGTATTTAAATTAAAATAGAATCGGAACATGAACGAATTTGTATTTTTAATCTGAACGGAAAATTTCATGTATTTTTAAAATATTCATATTTCGTATATCTTTCTGTATCTTTAGATAAGTAATGCGTATGGCATTTATTACTAAAAAGGTATTTTTGTTTATTTCTTACAGATTAAATAATTATTGAAATCCACAATTCTTCTACTTTTTATCCATTACAATTCAAGGGATAACCTATGGAATTTTTCTATTCCATAGCTTTGATTTATTATTCGATTAGGAAAATATAATGTAATATTATATCTATTCATTTCTAAATGCAATTTTAATATATTTTAAGTGTAGACTTAATTCTGAAGCTGTCACAAACAGCGAATAATCGCGTCTGTTTTTGATCATTTTTATAGAAACATATAATATTTTATAAGAAATTATTATTATTATTATTTTATTGAAATAAGTGGGCGTGGTTTAGCACAACTTATGTTTCCATACCTGTCAACTAGTTATGTGCCGCAGCTCGTTATCCGTATCCGTATCCGCGGATATCTACGAGGGAAAAAAAATCTGTATCCTTATCCGGATCTATATCAGTGAGGAAAAGAAATATCCTTATCAGATCCGTTTTTTTTTCTTCAACTGATCAAATACGGATCTTTTGTAGAAATTTCCAGAGAATCAAGAAGAAACTGTTATAAACTATCCATTACAAACTCATTATAAACTATTTTTAACGAATAACGAACAGAAATACAGTATCGCCTCTCTTTTACGTTATCGGAATTTACTTTTCATGTAATTTAACTATGTATGCAATGAACTTTTACATGACGCAAATTTGAATTTCCTGCCGTTTGCTCTTAACTCCCTGGCGACCAAATTTAATCAAATATAAAAAATGATATAAAATAAAAACATCTAAGAGATAGTTTCAGTAAGGCAGATGATATTATTCTTTAACAACTTTATACAAATACAGTTCCCGCCGCTGATTACAATCACATTCGTTCTGAGCCAAAGTGATTTTATTAAGCAGCTGATTTCTATACCCGGCGAATGTTCCTGCACTTTAGGAAAAGGTATTACTCCCCTGAATTTGGAAAGAAATTTCAAAAGGTGACGAATAATGGTATTAGTAAATAATATTAATTAATTTTTGACAAATAATTAATTGTTTCTTCGATATAAATAAATTAAGCGCATTCCAAGTTCCCGGGCACTTTTGTTTGAGGAAAATCATCATTATTTTACCAAAAGTTCCCGCTCTTCTTATAAATTTAAAGTTTTTTCGTTTAAACCTCATGAATTATAGTAATTTTAAAATAGGAACTAGAAATTGCCTTTTAATAATTAGAAATTTAAAGAATATATCATTTCAAAAATTTGTAACTTATTAATGCTTTTTGAAGTATACGTCCCTTGAAATTGTTGCGGAGATAAATGTTTATTTGTAACTGTGCTAGGAGTGTAAAATCTTCAAGTGTTTTTTTTTTTTTTTTTTTTTTCTTTTTCTGACTGTACTTCATTAATGTGTGCCAACAAATATATTTCTTCGTAAAATAATATTGGACAATAGTCACATTTGAAGTATGTTCCCGAGTCTAATACGTTTTTCATTTGAGTGATAGAAATAAAACACTGAAAAGTGGAAATATAAATACTTTTATACATTAAATGATAGCCGCGCCCCCACATGCTCTTAAAAAAAAAAAAAAATCTCAACAATAGAAAAAATATATTTTTTTTTTTTTTAAAATCTAAATTTAAGTATGATTTTACCACATCTTTAAAAACTTTATTATTTTTTTTTTCTACAATAATTTTCATATCCTGATGGCTAACTTTCTGAAGCAGTAAAGAATACAAAACATTCTTAAAATACTGAAAATCACAGCATTTACTACATTTATTCGTTTATTTTTTTTAGGAGGTCCAAATTTTTACCTCAATCGAACCTTTTTATTGAAGCAAGTTTTCAATAAATGTAATGTTTATTCATTTACATTTCGTGCCTATCGATCGCGGAGATCTGACGCCAAGTCAGCGTTCAACCACATTATCGAAGTCAACTATTACTTAGATTGTTTCCAAACTGCTAACTTAGAAAACAAATTTTATAAAATAAAATTATTTAAGAGTATCTGGTGTGTGTATGATATTTTAATTCTTCGTTAGCCACAAATTTTAAATTTCAGACAGAAGAATTCACACAATTTTAAGTCAAGAATATTTTTCTAAAACTTTTCTACTTTACTGCTGGACCGCAATTTTCACAATTTCAGGAAAGTTTATATCTCAGAAACTACCAAACGAACTTGCATATAAATTTATATAGAGATATACTTTGACATAAGTTAATGCCCACCAACATTTTTTTGTTAATTTCTTGACAGGTGGTGCTGCTATACGTCGACTTTCGAATTTTTAGGGAAGGCTGTATTTCAGGTTCTATTGTGTATAATCAAACAAAACACTTCTATATTTTCCAATAAAAATTCACTCAATACAAATAATTTATTAAAGCTCTTATTTATTAAAATTACCTACCATACTGAATGCAGATGATTTTAATCTTAGAGAAAAATTACATTAAAATTACAAAGAAAGACAGCTTTATTCTCCATAACTAATATATTAAAAAATGCGTTTTCATAATGGTGATCTCACATATCAAATTTTGTACACTTATACACCATAGAAGTAGATAACAGCTTTTCCATTCTAGGGGGAAACTGCAGTACAGCAGCGCCACATATTGGCCGATATGCATCCAAATTGAATCAGCATAATGTGCGATAATGGTCTTTTCACATACCATTTTTTTATTATCCGCAATAGAATCTGAGATATCTCTTTCCCTTAAATTATGGAAATCGCTGTATAGCACCGTCACCTCTTGTGTTATTAGTACCAAAAGTATATGGAAAATAATTTATCACAAGGTACATCCACATATAAATTTATGCGCAATTTTGTTTAGTAGTTCATGAGATATAGCGTTTTCTTGAATTGTGAAAATCACTGTATAGTAGCGTCATCTTTTGAGAAATTGACATAAAAAGTTGATAAGAACTAGGTTATGTCAAAGTGCATCTACATATAAATTTATATGGAATTCTCTGCAGTAGTTTCTGAAATATACCATTCCCTTAAATTGTGGAAATCGCTAGAGACCCTGTATAATATAGGTTATTAATATATGGTCTCTTGAAATCGCTGTATAGCAGCACCATCACTTGGTTGTTGGGCACCAAAAGTTGATAGGCACTGACTTATGTTAAGAGGAATTTACATATAAATTTATATGCAATTATGTGTGGTAGTTCCAGAGTTGCAGTCGCAACAAAATGTTTGTCAACCCGACCCGCACGAAATCCGGATCCATATCAGATTTGAATTAAAAGAAACACAAAACACTGTGTTGCTATATATGCAATTTTTTTTAAAACAAAAAAGATTTGGAAGTTATATACCAGAAAATATAAAAATATATAGAAAACTCTCCCCACTTGCATGCATTAAAGTTGGTACTCATTTGCCTTTAAAGAGTTAGATTAAGAAAATATAATGTTTTTATATTCATTCCGAAATGCAATTTTAATATATTTTAAGCGTAGAATTAATTCTAAAGCTGTGACAAACAGCGAATAATCGCGTTTGTTTTTGATAA
This sequence comes from Salticus scenicus, assembly GCA_963930645.1. NCBI lineage: Eukaryota > Metazoa > Arthropoda > Arachnida > Araneae > Salticidae > Salticus > Salticus scenicus. The sequence goes on along the minus strand of OZ005662.1, from coordinate 129,759,758 downwards.
TTTTTATAGAAGCACATAATGTTTCATAAGAAATTATTATTATTATTTTATTGAAATAAGTGGGCGTGGTTTAGCACAACTTATTTTTGCATATCTGTCAACTAGTTACGTGCCGGAGCTCGGTATCCGTATCCGCGGATATCTACGACAGAAAAAAAAAAAAAAAAAAAAAAAAAATATAGATCTGTAATTTTACCCGGATCTATATCAGTGAGGAAAAAAAAATCCTTATCCAGATCCCTTTTTTTTCTTCAACTGATCAAATACGGAGAAATTTCCAGAAAATCAGGAAGAAACTGTTATAATCTATCCATTACAAACTCATTATAAACTATTTTTATTGAATAACGAACAGAAATACAGTATCGCCTCTCTTTTACGTTATCGGAATTTACTTTTCCCGTAATTTACAATTTTTATTTTAAATCCCTTCATTTTCCCTACGTATGCAATGAACTTTTACATGACGCAAACTTGAATTTCCTGCCGTTTGCACTTAACCCTCTGGCGACCAAATTTAATCAGATATTAAAAATGATATAAAATAAAAACATCTGAGAGACGGTTTCAGTAAGGCAGATGATATTATTCTTTAACAATTTTATACAAATATATAATGCCAAAAACAGATATCGGGTAGCTGTTTATACTCAAAGCGACATTTGAAAGCACGTGATTAAATGTGAATCATTAAAAATGAAATATTCATTTTTATAAGATCGATAATGCATTATCTCTAAGACTCTAAATTTTAAGAAAAAGAAATTAATTATAAAAAGTAATACACATATTTTACCTAATATATAATTTTCTCTTAACGTAATACTTAAAAAATAAATACACTTCCCGCGGCTAATTAAAATCACATTCGTTCTGAGTCAAAGTGATTTTATTAAGCTGCTGATTTTTATATCCAGCGTTAAGGAAAAAGTATTACCTTCCCAAATTTCGAAAGAAACTTAAGAAGGTAACGTATAATGCAATTAGTAAACAATATTAATTCATTTTTGGTAGCTAATTAACTAGTTGTTTCTTCGATATATGTAAATTAAACGCATTCCAAGTTCTCTTGCACTTTCCACAGAGGAAAATCATCATTACTTTACCGAAATTTCACGCTGTTCTTATAAATTAAAAATCTTTCCGTTTAAACCTCATGAATTACAGTAGTTTCAAAATAAGAAATAGAAATTGCTTTTTAATAATTATAAAAAAAGGAAGTCATTTCGACTTAAATTTGTAATTTATTTCTGCGCTTTGAAGAATACATTCCTTGAAATTGTTACGGAGATATGGTATGGGTGTGTTTAATTTGTAAGTGTGCAGTAAGTGTAAAATCTTTGACAATAAGCGATAACTTAGGGTTTGTTGTGCTTTAATTTCCTTTTCTATTTAAAAAAAAAAAATCACAATGTAAATTTAAAAAAAAAAAAAAAAAAAAAAAAAAAATGTATGTAATTAAATGATATTTTTGGCTGCTGAGGAGCAATTTTTGAGTTTATTAACCAGCTATGTTGATTTTATTAAACGGCGGCTTCAAAAGTAGTTTGTATTGACTTGATTCCGGTCCGGGCAATTCGATTAGATTAAGCGCCTGATTTTATTAACCAGTTAATTTATAAAGCGAAGGTTACAGTATATAAAAATAGAAATGTACAAATAATGATTACTTACGTAAAATTATAAATATCTAAATTATCTAATATTTTTTTCGTAAAATTCACATAGATTATAAGAGTTTTATTTAATAAAATGTTATTTGTTAATTAAAAATATGTTTAAAAGAAATTTTTTGGAACAATTTTTTACTTTCTTTTACCCATATATATAGCAGAGAAAATATTCTTTTTGAATCAAACCTTCATAATTGAGTTTTTGTTATATTTACACGTTTTGAGGCGCCATGAATCCAAAAATCATCTTTTTAGCGGTTGGTTTGTGTGAGTCTATTATTCGAATCTCACAAACAAATAGGCAGGCACTGTGTATTCTAAACTTGTATCATATAGTGATTCAAGACTAATTTTTTTGTTAAGATTAAGTAAACAGTTCGTGTACAGCGACATCCAAGATTATTCAAATATATTATGTCTATGGTGGAAATTTTTCGTATGTACAGTGTAAAATCTACAGGCTGCCTTAAAAAAAATGGAAGAATCAAATTTTTTTATATGCATAAATATATGCTTCGTGCAGATTGAGGAATGGAAATCATTTATCATTGGTTTACAGGCCTACTTAAAGTATTTGGATATATTGGGACTATATTTGTAAATTACTGAAAATTCATTTCATTTTGTGTGAGGTGTTTTTTAAACTGATACACAAAAACTCATACAGTAGGCACAATATTATTTTATATTCGATTAAAGCTGAAAAAATACGATTTAATAATTACGTTAAATGTGCAATGATGCTTTAAAAAAAAAACGTGTGGCACTCGGGGACTGCCGCGGTAAAGCTATTGCATAGCATTTTTTATCAACTTATGCAATTATAATTATTTATTTATTTTATTTATGCAGTATTTTTTTTTCTTTGATATTAATTCAAGTTCCGGGGGAGGGGACTCATGTCAAAGTTGTGCCTTGAGGGCACTCATGTCAAAGTTGTGCCTTGTGGGGGGGACTCATGCCAAAGTTGTGCCTTGGGGGGACTCATGTCAAAGTTGTGCCTTGGGAGGACTCATGTCAAAGTTGTGCCTTTTGGGGGACTCATGTCAAAGTTGTGCCTTGGGGGGACTCATGTCAAAGTTGTACCTTGGGGGGGGGACTCATGTCAAAGTTGGGCCTTGGGGGGACTCATGTCAAAGTTGGGCCTGGGGGGGACTCATGTCAAAGTTGGGCCTGGGGGGACTGATGTCAAAGTTGGGCCTGGGGGGGACTCATGTCAATGTTGTGCCTTCGGGGGGACTGATGTCAAAGTTGTGCCTTGGGAAGACTCATGTCAAAGTTGTGCCTTTTGGGGGACTCATGCAGGGATGGAACACGGGCGCAGGATTCACACCGGAATCTGTTGAAGAAATTTCTCTGCCTATAATATCGTTGATTTAAGAAGTAGAAAATTTTCTTACATTGATAGTGGTATGAATTCTGCGCCCGTGTTCCATCCCTGCTCATGTCAAAGTTGTGCCTTGGGGAGGGAACATGTCATAGTTGTGCCTCTCATGTTAAAGTTGTGCCTTGGGGGGGATTTTAATAAATGCACTTTGTTTATTCATATTTAAAACACTTTATACACAAATTTTACGCGTACAGCTATTCACTGTTGTACATAGATGATAGATACCTATACACCTATATAATTTCTCACAAACAGCTGCTTACGTATTCGTCCGATTTTGGAGCAGCTCGTCTGGATCCGTGCGAGCTTCGTACAGTCGTACCATATACATACACGTTAAGGTTCAACTAGTCGCGGGCTCGAACTCATTCTTGGACGCGGCCAAAAAGCACGCTGTCTCACTAGCATTGTGTCTAAAAGAGATAGAATCAGTTATGAACAGTTAGCAGCTAGTCTACACGCATACGTCTAGTCGCACGCACAGAAACACCGTGCCGAAGTCTGCCGAACTGTGTTAGGTTTATTTTCGTTACGGAATTTCTTGATTCAATCGCCGTGCTCAAAGCCCGCGATAAAAGCTATGCAATAGCTTAAATATATATATATATATATATATATATATATTGTAGTTTTAAAAAATTAAATAACACGCTTTTATAGAAATGTGAACTAAAAAGCACAAAATATCTATCTTAGTATTAAGATTCAGGGTAAGAGAAAATCGTGTGAGTGATAAACCGTAATATTTACATACATTTAAATCTTTAATTAAAATAACTTAGAATTAACAAAAACCATTTTTAAAAATTTCCCCTGACGGGGATCGAACACTGGACCTTTAGGTTCGTAGCGCGGCGCCTTACCTCTACACCATATCGTTCACGAAGGGGAAGTATTTTTTTTAACCGACTTCAAAAAATTGTATGAAATGAAACTAAATTGCGCCAAAAAGTATAAAATAATTTCCTTCGCCAAACAACCTATAACACTACAATTAATCATAACTTTTGAAGTCGGCGCAAAATTAAATAAAAATTGATACCTTTATTCAATACAAAAATCGAATCCTATTCAAACTACACATCTCACATTGTCACCTGCAAAACGCAGCCGAAAACTATTTTGATTCAAGAAAACAAATAAGATTTTGTAAGCAGCAAAAGTTGGCGAAGATGCTGGTATCTGACGTCCTTGGTGAAAGAAAAATCGCAAAATTATCTGGCAAACATATTTAATTTCTTTGGGATATCATGATTAATTTGATAAGGTATATTAAGAGAGTAATCAAGAATATGAAACAATACTTCATACAAAATGTATTATGAAAATATACATCTTGCGTGTATATTTTTGCAATACGTTTTCAACGCCAAATCCAAAAGCCACCAAGGATGATAGTTATCAAAGTTATACCAAATTTGCAAAGAAAACTCTAACTTCGTAGAAACATAAATTCTGCATTGTGAAAAATGTCCACTGTTCTGTGTAGATGCTACCAATGGACCAATTGTATACAGTGAATACAATAATAAAGGAAACATGAAAATGGATCATTCGAGACGACAGCATTTGTTCTACCGATCTAAAAACAAACCTTTAAAAACTAATTAAATTTTATTTAATTTTGCGCCGACTTCAAAAGTTATGATTAATTGTAGTGTTATAGGTTGTTTGGCGAAGGAAATTATTTTATACTTTTTGGCGCAATTTAGTTTCATTTCATACAATTTTTTTTAAATAGTAGTTGCTTTTTGGAGTCGGTTCTATTTTTTTACAAAAAGATTTTATTTCACAATATAATTTTTTTGTTTGCTCCCAGAGAAGTTACAAACAAACAAACAAACAAACATACATACATACATACATACATACATACAGGTGAAGCTAATAAAAGCGTGTTAAAAAATACTGCATTTGTGATAATAATAAAATGTATGTATATAGAGTACTCACTCATTTTCTTTCACTATTTTTTCATCACTTTCTTCATTAATAAATGCACTTTGTTTATTCATATTAAAAACACTTTATACCAAATAAATGCACTTTGTTTATTCATATTAAAGACCCTTTATACACAAATTGTACGCGTACAGCTATTCACTGTTGCACATAAATGATAGATACCTATACACCTATATACTTTCTCACAAACAGCTGCTTACGTATTCGTCCGATTTCGGAGCAGCTCGTCTCGATTCGTGCGAGCTTCGTACAGCCGAAGTCTACCGAAGTCTGCCGAACTGTGTTAGGTTTTTTTTTTCGTTACGGAATTTTCTGATTCGGTCGCCGCGCTCAAAGCCCGCGATAAAAGCTATACAATAGCTTAAAAGTAGTAGGAGAAAGAGAATATACAACGAACGGAACTACGGATAGTATGGTTATAAAATATCTAGAATGGAAAAAATAATTTTTTTTTTTCAGCTAAATTTAAGTATGATTTTGCAACATCTTAAAAAAAAAAAAAAAAAAAAAAAAAATCTACAATAATTTTCATAGCCTGATGGCTAACTTTCAGGAATCTGTAAAGAATACGAAACATTCTTGAGATACTGAAAATCACAGCAGTTACCACATTTATTTTATTTTTTATTAGGAGGTCCAAATTTTTGCCTCGATCGAACCGTTTTTTTTTTTAAGTAAGTTTTGAATAAATGTAATGTTTGTTCGTTTACATTTGGTTCTATCGATTGCGGAGATCTAACGCCAAGTCAGCTTTCATCCGCATGATTGAAATGATCTACAACTGTTTGAAACAACCTGCTATGAGGGTTTCAAATTAATATTACTTCACAACCCAGAAAGTTTATTCGGTGGCAATTCTAAAGAAAATTTATGAACAGTATTTCTACTGTGCATTTCTTATTCACTGAAATTAATTTAATTACAACCATATTGTTATCAATGACTTGCAAGACTACTCGTAAATGAACTTTCTTTATAATCAGGGATGGGAATTAGGTTCAAAACTCATACTAATATTTATTTTAAAAAATTCTGTATGTAAGTGAATCACTGATTTTTATATATACAGATAGATAGGTATGGTTTCTGCGTAAAAATATATTAATCATTTGCATTCTAAGTACAACTTCATTTTTCTTAAGCTTTTATTTTTTTCATAATTATGAATATTGATAGTATACCAGGGTTTCCACGGACTGATTTTTTTCAAGGACTCTTCCTCTAGTATTATCTAAAAATAAATTTCTTATTAACCGTACACTGTACTTTTAAGAATAAATTTATCTTAAGATTATTCTGGTGGAAGAGTCTTTGGAAAAAGGCGTGGCCGTGGGAACCCTGTATAGTTTGTGTAAATAAAATACATATCACCTATTAGCTCTCATAAAATGTGATTTTGAAATAATTAAATCATAAACTGGAAAGAATAGAGGACAAACTATTCAAAAGTATTCTTAAAAGTAAGGGTAAGAATTAAATGTGTTGATATGTATTCATTTTTTTATTTTTTTTTTACAGAAAAGATTTGGAAGTTAAATATCAGAAAATATAAAAATATATAGAAAACACTGCCCTCTTGTATATATTAAAATTGGTGTTCATTTGTCTTTAAAAAGTAGCAAATATCTATTTTCCTTCTCTTGAAAGAAATATAGTTATTAATTTGATGATATATCGCGATATATCATTTTTGATATCGTCCAGCTCTAGTCTAAAGACAAACCATAAAGTTTTAGCCCAATTATCTATATTTACTTTTATATTGTAATTTCCTGTGCGATTCTTGTTGTTTTCTGTATAGCGCTCCAAGGTTTAGTACAAAAATTAAATATTTTTTTGTAATATTAATCATAGCCTCCTAAAGTAGATGCCTGTCGTGTTGCTAGTAAGCTTGGCAAAAGTTTAGCGGTAGACAGCTCCACCTGGCACAGATTGAGAGACTTTTTTAATCAACTGTCTCCAATAAGTTTAAAAAGAAATGTATTGTATATATAATCTACGTTTCTTCAATTCTATTTGCTTTTCATATATTGCTAAATTTACGAGCAACGCGACAGGTATCTAGTTCAGGAGGCTATGTTTTAACACTTCCGCTGACGTAGATTCACGTCATTTGAAAATCTGTAACTCCTCCAGTGGACAGCTCTTTTCAAATTTGTATGCCATTTTTTATTTTTTTGTTTTTTTTTTTAAATGTACGCAATATTCATATTTGTATAACCAATATACTATGGATATAAATACTTTGATTAGAAAGAGTATAATTATAATGTATATCCATTTGTAATAAGAATCTGAATATAGAAAATTTTGTTTGGAAATATTGTAATTTGGGACAATAACGCCCATAGGCGGACCCAACTATCAAAAAGACAAAAACATGCGGATGCGAAAGGCATTTCTCTTACCTTGAAATAATGTGCATAAAAAAAATGTGCGTATTTGTGGTTTTTTTTTTTTTTTTTTTTTTTTTTAAATAAACGCCGGCATGTGTATACGCTAGAGGCGTTTACGTCATCGACTGCTAATGACAAAATTTGAATGATTTAATTGGAAGTATGTAAAATAATTTTGTTTTATAATGTAAATAAAATAATGTTATTAAAATGATAATACGTTTAAGCATAGCTGCCAAGTTTTTTAATTTATTCCGGAATGTTGTTAGCCCCGCCCTTTTTTCACACCGTAAAATTTGTAAAAAAAATTCCTCAATATGTAATTATCATTAATTATGAAGAAAATTACTTTAAAAGGATTACGGTGTGAAAAAAGGGAGGGGGCAAACAGCATTCCGGAATAAATTAAAAACTTGGCAGCTGTGCGTTTAAGAAACGCGCAAGGGAGGGGCTTACTCCTCAAAATAGGTGTATACCCAAGGATAAATATGTTAAATCCTTTCTCTTAAAATTAAAATTCCTCTCTTTATAACCGCCAATTCTTGTTTGAATCTTGTTATTTACACTTTTGTAACTTATTATTCAAGGGTTTGTATGATTTAAGATCAATGTAACATTTTTGTAAAATGAGTTAAGGCGGGGCTTACTGTTTAAAATAGAAACATCTCCCGGCAATATATTGACTATTCTTTATTAAATACCTGTCCCAGATTTTTACCGAATGTTTGTCATTAACCATTGTTTGTCATTAACCACTTTACAAAATTCAGTAATTAGATGACCACGATCTTGGTCTGCCATATTTTGTGAATAGTTTGTGTTTTCTTCTACTTCATTTAATCAATTTTTATATCTTGCATGGTTGAATTTTCTATTCAAGCTGTTGTAAGTAATTAGATCTCACTTCAAAGCTATGAAGTTCCCTTTGGTGTAAAAGGGGGCCCACAAGGTCCCCAGCCAGGGCTTACGCCCTTAAGGGCCGACACGTACTGTTACTTGCACTCTCTGCGGCCTCCCCTCTTCGTGTTCCCACCGCGTTACCTTCTTTTTCCCGCCTTCAACTCGGCGTCCTTTTTTCCCCTGTTGCCACAACACTAAACTCACGTCATAAAAGGTTTCTTAGTCAACCGAAACGGCGTGAAATCCGCAAGTATCCTACTGTATCACTTTCTCTTGGCTTTTCCTGACCCGCGAGGGGGAAGGGATTCCTGCCTCCCTGAACATGCAAGGTCACAATCTCCCCCTGCGGACCGAAAAAGGAGGTAGAATGTTACTTCTTTCTCTTTCTCTCTCACCTGCGGCAAAGAGCAGATATCTTTTTGTTTTTCTAGGGATTTATTTTAAATTACGTTATTTAACTATTTCATTATATGCTATATTAATACAGTTGAGGAAACTCCTCAACACGAATATATCTGATGTACAGTCGGCGGAAAAAAAAAAAAAAAAAAAAAAAAAACTCCCACCCCTCCCCACCACCACCTAATTTCGCTCTAAATTATTGCAAAAACATGCGGTTGGTACCAATCGATCTGTAGTAACGTCTAGTTTATAATGGCGTAGTTAGATTTTGCTAAAGGGGTAATCTACATATTAAAACAGGCACCAAATTCAATGGCAACCCCTACTTTTGACCTCATATTCATATTCCTGAGATCAAGGCAGCTCGGAAAATATACCTATTTATATATCTGTACTGATAAGTATAAAGGATTTAAGTCCATATTCTTGATTTTTCAGGAGACGAAAAATAAAGTTAAACTAACTAAAAACTTATCAGAAGAATTGATTAGGAAAAAGGAATTAGGTTGATTTATAGCCTTTATACCATTTAGTGAATGTCAATCTTCATTTAATAAAGGGAAATTTTTGAATTAAATATTTTATACTAAAGATTAATGCTTAATTTCTAACTTGAATCTTTTTTTACCAATGAATTTTCTCAAAGACTAAATGACATGGATTTAAATCCTCTATACCAATCGATAGAGATTTTTTTTCTGAGCATAACTATGTACTTAACTAAAAATCGACATTTTTGGACTTAAATCCTTTATACTTATCAGTACAGATATTTCAAATGAATTTTAGCTAGAGATACAAACGAAAATGATAGAGGGGTAACTATTAGGGGTCCGTCTGTGCATTTAGAAAAAATAAATCATGATCTACCACGACATTTTTTGTTAAGTTTCACACCGGAAAAAAAGAACAGAAATTTAATTTTAATTATTAAAAAAAAAAAAAAACTGATTTATAGAATGTAATGAAATGTCTTAACTTATAAATTAAAAAAATTTAAGTGGTTTATATTTAATAAACGTAGATTAGTTTAATACGACACTTCGTACGTAAAAATTTAAATAGCTTGAGTCATATGAACCCTCCAATGTTGAATTACAAAAATCTAGATAGCAAGATAAATGAATAATAGTGTTAATGATAATAGCAATAGGGATAAATAGAAAAAAAAAGTGTTTAATATTTAAGAAAAAAAAATTATCTACTTCTGTTGGGAATATTTTTATTTTATACAGTAAGCCCCACATGAAAGTGTTTCTATAAAGTTTTACATTTAATTTGAGGCGTACAAACCTACAATATACAAAAGTATAGATAACAAGATTTAAACCAAAATCTGGGAGAAGATATTTAAAATTCAATAAAAAGGAGATACGGTTCAATATAATCTTTAGCTTTCCAAACGTGGCGCCACATTCTGTCCGGAGCTACTGCGCCGCTGCCATTGCAAGTGTTTCTATTGGTGGCTATCTCTATTGATTCGCGGTACATTGCGTAGTTGTAGTCCTCATAATTGGCTATTTTAGTTGTTTGTTCAAAATTTATATTGATATCTTCTTTGTAAAATGTTTTGGCTAAGGCTGTATTCTGACTTCCTGTTTTGATATCTTTTATGTGTTCTTTTATTCTTGTTTTAATTTTTCTCTTGGTTACTCCGATGTACGAACCTTCTTGATTGTTTTGGTTGGTGTAAGGTATTTTGTAGATTCCTGCAGTCTCAAGGGGGAGGATGGTGTCTTTTTCATTTCTGATAAGCTGGAAGATATTTTTATTAGGCTTTATGGGGATGTTGACTTTGTATTTATTCGCTGCGTTTTTAATTTTGTTGGAGGCACCACGATCGTATGGTATGGATGTCTTAAATTTTAAGGTCCTTAAAATAAGGTCCCCTGAGATCTTCGAAGTTACAATATTTCAGAACTAAATTTTCTGTAATCACATTCATATTAAAAATGGATATACATTATAATTATATTTTTCTAATAAAGTAGTTGTATCCATTTTATATTTCATTGTAAAAATACGAATTTTGGTTATATACTTAAGATAGTGCATAAAAATTTCGAAAGAAACGCCAATTGGCGGAGTTACAGATTTTCAAATGTCGTAAATCTACGTCAGGTGGTCACGAAAGTTTTAAATAATTGAAATTTTGTCATCAACAATAAAAACGGCACCTTTCACTAGTTTATATATTCTAGAGTTCTATAAAGAGTCAAACAAACTAAAATTAAGGAAACAAGAAATACTTTTTAAAGTAAAGTATTGTTTCAGAAAAAGCCAGAGGGTGGGGTTTATTATCCTTTAGGAATACAATCAAAATTTTGCGCCTGGAATGCGTTAATCTTACAAAAATAGACTAATTTGTAAACATCGACACCTTACTTAGAAAACAATAAAAAACAAAACAAAATAACAAAATTAAATTAAATAAAAATTTTCAATGCTGGACTGAATTTGCATAAATTTGTCTGATAAAGTATGTCCCATATAAAACGATTTCCTATTGCCCAGAAAGAATATCCGCAGTTATATAGTTGTGTACTGTACTTGAATTCTTAATTTAAAACGTGTAAGATCTATATTTTTAAAGGCAATAAGACATGTTACGTTGTTTTAAACTGTTTTCCCATAGTAAATGTGAATTTGACGCCGTGATTAGAATAATCGAAAATAAATAACATTGCGCTTTGTTTCAATACTATGTTTAATAATTTAAAAAAAAATCTTCCACTGTTTGATTTTGTATTAAAAAAATAAATAAATAAATAAATAATAATAATAATAATAATAATAATTTAATATTATGTTACGTCATGCGATAAAATTTAAATAACGTTAGCTTACAAACGGTACATTAAACAAATGCGAAAATGTCACAACAAAATTAAAGAAGAAAATTCGTTTGAAAAAATCTTATAAAAATTATTAAATGTAAATTATAATCAATACAAAAAACCCTTAACGGGTTAAAAGTTTTTGACGCAGCACTGCACTTTATGGCTATAAGAATTAGAAATACGGGTCATAAAAATAATGATATCAAATTTTCAGTGACGCTTTGCTATGTTAATTAAAAAATACAGAGATTTTCTTATTTGAATTTGTTTTTTTCATCTATTTATTTTTACAGTGTAAATGTTATTTTCAACATAAAATAATATATAACATTTATTTACCGATACCTTTTCATTCACATATCTTATAATATCAAAATATGTGTTTTAACCCATTAAGCGCCGTTATGTGAATAAAATGAAATAATTTTTAACTAATGAGTGAATTTGGGATAATTTAAGGTCATTAAACATTTTTACTAAAAATTTGAATGAAATTATTAGAAATTTGCTGAAACAAGCTTGTTCCCAAAATGGGAGCATTGGCGCCTAATGGGGGTCTAATTTTGATTTTTAAAAATGAGTTGCTACATGACTATTGGAGCTTTGTTTTATAACTTATGAAGGATATTTCTTACTATACAATGAAATTTATTCATTTATACGAATATATTTAACATTTGGCTATTTTATAAATTATATAAAATTTATAAAATATATATATTAGATATAACATTTATATTATACGTAAATTTATAAGAGAACTTAAAAAGTTATATTTATATATTAATATGAATATAATCAACTTACTTACATACTATGTTTTTATTTCTTAGTATGAAATTGAAATGAACAACTTTTGTGTAACATTACTTTACATTTGATACAGTAATGACGTGTATTTTTCTTACACACTTTGCATCGGGATTGTTTATTGGCACCTTCAATATAGTGATTGATATTATCAAATCTCACATCCACATTTACCTCTTCGCATGGTCCTTGTCGATTATAACTAATAGTAACATCTTCTGTTTTCATAAGGGCTGTTACAATAGATCGCAAAAATTCTAATTGCGAAAGATTTCCTTTGCATCCTTTGTGTATTCTCCATGCTGCTACTACAGCCATATTTACTGTATTGGTAAAAAAAGGCCACCACCATTTCTTTCCTTTAATTTTTGGGCGGTATTGACTCAAAAATCGATCTAATAAATCAACACCTCCCATGTGTTTATTATAAGACGCTACAATGTGAGGTTGTTTTACATCAATCTTTTTTTTTTCCACGTTACTCCACCGCTTTGCTTTTCCTAATGGATCAGATGTTTCAAAGTTAGATGCGAGGCAAACTACGTGATTGTCATTCCACTTCACAACACTAACATTTTCTGTAGTTAAAATTTCAAATGTTCCTCTTTCTTTTTTTTTCAAAGCCTTTGAATCACTTAAAGGACAATTTTGAAGTCTATTTTCTCGTATTGTTCCAGTAATGCGAAATTCTTTTTTGCGCATCTCACTCAATAATTTCAGAGAAGTAAAAAAGTTATCAACATATACTTTATGTTTTTGAGGAAATGGGACGCAATTTAATAAATCCAATACAACGCGAGTGCCAAGAGGTAGTGTATCTGAATTATTTGTCTCCTTCCGTTTTCCTGTATAAATTTGGAGGTTGAAAGGATACCCATCAGACGAGGCAAGAACCCATATTTTATAGCCAAATCTAACAGGCTTACCACGCATAAACATTTTTGCCGTATGATGTCCAGTGTACGGAATCATTTCTTCATCTACACTCAAACATTCAGAAAATATTCCAAACTGTTGTAATTTTAAACAAAATTTTTCCAAGAATCCTCTAACTTTAAATACTTTATCACTTAGATCTTGGTTATCGTTGTTACATAAATGAAGATATTTTTTAATATCACGAAAACGTTGTCTGGACATTGCTTCAGATACGAAAGGAATATAACAGTCATCTGATTTATTCCAATACATATCTTCTTGGGGCAAAGAGTGATAACCGCTGAAAAGGATTATGCCTAAAAATTTTTTCATTTCTTGTCTAGTAAGTGAAAAGTTGAGATTATTCTTTTGGGTTGCATATCTAATACTTTCTTCTATCAATATGTCAAATATTTCATCATCGAAAAACATTCTAAAAAGTTGATATGGAGTTTTGTTTATTAGATCTGGAAATGTTTCTTCCAAACTCTCAATTTCAATAGAAGGAATTTCTATCAAATTCGCAGGAGACCAATCAAATTTAACCTTTTCATTTCTTGGATTCTCTATTTCATTTTTTTTATTCCTTTTTCTTTTTCTACTACTCCTTGATTTTGTTTGAGTTTTACTCGTTATTTCATTCTTTGGTAAATTATAATCCTTGTCTGAATCAGCATCATTTAAACTTTTGAGATTAGTTTCAATTTCACCAGATATGTCGACAGGAATTTCATCACACAAATTATTTTCAGCAATGTCTTCTTCATCAGTAACCACCGATGTTTCGGGTGGCAAACAAATTAATTCTGGATCATCAGAGAATTCATCACTATCGAGTTCATTAAAATATTCTAGAGCTTGATCAACAGTTAAAAATTTAGAAGACATGTTTACTCAAATGCACATTTTACGCAAATTTGGAAAAAATTCTTTTACAAATGACAAATTCAACTTCTTTCAACAGAAAAAAAGAAAAAAAAATCAAGGTCAGCACAAGCTATTCGTTCCTAAACAAAAGCAAAGTGAGGGGAGGAAAGACGAGTTCATTTTAGATCGAGGGTAGAAAACTACGTTTCCCGCCAATGCTCCCAAATTGGGAACATTAAGAAAAATGCTCATTAATTATAACTTAAAATTTTTTTATAAATAGTTTATGAATTAATTATTTTAAAATAGCCTTATTTTGAAATATTTAACATAGAACTAAACATTTTTGAAAAATATTAATATTTTTAAAATAGCGATAAAATGAAAGTGCGAAATCTAATAATGTTTGCACAAATTGAAAGGAAAATTGGATAAGAAAATAAATATATATTGAGGTAAAAAAAAAATAGTAATATTAAGCATGAAATAAACTTTAAAATACAATAAAGAAAATCAAAATCGACTAATAAGTTTTTACGCAAAAAATTATGAAACTTGTGTTCCCAAAATGGGAGCATTGGCGCCTAATGGGTTAAAAGAAATGATATGGAATTCCAGCAACGCAGTGATGTTACACTAAATGATTTGTTTTTAAATTCCACTGCAATTATTTTGTTTTGCATATTAAAGTATATTTGCACATTGAAATATTGCTTTTAATTTTCAAATACGCAGTCAAATATATCACTTTCATTAAGTTTATATTATGTACTGAAATGTATTTATTTCAATGAATTATTTTATCTTCTGCGTCACGCCATCCAAAACTACAACTAAAAATTTCGCTTTTTTTTTTTTTTTTTTTTTTTGCAGCACACTATCTATTTGCATGCTTTTTCAATTAATTTGGATAAGATGGCACAAAATAAACATTTCCATAAATTTTACTTACAGTTTTGGATAGCGTGACGCAAAAGATAAAATAATTCATTGAAATAAATACATTTCAGTACATAATATAAACTTAATGAAAGTGATATATTTGACTGCGTATTTGAAAATTAAAAGCAATATTTCAATGTGCAAATATACTTTAATATGCAAAACAAAATAATTGCAGTGGAATTTAAAAACAAATCATTTAGTGTAACATCACTGCGTTGCTGGAATTCCATATCATTTCTTTTAAAACACATATTTTTATATTATAAGAGATGTGAATGAAAAGGTATCGGTAAATAAATGTTATATATTATTTTATGTTGAAAATAACATTTACACTGTAAAAATAAATAGATGAAAAAAACAAATTCAAATAAGAAAATCTCTGTATTTTTTAATTAATATAGCAAAGCGTCACTGAAAATTTGATATCATTATTTTTAAGACCCGTATTTCTAATTCTTATAGCCATAAAGTGCAGTGCTGCGTCACAAACTTTTAACCCGTTAAGGGTTTTTTGTATTGATATCATTACTTTTTAGGGGTTAATGATTAAAATATAAAATTAAAGGAGCATGGCAATGAGTTTGTAACCCTTAAAAAGTGCAGTTTCATAGTTCATAACACATTAAATTTTACCTCGAACAAAATAACAAACTAAATGAAATTTTAAAAATTTATGAAAAGTGATAAATAAAAAACTTTAAGAAAGAATATTTGTTGTGTGATGGAAACACGCAACATTACAAAGGCATAATATAGTATATTTTAAAAATAACAAACAATTTCTACAAAAAAAAAAAAAAAAAAAAAAAGAGAGAGTGAGAGAGAGAGAGATTTTATTTTATTTAATATTCAATTTCTTTGGTTCAACGGTTCATCTGTTTCTTAAATAGTTCAACAGAATATTTAAAATAAATGTTCAAAAAATAATTTGTGTACGAAAGTTTTTGTAAAAAAGTGTTATGAATAAGTTTTTAAAGAGCTCCATTCACCGCATAGATTTTGGTTAGATTAAAAAAAAAAATTAAACACAAGTTTTTAAATGGTCCAATTGAATGAACAAAATATTAATATTTTGTTATATTTTTAATTTTAGATGTTTAAAGTAAAATGTTGTAAGGATTTGACAGTAATTTTCCAAAATACCTAACACCATGGGGATGGGGATCAGATCCTCCTTTGGAAACTCTGATAATTCTAAAAAAGATGCTTAATCAATCTGAGGGAGATTTTGTTTGGTTTAAAATTAATTCAGATGGGGAAAATAGGAGGGGGGCAATCAGTTAGACCACTTTGAAATTTTAATCGGGAAAACGTTTTTTTAGAAAATGTTTTGTTGAATGTAGTTTTATTCCTATCTGGTTAAATATACTGTACATAGTTCCCACATTCTTCCTGGCTAGAATCCCTGAAAATTTTCTAAAACGTGGTGAAGGGATTTTGGACATTGCTTCATTTTCTAAAATTGGATTATGGGGGTAAAAAGTATACTAAGAGATCTAACATTAAAATTTTAAATGATAAGGATTTTTTAGCACTTTGAGAAATCTTCTAGATGCAATCACTTCAACGATAATTTTTTAAGGTTGATTGGTAGTAGGTTTTAAGGCCAACTGACTACGCTAGGGTCCTATAGGCATATAGGTAGAATGACCTCCATGAGGTCTTTCTAAGGGGTCGAGGCCCGTATTTAAGCGAGTTTCGGAGAAAAACACGGAAGGAACGGCTAAGTCAAAGAGTGCAGGATGGGATCGAATCCGGCACCTCTCATCCACCGCTCGGACGCTGGTGGTGCATTTTTAAGGAACTTATAATTTTTTTTTTTCTAAAAGTCCCATCTTCCTCCCCAAATCTATCGGAAACGACTAAGGGAAGGCAATAAACTGCAATATCTGAATAAAGGCAATAAACAAAATTTGCAAAATAATACAAAATTTGAAATGTATTATTAATTTCTAATTTAAAGGTTGCAGATGCATGGTAATTTCATTTTATATCAATATTATATGTAAGAAATAAGTCTGTACAAGTGAAGGAGGATTTTTTTTTTCTTTTTTTCTAGAGTAGCTTTTATTGTTATATTCATGCCTGCTCCCTACTGTTAAATTTAATAAAGAAATAATTATTATTTTTGAAGTATAGATTTGATTTAAAGAAAAATAAATAAAAATAGAAAAATCTTTAAAATGTGAAACTTTTATACTGATAAATATTTAAGTAGTATTGTTTTTTACTGGAAATTTAATGAACAAAGTAATTTATAAAATAATACACTGTATAATTCTTAATTATTTTGCCAGTATGCTTTGCAGAAATGTATTATTTCGTAAAATTAAGTATCACAATGCGAAAAACAAAATTAATTAATTAATATTTTTAAAAATATATTATGAGTTTAAATTAAAGTCAAATAAAGATGCATTTTACTTCATTTGATTTTATTACTTATTTTACTAATTTTAATTCTGTTTTCAGTTTTTCCAATGCATTTAAGTGTTTGGTAACCGAGTTCTTTTTTTTTTTTTTTTTTTTTTTTTTAATTTCATTACAATATTATTTTATAAAATTAAAAAATAATAATAATAACAGAAAACATGAAATTTTAGATTTGGATTTGATATACTATTATAATTATTACAATCTTTGTAAAATATTTCATTTACATACTATATTATAGAAATTTAATGAGCAAATTAATCAATTAATTATTATTATTATTATTATTATTATTCAGGATTTTTTCTATCCATAGTTTAAGTGATTTATCACTTAGTTTAAAAAAAAAAATTACAAATATTTGCATATGATTATGATATTACCTATCATTTTTATGAAAGTAAAGAAAAGGGTTTTTCTTGTTTCAATCACTTTTTAAAATAAAACCAATTTTGAAAGTTAACAACGTATCAACTTGAAAACAATGGAATTGAATGAATATTTTTGATAAAAAAAATATTATATAAAATACAAATCTCCAAATAAATAACTCATTTAATATATATATTAAAGAAAGAAAAATATTTTATTTTGTAAGTTTGTTTTTGACACTAACAGCCGATAGATGGAGCCAAATTACCTATCTGAGATTGAATATTTCAAATGGAAACGAAGACTGTATACGTCCGCGAACATTCCAAACCGGATTACATTCTTTTCTTTTGAGCGATGCGAAAGAAAATAGTGTAATCCGCGAGGTAATATAGTTCCATTTTTAAAGTGAAATATATAAAAAACAAGAGTTTTTAGGGAAAAACGAAGCACGTCACGATTCTTAGACAAAATAAATTAATATCATGTATCAATTTCATAAAATTTCTTCGAGCCGTTTTCGAGAAAAAAAACTCACACAATTACCATTTTTCCTTTGAAGTCTTAAATTGCAATTTCAGATCTCAAAATATATAGAATGTGGAAGTGTGAAACTTTCAGGATAGCATCATGCAGAAGATAAAATATTATTCTGAAAACATCAGATCAAAATATCTCTTATTTACTGAGATATTAAATGTCGGCGTTTCCAAATTCTTTTGATGTAAAACTAGCTGTATAATAGAGTGTCGCTGCTAAGCTTTGTTTGAGCTTTGCTGCGTCACTCAAAAAACTGTCGTTTTTTATGATAATTAAAAAAAAAAAAAAAAAAATTGTTTCCTGCGTATTTCTCTTTCAAACAATAATCCACGCCTTACCACGTTTCCTAAATCATGATATTTAGCTTCAGGTGTACGAACCCTACAATATTCAAGTAAAAAAAAAAAAAGTAACAAACAGGTTAAAGTAGAATTTAGCAGTGAAAAACTAGGAAAATTTATGTAATATTTAAAAAGAAAGACTTGACATTTCAGGATCGAGTATATTCATTTTTGCAACGGAAGCCACGCCGTTACACAATTTTCTAAAACTTTACATTATAAAACAATTTTTTTTTTTTTTTTTTTTTTTTACATATTTGCAAGTAAATCATTTAAATTTTGTCTTCAGCATTCGATGTAGTAAATGCGATTGATATTTACGCATACCAACGTCAAATATAGAGTCAAATACAAATATGCAAACTAGTTTTTTTAATATTATTTCCTGGATATGGAGGCGGGGCTTCATTTCTTTTGATTTTTTTCACAAACTCTGGACTTCATTGCGGTAATTTTTAAAAATTAGCCAATTTGTATGATAAACATCGAAATGTTGCTTAGATAGCAATTAGAATTACAAAAATATAAATTAAAATAAATTTTCTTCAAAATATATACAGATATTTACTCACAGAGTAAATATCTATCAATTATAACAAGTGGCGCCCCCTTAACAGCAGTAAAAAATGATATATCACTGTAACTCAAAAAATAATGTTAGGAACGAGATGTCAATTTGGAAACCCATGTTTTTAATGATGCTCGTTTTATTCCTGCAAAAATTAACATAGGTCATAATTCATAATTTTTTCAAATATGAATTTATTACTAATTTTCATAATTCAAAAAATGTTTTTTTTATGAAAAATATGCTTGGAATATGTTTGAGGCACTTCCTTCTAATGCATAAAAAAAAAAAAAAAAAAAGAATTTGAATATAGTATTTTTTTTGAGAAGATATTAATGAATGTTTGTGACATTCATTTAACATTAGCATCCCCATACTTTGACAGCTTATAACTCCATGAAAAATTGAGCAAAATATATAAACTATACCATTTTCCGCGATGATTTGATCCAAAGAATTCAAATAAATTAAAAAAAAAAATAGGGGTTACCATTGAAAAAAATGAAGTTGATGACAGGTTTAATATGTAGACGCCCCCTTAAGCAAAATTTAACTTTACCATTATAAACTAGACGTTATTACAAATCGATTGGCACCAGCCGCATGTTTCTACGGCAACTTACGGCTGGATTATGTGTGTGTGTGTGTGAGGGGGGGGGGGCTTTTTTTTTTTTTTTTTTTTTTTCCTGACTGTGCTTCATTAATGTGTGCCAACAAATATATTTCTTCGTAAAATAATATTGGACAATAGTCACATTTGAAGTATGTTCCCTAGTCTAATACGTTTTTCCTTTGTGTGATAGAAATAAAACACTGAAAAGTGCAAATATAAATACTTTTATACATTAAATGATAGCCACGCCCCTACATACTCTTAAAAAAAAAAAAAAAATTAAAATCTCAACAATGGAAAAAATAAACATTTTTTTCTTAAATCTAAATTTAAGTATGATTTTACCACATCTTTAAAAACTTTATTATTTTTTTCTACAATAATTTTCATAGCCTGATGGCTAACTTTCTGAAGCTACAGAATACGAAACATTCTTAAAATACTGAAAATCACAGCATTTACCACGTTTAATTATATATTTTAGGAGGTCCAAAGTTTTGCCTTGATCAAACCTTTTTTTTTTTTTTTAAGCAAGTTTTCAATAGATGTAATGTTCATTCAATAACTTTTACATTTAGTACCTACCGACCGCGGGGACCTGACGCAAAGTCAGCGTCCATCCGCTTGATTGAAGTTTAATACAGTGTACATTATTGTCCGACCAACTACTTTAGAAAACAAAATTTTATACAATAAATTTATTTAAGTGTATCTGGTGTGTGTATAATATTTGACTTCTTCTCTTATATATTATTCCGTTAGCCACAAATTTTAAAAGAATTCACACAATTTTAAGTCAAGAATATTTTTCGAAAACTTTTCTACTTTACTGCTGGACTGCAATTTTCACAATTTCAGGAAAGGTTATATCTCAGAAACAGTATAGCAGCACCATTTCTTGGTCGATGGGCACCAAAAGTTGACAGGCACTAATTTATGTCAAGGTGCATTTACATATAAATTTATATGCAATTATGTATAGTAGTTCCAGAGTTGCAGTCGCCACATAATGTTTGCCACGCACATACAGAGACATAGACAAATATTTTCTAAAAAAAGTCAAATCGTGTCCTGGAACTTTCAATACGTGCAAATTCATCAAAAACCGGAAGTCGAAAATTTTTACGAATCTAATCAATACCTAATACTTTCTTCTATTGAATTCAGAAAAAAGTAAAAAAAAAAAATTGTGAATTGCGAAATCTTTTCAATTTCCAGAATGTAAATGCGAGGTTATACTGCATTTCTTTAATTTATATATTAACAACAGTCAAGATAGATTTATAATACTTTTCTAATTTTTATACAATTTCTACAAAAGATACATACTAGTTTCGTTGTAAAAAAAAAAAAAAAAAAAAAAACAGATCGAGATACAAATACGGATCTATTTTCCTGGCGGATACCCGCGGATACAAATAAGGAACTCCGATGCATATCTATTACATGTCTATTAAATTAGTTACCGAGTTATAAATATGCCTATAAATTTAGGTTTATAGTTGCAAAAAATATTTTGAAAGGTGTTCTCAAGTCAGAGCTGCCAACCAAATCCGGCAAATTGTTAGCACCGCCCATTTCTCTGCACCACTTAATTTTTAAAGTAATTTTCTTCAAATATATTTGCGAAGAATAAAGAAGAAAAAAACTTTAAGAAGAGACTGGTGTAGAAAAAGGGGCGGTTCCAGGAATTTGCCGGACTAGGTTGGCAGCTCTGTGAAGTCGACCCGACTTGTTGAAAACCAAACATGACCCGCAAGAAAAAAAATTCAGTCAACCCTACCCGCACGAAATAAAAATCTGTCAACCCGACCCGCGGGTCGTTGCTTTTCAATTAACTGAAACTGATTACTTATTATTTAAAATGTGGATTTATTACTAGTTTCTGTAGCAGACACGGAGAAATTTTCCAATTTCCGGTTTTCGATGTATTTACACGTTTTGAGATTTCGTTGCATTTCAATTAGTTCAAACTGACTATTTATTCTTAAAAAAGCGGATCTATTATTTTACCTTCTGCATATATAAGAAGAAAGTATAAGATTCAGAAAAAATTTAGATTTCCAGTTTCCGATGATGTTACAAGTTTTGAGATTACCAGAACTCAAACTGACCCTTTTTAAGAATTTTTTTTTTTTTTTTTTTTTTTTTGTTCGAACGCTGTACTTCATGGGCGAATCGTGCCTACCGGCCAACAGGGGTCGCTGCTGTGCTGCAATTTAATTCCATTTATGAGAAGGCAGTTGTTTTGCTTTGCTTTGCAAAAAGTGGTCGATCTTCATCCACTAGGCGATACTAGTATATAGATATATTACAATTTCCAATTGTTATAAAATTGTTACAAAATATAAATTCAATGTATATACATAAAAAAAAAAAAAAAAAAAAAAAAATGTTTTTATGATGTGGTAAGTAGATAAAAAATAAAAATGGCAGGTAACTGACCTTTAGAATACCTATGAGTTTTGAAGGTTTCCAAATTAATATTACTCTACAACCGAGAAAGTTTATTCTGGGGCTATTCTAAAGAAACTTTATGAAGGGTATCTCTACTGTGCATTTCTTATTCACTGAAATTAATTTAATTACAACCAAATTGCTATCGGTGACTGTCAGGACTACTAGTAAATGAACTTTCTTTAAACTCAGGGATGGGAATTAGGCGGAAAACTCATACTGATATTTATTTTTAAAAATTCTGTATATAAGTGAATCAATGATTTATATATAGAGATAGATAGCTATGATTTCTGCGCAAAATTTTATTAAGCATTTGCATTCTAAGCACAACTTCAATTTTCTTAAGCTTTTATTTTTATTATAATTAAGAATCTTGATAGTATACTTTGTGTAAATAACATACATATCACCTATTAGCTCTCTTAAAATGTGTTTTTGAAATGATTAAATCTTAAAATGGAAAGAATAGAGGACAAACTATTCAAAAGTATACTTAAAAGTAAGGGTATGATTCATACCCTTACTTTTAAGTGCTGGTGGCGTCGCCAGAAAAAAATTTTAGGGGGGGGGGGCGCAACCTGAAAAAATATCTTTTTTTAAATAAAATTCTGATAGCATAGTTTTAAATTTAAAGAAAAAATGCATAATAGAATTTTCCAGGGGGGGGGGGACAGCGCCCCCCCCCTCGCCCCATTCTGTCGACACCCATGGGTATGAATTAAAAAACACAAAACATTGTGTTGCTGTTTATGCAATTTTTTAATTTCTTTTAAACAAAAAAGATTTGGAAGTTATATACCGAAAAATATAAAAATATATAGATGTGTATACGCTAGAGGCGTTTATCTCATCGAATGCTAATGACAAAATTTGAATGATTTCATCACGAATAAACAAAATAATGTTATTGAAAGGATAATATGTTTAAGAAAACGCGCAAGGGAGGGGCTTAATCCTCCAAATAGGTGTATACCCAACAGGGGTAGTACTCTCCGCCCTATTTTCAGAACACTCTCAGAATAAGCAAATTTCTGCTTTTTTGTTGGCACAACTAATTTCATGTAGATTTACTTCAGGTATACTTTAATAATGTGCCATGATTATACAGGGTAGAGATTATTTTATATAGTTAGTGGTAGGAAAAAAATAAAATTTTTTTCATGTATGAGAATGTCCTGAAAAAAGGGCGGAGAGTACGACCCCTGATACCCAAGGATAAATATGTTAAATCCTTTCTCTTAAAATTAAAATTAATCTCTATAACGGTCAATTCTTGTATGAATCTTGTAATTTACACTTTTGTAACCTATTGTTCAAGAGTTTGTATAATTTAAGATCAATATAACATTTTTGTGAAATGAGTTAAGGCGGGGCTTACTGTTTAAAAAATAGAAACACTCACGACAATATATTGACTATTCTTTATTAAATACCTGTCCCAGATTTTTCACCGAATATTTTTCATTAACCATTGTTTTCTCCGCTTTTGTATGTATGCTGTAGGATGCGTAAAGTTCAGATTACTTTGAACTTAACTCAAGAAGAAATGCCTCAAATGCGTACGTATGCTTCAAATTACTTAAAATTCAATTCAAAAATTTTATAAACCGTATTTACAGGGAGTCTACAGGCACAATTTCTTCCATCAATATATTTATATAGGAAACTTTTGCAATACGTTTTCAAATTTAATTAAGGGAATTTTTTTTTTTTTTTTTTTTTTTCTTTCTTTTTTTCTTTTTAAACACCACAGTAATGGGAGTGTTTTAGAAAAAACGCAAGTGTGTAGACACCCTGATTTTAAAAAGAAAATAAACAAGAAGGCGACGAAAAAACTTTTATGCAAGATTTGTATGTCTTATAGGAACAACTTGAAAGAATTATTTTAGAAAACTTTTTCTCACTAAATTAATAAAAGATTTTTCTTAAAGCAATGACATTTTACAAAGCAGTTTTTTCGTGAATGGAGTATTTTCTATTGAATTAAAAATGGTGTATTTGGTGTTTAAACATTCTTCCAACTAAAAAAAAAAAAAAAAAAAAAAAAACTATATTATTTAAATTCTATTGCGTAATTATATCACCGAGAAATGAAAAGGACACTTGTTGTCTTGAGTGAGGAACTATCAAGTCTGAAACTGCACATGAATGAATATAACTTTGTTACTCATGCGAAGCATTGTATTGAAATTAAAATAGAATTGGAACATGAATGAATTTGTATTTTTAATCTGAACGGAAAATTTCATGTATTTTTAAAATATTCATATTTCGTATATCTTTCTGTATCTTAAGATAAGTAATGCGTATGGCATTTATTACTAAAAAAGTATTTTTGTTTATTTCTTACAGATTAAATAATTATTGAAATACACAAATCTTCTACTTTTTATCCATTACAGTTCAAGGGAAAACCTATGGAATTTTTCTATTCCATAGGTTTGATTTATTATGCGATTAGGAAAATATAATGTAATATTATATCTATTCATTTCTAAATGCAATTTTAATATATTTTAAGTGTAGACTTAATTCTGAAGCTGTAACAAACAGCGAATAATCGCGTCTGTTTTTGATCATTTTTATAGAAACATATAATATTTTATAAGAAATTATTATTATTATTATTTTATTGAAATAAGTGTTCGTGGTTTTGCACAACTTATGTTTGCATATATGTCAACTAGTTATGTGCCGGAGCTCAGTATCCGTACCCGCGGATATCTACGAGGGAAAAAAAAAGATCTGTATTCTTATCCCTGATCCATATCATTGAGGGAAAAAAAATCCTTATACAGATCAATTTTTTTTCTTCAACTGATCAAATACGAATCTTCTGTAGAAATTTCCAGAAAATCAGGAAGAAACTGTTGTAATCTATCCATTACAAACGCATTATAAACTATTTTTAACGAATAACAAACAGAAATACAGCATGGCCTCTCTTTTACGTTATCGGAATTTACTTTTCCCGTAATTTATAATTTTTATTTTAAATCCCTTCATTTTTCTTATGTATGCATTGAACTTTTACATGACGCAAATTTGAATTTTTTGCCGTTTGCACTTAACTCTCTGGCGACCAAATTTAATCAAATATTAAAAATGATATAAAATAAAAACATCTAAGAGACGGTTTCAGTAAGGCAGATGATATTATTCTTTAAAATTTTATACAAATACAGTTCCCGCCGCTGATTACAATCACTATCGTTCTGAGCCAAAGTGATTTTAATCAGCAGCTGATTTTTATACCCGGCGAATGTTCCTGCACTTTAGGAAAAGGTATTACTTCCCTGATTTTGGAAAGAAACTTCAAAAGGTGACAAATAATGGTATTAGTAAATAATATTTAATTAATTTTTGATAAATAATTAATTGTTTCTTCGATATAAATAATTTAAACGCATTCCAAGTTCCCGTGCACTTTCGTTTGAGGAAAATAATCATTACTTTACCAAAAGTTCGCGCTCTTCTTATAAATTTAAAGTTTTTTCGTTTAAACCTCATGAATTATAGTAATTTTAAAATAGGAGATAGAAATTGCCTTTTAATAATTAGAAAATTAAAGAATATATCATTTCAAAAATTTGTAACTTATTAATGCTTTTTGAAGTATACGTCCCTTGAAATTGTTGCGGAGATAAGTGTTTAATTTGTAACTGTACTACGAGTGTAAAATCTGCAAGTGTTTTTTTCTTTTTGTTGTTGTTGTTTGCTGTTTTCTTTTTTTTTTTTTTTCTTTTTCTGACTGTACTTCATTAATGTGTGCCAACAAATATATTTCTTCGTAAAATAATATTGGACAATAGTCACATTTGAAGTATGTTCCCGAGTCTAATACGTTTTTCATTTGAGTGATAGAAATAAAACTCTGAAAAGTGGAAATATAAATACTTTTATACAATAAATGATAGTCGCGCCCCCACATGCTCTTAAAAAAAAAAAAAAAAAAAAAAAATTAAAATCTCAACAATGGAAAAAATAAACATTTTTTTTAAAATCTAAATTTAAGTATGATTTTACCACATCTTTAAAAACTTTATTATTTTTTTCTACAATAATTTTCATAGCCTGATGGCTAACTTTCTGAAGCAGTAAAGAATACAAAACATTCTTAAAATACTGAAAATCACAGCATTTACCACGTTTATTTTTTTTAGGAGGTCCAAATTTTTGCCTCGATCGAACCTTTTTTTTTGAAGCAAGTTTTCAATACGTTTATTCAAGTTTATTCATTTACATTTCGCGCCTATCGATCGCGGAGATCTGACGCCACGTCAGATCCATTTACCACGTTTATTTTTTTTAGGAGGTCCAAATTTTTGCCTCGATCGAACCTTTTTTTTTGAAGCAAGTTTTCAATACGTTTACTCAAGTTTATTCATTTACATTTCGCGCCTAGCGATCGCGGAGATCTGACGCCAAGTCAGCGTTCATCCGCATGATTGACGTGTGTTACATCATATATTTTTATCCAATCTGCTAACTAAGAAAACAAAATTTATAATATAAAATTATTTAAGAGAATCTGGTGTGTGTATAACATTTTATTTCTTCTCTTATATATTATTCCGTTAGCCACAAGTTTTAAAAGTTGAGACAGAAGAATTCACACTATTTTAAGTCAAGAATATTTTTCGAAAACTTTTCTACTTTACTGCTGGACCGCAATTTTCACAATTTCAGGAAAGGTTATATCTCAGAAACTACTAAACGAATTTGCATATAAATTTATATAGAGATATACTTTGACATAATTTAATGCCCACCAACATTTTTTGTTAATTTCTTAACAGGTGATGCTGCTATACGTCGATTTTCGAATTTTTAGGGAAGGCTGTATCTCAGGCTCTAATGTGTATAATCAAACAAAACTCATCTATATTTTCTAATACAAATTCGCTCAATGCAAATAATTTATTAAAGCTCTTATTTTTTAAAATTACCTACCATACTGAATGCAGATGAATTTCATCTTAGAGAAAAATTACATTAAAATTACAAAGAAAGACGGCTTTATTCTCCATAAGTAATATATTAAAAAATGCGTTTTCATAATGGTTATCTCACATATCAAATTTTGTACATTTATACACCAGAAAAGTTGATATACAGCTTTTCCATTCTCGGGGAAAACTGCAGTACAGCAGCGCCACATATTGGCCGATATGCATCCAAACTGACTCAGCATAATGTGCGATAATGGTCTTTTCACATACCATTTTTTTATTATACGCAGTAGAATCAGAGATATCTCTTTCCCTTTAATTATGGAAATCGCTGTATAGCACTGTCACCTATTGTGTTATTGGTACCAAAAGTGTATGGACAATAATTTATCTCAAGGTACATCCACATATAAATTTATGTGCAATTTTGTTTAGTAGTTCATGAGCTATAGCGTTTCCTTGAATTGTGAAAATCACTGTATAGTAGCGTTCTCTTTTGAGAAATTGACACAAAAAGTTGATAAAAACTAGGTTATGTCAAAGTGCATCTACATATAAATTTACATGCAATTCACTGCAGTAGTTTCTGAAATATAGCATTCCCTTAAATTGTGGAAATCGCTAGAAACCTTGTATAATATAGGTTCCTAATATATGGTCTCTTGAAATAGCTTTATAGCAGCACCATCTCTTGGTCGTTGGGCACCAAAAGTTGATAGGCACTAACTTACGTGAAAGTGCATTTACATATAAATTTATATGCAATTATGTGCGGTAGTTCAAGAGTTGCAGGCAACACAAAATGTCTGTCAACCCGACCCGCATTAAATCCGGATCCATATCAGATATGAATTAAAAGAAACACAAAACATTGTGTTACTATTTATGCAATTTACAAAAAAAAAAAAAAAAAAAAAAAAAAATTGGAAGTTATATACTAGAAAATATAAACATATATAGAAAACACTTCCCACTTGAATACAGTAAAATTGGTTTTCATTTGCCTTTAAAAACTAAGATTAGGAAAATATAATGTATATATATTCATTTCTAAATGCAATTTTAATATATTTTAAATGTATTATTAATTCTGAAGCTGTAACAAATAGCGAATAATCGCGTCTGTTTATTATAATTTTTATAGGAGCACATAACGTTTTATAAGAAATTATTATTATTATTATTATTTTATTGAAATAAGTGGGCGTGGTTTAGCACAATTTATGTATGCATATCTGTCAACTAGTTATGTGCCGGACCTCGGTATCCGTATCCTCGGATATCTACGAGAGAAAAAAAAAAGATCTGTATTCTTATCCGGATCCATATCAGTGAGGAAAATAAATATCCTTATCCAGATCCTTTTTTTTTTTTCTTCAACTGATGAAATACGAATCTTCTGTAGAAATTTCCAGAAAATCAGGTAGAAACTATTATAATCTATCCATTACAAACTCATTATAAACTATTTTTAACGAATAACGAACAGAAATACAGTATCGCCTCTCTTTTACGTTATCGGAATTTACTTTTCCCGTAATTTACAATTTTTATTTTAAATCCCTTCATTTTTCTTATGTATGCAATGAACTTTTACATGACGCAAATTCTAATTTTCTGCCGTTTGCACTTAACTCTCTGGCGACCAAATTTAATCAAATATTAAAAATGATATAAAATAAAAACATTTAAGAGACGGTTTTAGTAAGGCAGATGATATTATTCTTTAACAATTTTATACAAATACAGTTCCCGTCGCTGATTACAATCACATTCGTTCTGAGCCAAAGTGATTTTATAAGGCAGCTGATTTTTATACCCGGCGAATGTTCCTGCACTTTAGGAAAAGGTATTACTCCCCTGAATTTGGAAAGAAACTTTAAAAGGTGACGAATAATGATATTAGTAAATAATATTAATTAATTTTTGATAAATAATTAATTGTTTCTTCGATATAAATAAATTAAACGCATTCCAAGTTCCCGTGCACTTTCGTTTGAGGAAAATCATCATTACTTTACCAAAAGTTTGCGCTCTTCTTATAAATTTAAAGTTTTTTCGTTTAAACCTCATGAATTATAGTAATTTTAAAATAGGAACTAGAAATTGCCTTTTAATAATTAGAATTTTAAAGAATATATCATTTCAAAAGTTTGTAACTTATTAATGCTTTTTGAAGTATACGTCCCTTGAAATTGTTGAGGAGATAAGTGTTTAAATTGTAACTGTACTACGAGTGTAAAATCTGCAAGTTTTTGTTGTTGTTTTTTTGCTGGTGTTTTTTTTTTTTTTTTTTTTTCTTCTTTTTCTGACTGTATTTCATTAATGTGTGCCAACAAATATATTTATTCGTAAAATAATATTGGATAATAGTCACATTTGAAGTATGTTCCCGAGTCTAATACGTTTTTCATTTGAGTGATAGAAATAAAACACTGGAAAGTGGAAATATAAATACTTTTATACATTAAATGATAACCGCGCCCCCACATGCTCTTAAAAAAAAAAAAAAAAAAAATGGAAAAAATAAACTTTTTTTTTTTTAAATCTAAATTTTAGTATGATTTACCATATCTTTAAAAACTTTATTTTTTTTTTTCCTACAATAATTTTCATATCCTGATGGCTAACTTTCTGAAGCAGTAAAGAATACAAAACATTCTTAAAATACCGAAAATCACAGCATTTACCACGTTCATTCGTTTATTTTTTTTAGAAGGTCCAAATTTTTGCCTCGATCGAACATTTTTTTTGAAGCAAGTTTTCAATAAATGTAATGATAATTCATTTACAATACGTGCATTTCGATCGCGGAGATCTGACGCCAAGTCAGCGTTCATCCGCACGATTGAAGTGTATTACATCGAATATTTTTATCCAATATGCTTTCTTAGAACACAAATTTTATCAAATAAAATTATTTAAGAGTATCTGGTATGTGTATAATATTTTATTTCTTCTCTTATATATTATTCCGTTAGCCACAAGTTTTAAAAGTTGAGACAGAAGAATTCACACAATTTTAAGTCAAGAATATTTTTCGAAAACTTTTTTACTTTACTGCTGGACCGCAATTTTCACAATTTCAGGAAAGGTTATATCTCAGAAACTACTAAACGAATTTGCATATAAATTTATATAGAGATATACTTTGACATAAGTTAATGCCCACCAACATTTTTTGTTAATCTCTTAACAGGTGGTGCTGCTATACGTCAATTTTCGAATTTTTAGGAAAGGCTGTATTTCAGGTTCTAATGTGTATAATCAAACAAAACTCTTCTATATTTTCTAATACAAATTCGCTCAATACAAATAATTTATTAAAGCTCTTATTTATTAAAATTACCTACCATACTGAATGCAGATGATTTTCATCTTAGAGAAAAATTACATTAAAATTACAAAGAAAGACAGCTTTATTCTCCATAAGTAATATATTAAAAAATGCGTTTTCATAATGGTTATCTCACATATCAAATTTTGTACATTTATACACCAGAAAAATTGATATACAGCTTTTCCATTCTCGGGGAAAACTGAAGTACAGCAGCGCCACATATTGGCAGATATGCATCCAAATTGAATCAGCATAATGTGCGATAATGGTCTTTTCACATACCATTTTTTTATTATACGCAATAGAATCTGAGATAGCTCTTTCCCTTAAATTATGGAAATCGCTGTATAGCACCGTCACCTATTGTGTTATTGGTACCAAAAGTGTACGGACAATAATTTATCTCAAGGTACATCCACATATAAATTTATGTGCAATTTTCTTTAGTAGTTCATGAGGTATAGCGTTTTCATGAATTGTGAAAATCACTGTATAGTAGCGTCATCTTTTGAGAAATTGACATAAAAAGTTGATAAGAACTAGGTTATGTCAAAGTGCATCTACATATAAATTTATATGAAATTCTCTGCAGTAGTTTCTGAAATATAGCATTTCCTTAAATTGTGGAAATCGCTAGAAACCTTGTATAATATAGGTTCCTAATATATGGTCTCTTGAAATCACTGTATAGCAGCATCATCTCTTGGTCGTTGGGCACCAAAAGTTCATAGGCACTAACTTATGTCAAGGTGCATTTCATATAAATTTATATGCAATTATGTGCGGTAGTTCCAGAGTTGCAGTCGCCACAAAATGTTAGTCAACCCGACTCACACGAAATCCGGATCCATATCAGATATGAAACACAAAACATTGTGTTGCTATTTATGCAATTTTTTTTTTAAACAAAAACAGATTTGGAAGTTGTATACCAGAAAATATAAAAATATATAGAAAACACTCCCCACTTGAATACATTAAAATTGGTATTCATTTGCCTTTAAAAAGTAATATTAGGAAAATATAATGTATATGTATTTATTTCTAAATGCAATTTTAATATATTTTAAGTGTAGAATAAATTCTGAAGCTGTAACAAACAGCGAATAAGCGCGTCTGTTTTTGATAATTTTTATAGAAGCACATAATGTTTTATAAGAAATTATTATTATTAATATTATTTTATTGAAATAAGTGGGCGTGGTTTAGCACAACTTATGTTTTCATATCTGTCAACTAGTTATGTGCCGAAGCTCAGTATCCGTATCCGCGGATATCTACGACTGAAAAAAAAAAAAAAAAAAAAAAAAAGATCTGTATTCTTATCCGGATCCATATCAGTGAGGAAAAAAAATATCCTTTTCCAGATCCCTTTGTTTTTTTCTACTGATCAAATACGTAGAAATTTCCAGAAAATCAGGAAGAAACTGTTATAATCTATCCATTACAAACTCATTATAAACTATTTTTAACGAATAACGAACGCCTCTCTTTTACGTTATCGGAATTTACTTTTCCCGTAATTTACAATTTTTATTTTAAATCAATTCATTTTCCCTATGTATGCAATGAACTTTTACATGACGTAAATTTGAATTTCCTGCCGTTTGCATTTAACCCTCTGGCGACCAAATTTAATCAGATATTAAAATTGATATAAAATAAAAACATCTAAGAGACGGTTTCAGTAAGGCAGATGATATTATTCTTTAACAATTTTATACAAATATATAATGCCAAAAACAGATATCGGGTAGCTGTTTAACTCAAAGCTACATTTGAAAGCACGTGATTAAATGTGAATCATTAAAAATGAAACATTCATTTTTATAAGATCGATAATGCATTATCTCTAAGACTCTAAATTTTAAGAAAAAGAAATTAATTATAAAAAGTAGTACATATATTTTACATAATATATAATTTTCTCTTAACGTCATACTTAAAAAATAAATACTCTTCCCGCCGCTAATTAAAATCACATTCGTTCTGAGTCAAAGTGATTTTATTAAGCCGCTGATTTTTATATCCAGCGTTAAGGAAAAAGTATTACCTTCCCAAATTTCGAAAGAAACTTAAAAAGGTAACGGATAATGCAATTAGTAAACAATATTAATTCATTTTTGGTAGATAATTAACTAGTTGTTTCTTCCATATATGTAAATTAAACGCATTTCAAGTTTCAATGCACTTTCGTTAGAGGAAAATCATCATTACTTTACCGAAATTTCACGCTGTTCTTAAAATTTAAAAATTCTTTCCGTTTGAACCTCATGAATTACAGTATTTTCAAAATAAGAAACTGCTTTTTAATAATTAGAGAAAAAAAAAAGTCATTTCGACTTAAATTTGTATTTTATTTCTGCGCTTTGAAGAATACATTCCTTGAAATTGTTACGGAGATATGGTATGGGGGTGTGTTTAATTTGTAAGTGTGCAGTAAGTGTAAAATCTTCGACAATAAGCGATAACTTAGGGTTTGTTGTGCTTTAATTTCCTTTTCTATTTAAAAAAAAAAAACACAATGTAAAAAAAAAAAAAAAAAAGTGTGTGATTAAATGATATTTTTGGCTGCTGAGGAGCTATTTTTGAGTTTATTAACCAGCTATGTTGATTTTATTAAGAGGCGGCTTCAAAAGTAGTTTGTATTGACTTGATTCCGGTCCGGGCAATTCGATTAGATTAAGCGCCTGATTTTATTAACCAGTTAATTTATAAAGCGGAGGTTACAGTATATAAAAATAGAGATGTACAAATAATGATTACTTACGTAAAATTATAAATATCTAAATTATCTAATTTTTTTTTCGTAAAATTCACATAGATTATATGAGTTTTATTTAATAAAATGTTATTAGTTAATTGAAAATGTGTTTAAATGAAATTTTTTGGAACAATTTTTTACTTTCTTTTACCCATATATATAGCAGAGAAAATATTGTTTTTGAATCAAACCTTCATAATTGAGTTTTTGTTATATTTACACGTTTTGAGGCGCCATGAATCCAAAAATCATCTTTTTAGCGGTTGGTTTGTGTGAGTCTATTACTCGAATCTCACAAACAAATAGGCGGGCCAGACTGAGTATTCTAAACTTGTATCATATAGTGATTCCAGACTAAATTTTTTGTTAAGATTAAGTAAACAGCTCGTGTACAGCGACATCCGAGATAATTCAAATATATTACGTCTATGGTGAAAATTTTCCGTATGTACAGTGTTAAATCTACAGGCTGCCTTAAACAAAATGGAAGAAAGAAATTTTATTATATGCATAAATATATGCTTCGTGCAGATTGAGGAATGGATATCATTTATCATTGGTTTACAGGGTTACTTAAACTATTTGAATATATTGGAACTATATTTGTAAATTGCTGAAAATTCATTTCATTTTGTGTGAGGTGTTTTTTCAACTGATACACAAAAACTCTTACAGTAGGCACAATATTATTTTATATTCGATTACAGCTGAAAAAATACGATTTAATAATTGCGTTAAATGTGCAATGATGCTTTAAAAAAAAAGTAGTAGGAGAAAGAGAATATACAACGAACGGAACTACGGATAGTATGGTTATAAAATATCTAGAATGGAAAAAATAATTTTTTTTTTCAGCTAAATTTAAGTATGATTTTGCAACATCTTAAAAAAAAAAAAAAAAAAAAAAATCTACAATAATTTTCATAGCCTGATGGCTAACTTTCAGGAATCTGTAAAGAATACGAAACATTCTTGAGATACTGAAAATCACAGCAGTTACCACATTTATTTTATTTTTTATTAGGAGGTCCAAATTTTTGCCTCGATCGAACCGTTTTTTTTTTAAGTAAGTTTTGAATAAATGTAATGTTTGTTCGTTTACATTTGGTTCTATCGATTGCGGAGATCTGACGCCAAGTCAGCTTTCATCCGCATGATTGAAATGATCTACAACTGTTTGAAACAACCTGCTATGAGGGTTTCAAATTAATATTACTTCACAACCGAGAAAGTTTATTCGGTGGCAATTCTAAAGAAAATTTATGAACAGTATTTCTACTGTGCATTTCTTATTCACTGAAATTAATTTAATTACAACCATATTGTTATCAATGACTTGCAAGACTACTCGTAAATGAACTTTCTTTATAATCAGGGATGGGAATTAGGTTCAAAACTCATACTAATATTTATTTTAAAAAATTCTGTGTGTAAGTGAATCACTGATTTATATATATACAGATAGATAGGTATGGTTTCTGCGTAAAAATATATTAATCATTTGCATTCTAAGTACAACTTCATTTTTCTTAAGCTTTTATTTTTTTCATAATTATGAATATTGATAGTATACCAGGGTTTCCACGAACTGATTTTTTTCAAGGACTCTTCCACTAGTATTACAGGGATGGAACACGGGCGCAGAATTCATACCACTATCAATGTAAGAAAATTTTCTACTTCCTAAATCAACGATATTCTAGGTTGAGAAATTTCTTAAACAGATTCCGGTATGAATTCTGCGCCCGTGTTCCATCCCTGGTATTATCTAAAAATAAATTTCTTATTAACCGTACACTGTACTTTTAAGAATAAATTTATCTTAAGATTATTCTGGTGGAAGAGTCTTTGGAAAAAGGCGTGGCCGTGGGAACCCTGTATACTTTGTGTAAATAAAATACATATCACATATTAGCTCTCATAAAATGTGATTTTGAAATAATTAAATCTTAAACTGGAAAAAATAGAGGACAAACTATTCAAAAGTATTCTTAAAAGTAAGGGTAAGAATTAAATGTGTTGATATGTATTCATTTTTTTATTTTTTTTTTACAGAAAAGATTTGGAAGTTAAATACCAGAAAATATAAAAATATATAGAACACTGCCCTCTTGTACATATTAAAATTGGTGTTCATTTGTCTTTAAAAAGTAGCAAATATCTATTTTCCTTCTCTTGAAAGAAATATCGTTATTAATTTGATGATATATCGCGATATTTCATTTTTGATATCGTCCAGCTGTAGTCTAAAGACAAACCATAAAGTTTTAGCCCAATTATCTATATTTACTTTTATATTGTAATTTCCTGTGCGATTCTTGTTGTTTTCTGTATAGCGCTCCAAGGTTTAGTACAAAAATTAAATATTTTTTTGTAATATTAATCATAGCCTCCTAAAGTAGATGCCTGTCGTGTTGCTAGTAAGCTTGGCAAAAGTTTAGCGGTAGACAGCTCCACCTGGCACAGATTGAGCGACTTTTTTAACCAACTGTCTCCAATAAGTTTAAAAAGAAATGTATTGTATATATAATCTACGTTTCTTCAATTCTATTTGCTTTTCATATATTGCTAAATTTACGAGCAACACGACAGGTATCTAGTTCAGGAGGCTATGTTTTAACACTTCCGCTGACGTAGATTCACGTCATTTGAAAATCTGTAACTCCTCCAGTGGACAGCTCTTTTCAAATTTGTATGCCATTTTTTTTTTTTTTTTTTTTTTTAAATGTACGCAATATTCATATTTGTATAACCAATATACTATGGATATAAATACTTTGATTAGAAAGAGTATAATTATAATGTATATCCATTTGTAATAAGAATCTGAATATAGAAAATTTTGTTTGGAAATATTGTAATTTGGGACAATAACGCCCATAGGCGGACCCAACTATCAAAAAGACAAAAACATGCGGATGCGAAAGGCATTTCTCTTACCTTGAAGTAATGTGCATAAAAAAAATGTGCGTATTTGTGTTTTTTTTTTTTTTTTTTTTTTTTTTAATAAACGCCGGCATGTGTATACGCTAGAGGCGTTTACGTCATCGACTGCTAATGACAAAATTTGAATGATTTAATTGGAAGTATGTAAAATAATTTTGTTTTATAATGTAAATAAAATAATGTTATTGAAATGATAATACGTTTAAGCATAGCTGCCAAGTTTTTTAATTTATTCCGGAATGTTGTTAGCCCCGCCCTTTTTTCACACCGTAAAATTTGTAAAAAAAAATCTTCAATATGTAATTATCATTAAGTATGAAGAAAATTACTTTAAAAGGATTACGGTGTGAAAAAAGGGAGGGGGCAAACAGCATTCCGGAATAAATTAAAAAACTTGGCAGCTATGCGTTTTTAAGAAACGCGCAAGGGAGGGGCTTACTCCTCAAAATAGGTGTATACCCAAGGATAAATATGTTAAATCCTTTCTCTTAAAATTAAAATTCCTCTTTTTATAACCGCCAATTCTTGTTTGAATCTTGTTATTTACACTTTTGTAACTTATTATTCAAGGGTTTGTATGATTTAAGATCAATGTAACATTTTTGTAAAATGAGTTAAGGCGGGGCTTACTGTTTAAAATAGAAACATCTCCCGGCAATATATTGACTATTCTTTATTAAATACCTGTCCCAGATTTTTACCGAATGTTTGTCATTAACCATTGTTTGTCATTGTTTGTCATTAACCACTTTACAAAATTCAGTATTTAGATGACCACGATCTTGGTCTGCCATATTTTGTGAATAGTTTGTGTTTTCTTCTACTTCATTTAATCAATTTTTATATCTTGCTTGGTTGAACTTTCTACTCAAGCTGTTGTAAGTAATTAGATCTCACTTCAAAGCTATGAAGTTCCCTTTGGTGAAAAAGGGGGCCCACAAGGTCCCCAGCCAGGGCTTACGCCCTTAAGGGCCGACACGTACTGTTACTTGCGCTCTCTGCGGCCTCCCCTCTTCGTGTTCCCACCGCGTTACCTTCTTTTTCCCGCCTTCAACTCGGCGTCCTTTTTTCCCCTGTTGCCACAACACTAAACTCACGTCATAAAAGGTTTCTTAGTCAACCGAAACGGCGTGAAATCCGCAAGTATCCTACTGTATCACTTTCTCTTGGCTTTTCGGGCCCACCAGCGGCCGAGCGGTTCTGCGCTCAAAGCTGGTAGACGTGAGGTGCCGGGTTCGATCCCCGGTCGCGCTCGTCGGCCTAGCCGTTCGGAGTTTTCCGTGGTTTCCTCCGAAACTTGCGTAAATACGGGCTAGGACCCCTTAGAAAGACCTCCACGGAAGGCACTCCCCCTCAGGCCTAGGACCCCAGTGTTGTCAATCGGCCTTAATCCCTAACTTCTCTTGGCTTTTCCTGACCCGCGAGGGGGAAGGGATTCCTGCCTCCCTGAACATCCAAGGTCACAATCTCCCCCTGCGGACCGAAAAAGGAGGTAGAATGTTACTTCTTTCTCTTTCTCTCTCACCTGCGGCAAAGAGCAGATATCTTTTTCTTTTTCTAGGGATTTATTTTAAATTACGTTATTTAACTATTTCATTATATGCTATATTAATACAGTTGAGGAAACTCCTCAACACGAATATATCTGATGTACAGTCGGCGGAAAAAAAAAAAAAAACGCCCACCCCTACCCACCACCACCTAATTTCGCTCTAAATTATTGCAAAAACATGCGGTTGGTACCAATCGATCTGTAGTAACGTCTAGTTTATAATGGCGTAGTTAGATTTTGCTAAAGGGGTAATCTACATATTAAAACAGGCACCAAATTCAATGGCAACCCCTACTTTTGACCTCATATTCATATTCCTGAGATCAAGGCAGCTCGGAAAATATACCTATTTATATATCTGTACTGATAAGTATAAAGGATTTAAGTCCATATTCTTGATTTTTCAGGAGACGAAAAATAAAGTTAAACTAACTAAAAACTTATCAGAAGAATTGATTAGGAAAAAGGAATTAGGTTGATTTATATAGCCTTTATGTGAATGTCAATCTTCATTTAATAAAGGGAAATTTTTGAATTAAATATTTTATACTAAAGATTAATGCTAAATTTCTAACTTGAATCTTTTTTTACCAATGAATTTTCTCAAAGACTAAATGACATGGATTTAAATCCTTTATACCAATCGATAGAAAATTTTTTTCTGAGCATAACTATGTACTTAACTAAAAATCGACATTTTTGGACTTAAATCCTTTATACTTATCAGTACAGATATTTCAAATGAATTTTAGCTAGAGATACAAACGAAAATGATAGAGGGGTAACTATTAGGGGTCCGTCTGTGCATTTAGAAAAAATAAATCATGATCTACCACGACATTTTTTGTTAAGTTTCACACCGGAAAAAAAGTACAGAAATTTTAATTATAAAAAAAAAAAAACTGATTTATAGAATGTAATGTAATGTCTTAACTTATAAATTAAAAAAATTTAAGTGGTTTATATTTAATAAACGTAGATTAGTTTAATACGACACTTCATACGTAAAAATTTAAATAGCTTGAGTCATATGAACCCTCCAATGTTGAATTACAAAAATCTAGATAGCAAGATAAACGAATAATAGTGATAATGATAATAGCAATAGGGATAAATAGAAAAAAAAAGTGTTTAATATTTAAGAAAAAAAATTATCTACTTCTGTTGGGAATATTTTTATTTTATACAGTAAGCCCCACATGAAAGTGTTTCTATAAAGTTTTACATTTAATTTGAGGCGTACAAACCTACAATATACAAAAGTATAGATAACAAGATTTAAACCAAAATCTGGGAGAGGATATTTAAAATTCAATAAAAAGGAGATACGGTTCAATATAATCTTTAGCTTTCCAAACGTGGCGTCACATTCTGTCCGGAGCTACTGCGCCGCTGTCATTGCAAGTGTTTCTATTGGTGGCTATCTCTATTGATTCGCGGTACATTGCGTAGCTGTAGTCCTCATAATTGGCTATTTTAGTTGTTTGTTCAAAATTTATATTGATATCTTCTTTGTAAAATGTTTTGTCTATGGCTGTATTCTGACTTCCTGTTTTGATATCTTTTATGTGTTCTTTTATTCTTGTTTTAATTTTTCTCTTGGTTACTCCGATGTACGAACCTTCTTGATTGTTTTGGTTGGTGTAGGGTATTTTGTAGATTCCTGCAGTCTCAAGGGGGGGATGGTGTCTTTTTCATTTCTGATAAGCTGGAAGATATTATTATTAGGCTTTATGGGGATGTTGACTTTGTATTTATTCGCTGCGTTTTTAATTTTGTTGGAGGCACCACGATCGTATGGTATGGATGTCTTAAATTTTAAGGTCCTTAAAATAAGGTCCCCTGAGCGTTAATCTTCGAAGTTACAATATTTCAGAACTAAATTTTCTGTAATCACATTTATATTAAAAATGGATATACATTATAATTATATTTTTCTAATAAAGTAGTTGTATCCATTTTATATTTCATTGTAAAAATACGAATTTTGGTTATATACTTAAGATAGTGCATAAAAATTTCGAAAGAAACGCCAATTGGCGGAGTTACAGATTTTCAAATGTCGTAAATCTACGTCAGGTGGTCACGAAAGTTTTAAATAATTGAAATTTTGTCATCAACAATAAAAACGGCACCTTTCACTAGTTTATATATTCTAGAGTTCTATAAAGAGTCAAACAAACTAAAATTAAGGAAACAAGAAATACTTTTTAAAGTAAAGTATTGTTTCAGAAAAAGCCAGAGGGTGGGGTTTATTATCCTTTAGGAATACAATGAAAATTTCGCGCCTGGAATGTGTTAATCTTACAAAAATAGACTAATTTGTAAACATCGACACCTTACTTAGAAAACAATAAAAAACAAAACAAAATTAAATTAAATAAAAATTTTCAATGCTGGACTGAATTTGCATAAATTTGTCTGATAAAGTATGTCCCATATAAAACGATTTCCTATTGCCCAGAAAGAATATCCGCAGTTATATAGTTGTGTACTGTACTTGAATTCTTAATTTAAAACGTGTAAGATCTATATTTTTAAAGGCAATAAGACATGTTACGTTGTTTTAAACTGTTTTCCCATAGTAAATGTGAATTTGACGCCGTGATTAGAATAATCGAAAATAAATAACATTGCGCTTTGTTTCAATACTATGTTTAATAATTTAAAAAAAAAAAATCTTCCACTGTTTGATTTTGTATTAAAAAAATAAATAAAAGAATAAAAAAATAAATAAATAATAATAATAATAATAATAATAATTTAATATTATGTTACGTCATGCGATAAAATTTAAATAACGTTAGCTTACAAACGGTACATTAAACAAATGCGAAAATGTCACAACAAAATTAAAGAATAAAATTCGTTTGAAAAAATCTTATAAAAATTATTAAATGTAAATTATAATAATAAAAAAAAAAAAAAAAATGTTTCCTGCGTATTTCTCTTTCAAACAATAATCCACGCCTTACCACGTTTCCTAAATCATGATATTTAGCTTTAGGTGTACGAACCCTACAATATTCAAGTAAAAAAAAAAAGTAACAACCAGGTAAAAGTAGAATTTAGCAGTGAGAAACTAGGAAAATTTATGTAATATTTAAAAAGAAAGACTTGACATTTCAGGATGGAGTATATTCATTTTTGCAACGGAAGCCACGCCCTTACACAATTTTCTAAAACTTTACATTATAAAACAATTTTTTTTTTTTTTTTTTTACATATTTGCAAGTAAATCATTTAAATTTTGTCTTCAGCATTCGATGTAGTAAATGCGATTGATATTTACGCATACCAACGTCAAATATAGAGTCAAATACAAATATGCAAACTAGTTTTTTTAATATTATTTCCTGGATATGGAGGCGGGGCTTCATTTCTTTTGATTTTCTTCACAAACTCTGGACTTCATTGCGGTAATTTTTAAAAATTAGCCAATTTGTATGATAAACATCGAAATGTTGCTTAGATAGCAATTAGAATTACAAAAATATAAATTAAAATAAATTTTCTTCAAAATATATACAGATATTTACTATCAATTATAACAAGTGGCGCCCCCTTAACAGCAGTAAAAAATGATATATCACTGTAACTCAAAAAATAATGTTAGGAACGAGATGTCAATTTGGAAACCCATGTTTTTAATGATGCTCGTTTTATTCGTGCAAAAATTAACATAGGTCATAATTCATAATTTTTTCAAATATGAATTTATTACTAATTTTCATAATTCAAAAAATGTTTTTTTTATGAAAAATATGCTTGGAATATGTTTGGGGCACTTCCTTCTAATGCATAAAAAAAAAAAAAAAAAAATTGAATATAGTATTTTTTTTGAGAAGATATTAATGAATGTTTGTGACATTCATTTAACATTAGCATCCCCATACTTTGACAGCTTATAACTCCATGAAAAATTGAGCAAAATATATAAACTATACCATTTTCCGCGATGATTTGATCCAAAGAATTCAAATAAATTAAAAAAAATAGGGGTTACCATTGAAAAAAATGAAGTTGATGACAGGTTTAATATGTAGACGCCCCCTTAAGCAAAATGTAACTTTACCATTATAAACTAGACGTTATTACAAATCGATTGGCACCAGCCGCATGTTTCTACGGCAACTTACGGCTGGATTATGTGTGTGTGAGGGGGGGGGGGGGGCTTTTTTTTTTTTTTTTTTTTGACTGTGCTTTATTAATGTGTGCCAACAAATATATTTCTTCGTAAAATAATATTGGACAATAGTCACATTTGAAGTATGTTCCCTAGTCTAATACGTTTTTCCTTTGTGTGATAGAAATAAAACACTGAAAAGTGCAAATATAAATACTTTTATACATTAAATGATAGCCACGCCCCTACATACTCTTAAAAAAAAAATAATAAATAAAATCTCAACAATGGAAAAAATAAACATTTTTTTTAAAATCTAAATTTAAGTATGATTTTACCACATCTTTAAAAACTTTATTATTTTTTTCTACAATAATTTTCATAGCCTGAAGGCTAACTTTCTGAAGCTGCAGAATACGAAACATTCTTAAAATACTGAAAATCACAGCATTTACCACGTTTAATTATTTATTTATTTATTTTAGGAGGTCCAAAGTTTTGCCTTGATCAAACCTTTTTTTTTTTTTAAGCAAGTTTTCAATAAATGTAATGTTCATTCAATAACTTTTACATTTACATTTGGTACCTATCGACCGCGGAGACCTGACACTAACAGCCCAATTCACAGCGCGGCCGAGTAGACAAGCGAGTGAGACGTGACGTAGCCGAAAGCCGAATCTCTACTCCATCGCTGTTCTCGGTAGTAGGAGAAATTGCTATTCCGGGGCCCGTTTTCACTCGGACACGAGTTGCGCCAGCTGATCGATAAAGCAAGCGAGAAGGCGTCCCTAAAATGACGTCAGTTTTACCGATTATGATAGAAAACGTAGCGATATAACCAATAGGAAAGGTTTCATCGGAATATTGTTTGTAATCAAAAGCACGTGCACGTTGTGCTTACTGCGTAGTTGTAGAAATTCAATTGTAGACATGACAGTCCGTGATTGCTCTAATTTACATTTTAACATATCTGATTACGTCAAGTTTTTCCAACAAAATTTTAACTATGAATTAAATAAGTTCTTAATTTCGGACTGAAATATTATTGTTTTATGTATG
Organism: Salticus scenicus; assembly: GCA_963930645.1. Taxonomy (NCBI): domain Eukaryota; kingdom Metazoa; phylum Arthropoda; class Arachnida; order Araneae; family Salticidae; genus Salticus; species Salticus scenicus. Next base: position 129,716,583 of record OZ005662.1, on the reverse strand, counting down.
TGAATAATGAATATTTTGTCATATACATAAACTTTAATTATTCGGTCATTTGCAAATTGGATTAAAGCATTTCTTCTTAACATCTTATGTGGAGTATAAAAATATAATTACAAGATGTAAATAGGTAAGGAGAGTGATTTATATATTCTTGCTTCATTATTAAATTTCAGTTGAAAATTTGATATATATATATTTTTTTAGTATTGATATAGATTTTTGTTATAAATTGCTATGAATTTTTTTTTATTTAGAGTGTTTGCTTACAAAGTTTTTAATTCTGTGTCTTTTTTTACATCAGTTTTTCAATTCATTTTAAAGCTTTTATAACATTAAAAAAGTTGCTTTTTCCTCTGTTCCTCTAAATTGTGTTTCAGATGAATATTTACTTTTGCCAAGTTTTTCGATGACTTCAATATTTCCAAACAGAGTAATTTGTTAGCCAATGTCTAAATATTCAGCTTCATTATTGCCAAACATAGTAACTTTTTGTCATATATCTAGCATTTTTAAAAGTGTGCAATCACATCTTCACTTATTTATTTTCAAGAGATATTTGTTAAAGAGCATAAAATCTATTTTGAATAGACATAAAACCTATTGCCAATAAACACAATATATGTATATATATATACATATAATACTTGGTGTGGACGCTAGATGAAATCATTCTATACCCATATTTATAACATTTTTATAGACAACTCTACATATTACTATATACATGACAAGCCAACAATTTTTCGTCAAATGCAACTCTTTATAGTAATATCTTTACAGTTCAAAATACTAAATAGGAAAATTCTGTTTTAAAATATTTTTTCTCTTTAATCAGATGAAAATTATTAAGTTTTTTCACTATTTAAATTAAAGAAAAGAGTTTATTTCAAATATCACAAATATAATTCTTTATTATTTACTAAAAGTATTCAATATCATATATTTAGCAATGCTGAAAGCACCGAGTGAAACCATATTTCTCTTAACATAGTCATAAAAATTCCTTTAAGCAAAATCTTGTATAAGTTATCAAAATAGAAATAAAAGTCACTAATTTATCTAAGTTTATCTTATTATTCTACTATGGTGCTTTACTTTTTTAATACCAAAGCATCACACAAAATATGACATTTTTAAGAACTATAATTGAATTTCTTATAGCCATAAAGTAGCTGCTTCACAAACTTTTAACACATTAAGGGTGTTTTGTATTGATTAATAATACAAAAATATATCAGTAATTTTTCTTACCTATTTGCAGCTTAATAAAGTGAATCATAGTTTAGTATTTTTCTTGGATCCAGTTTTTTTTTTATTCATATGAGATTTTAATGATTATTTTCAGATGACTGAATAATGCATTACATGTGTGTCAAAATATTTAATTCTACATACATAAAATAACTATTAAGTTAAAAAACAATCAAAATAATATTTAAATAGATTGATCACCAGGTTTATTTATGAAATTAATGGCCTTGATCATTTCGACATTAAATGTTTTTCACAAGGGAAGCATTTAAAATAGAATGGAAGTTTATTTAAAAATAAATAAATAGTTAGCTTTGCAGCCTTATTATGTATTGATAGAAACTAAACACATTAATTTAATTTGAAATTTAAAGTCTCATACACACTTTAATCATTTGGAATTCAAATTAACAAAAATCTGTACTTAAAGAGGGAAAAAAGTAAATATACATGTATAAACAAACCTATTTTTATTTTTTGAGTAATAAATATGAAATTCTGTACAAGATGGAGTTTAGTTCAGTATGAAGGACCTTTTTCAAAGTCTATTCTTCTATACAAAAGCATGAAATAACTCATAACAGTGTTTTGCTCCTTCTAAATAGTTACTATATCCATTTCTTAAAATGTTATATGACAATTTTAGTATAGGATAATCTTAGTGACTTAAATTTTTGTTGCCATTTTGAGGATAAATTAAAATAGCTGTCACAATTGCATTAGTATAATCTTGGCGAGAAATATTAATTTTCTTAAACCGAATATATATATATATATATATATATATATATATATATATATTTCCTTTCACGTAAGAAAAAATTGGATGCATTATTTTGAAAGTGGGAGGAATCAACTTGTTTTAACTTTTTAATAATTTTGAAGTTAAACTAGTGCTTTTTATTTAATATTGTTTTAACTGAAAAATAAGCATTACTAGATTTTGATACCAACTTTTGTAGTGATCAATTGAGCGGTGTAGTTTTGTATAGAGAATTGAAATTTAACAAAACTTAAAAATTGTTTGATTCAAGGGGAGTAATGCAAATTTCCACAATGCTAAAATCACTGTCTAAAAACAATAGTCGTGTGATGCAGTATCAAGATAACTAATAAATAAATGTTCCAACTTCCATTGACCAAAATGAAATTTCTTCTAGTACTAACATTACCGCTGTGTACAAGTTTGTCAAAAGATTATTGTAGCAACTGTATCTCAATTTCATGTTAGATTATTTTGTTTTTATAGAAATTTCTCATTTTGAATGTTTAATTTGCCTTATAATGTTTTAACAACAACTCTCTAAGACAGGTGCCAATACTTAGATATTTATCGCATTTTTTTCTCCCCAGAAAGTGATAAATTGCTAAATATTAGCACCTACGTGGATGAAACTACTTAATATTGAAAAGCGCTGAAAACAACTATTTGGGATGCAAAATAAATGACCTATTATAAAAAATATCTATTAAAACCTATAACAATGATATTTAGAGAGTTGTTGTTAAAACATTATAAGGCAAATTAAACATTCAAAATGAGAAATTTCTATAAAAACAAAATAATCTAACATGAAATTGAGATACAACATAATTTTGAAAATTTGGTTTGCATGATTTACAAAACAATTTGCATGTCTGTTTATCTCTTACATTCATTGCTTGTATGAAAGTAGTATGTATATGTTTTTATTTAATACCTTGTATCATAAAAAAAAAAAAAAAAATATCTTGTTATGATGGTAAACTTAAAAATTGTTTAAGCATACTGCTGTTTATTTATTTAAACTTTCCAAAAAAGTTAAAAGGTGTTTATGACTTGGTTGATTTTTTTAAGATGACAGTAGTTGAAAATTGTTTATTCATAGTTTTTTCACAACTTCTGTCATGTAAATAATAGTTTGTTGGAATATTTCAAGAATATCCATCAAATAAACATCATTCATAAAACATAAACATAACATTCATAAATAACAAACATAACATTCAATATACATAACATATCAAACATCATTCATGCCTTTCTTTGAAAATTTCAATATTCTCGAAAGATGCATTGTAACCAAAATATGGGATCTCTTATCATTATAAAACAAGCGATTTATCGCCAAATGTGACCTTTCACAACAATCTCAAGATTTTGTTATGCAACATAGTGTTTCATAACAAAAAGTGTGTTTCAAGTTTTGTGTACAAAATCTATTTTAAAACACAATTTTCTCTTTGATTAATTGAAAATTGATAAAGTCTTTTTATTTCTTAAATCTGAAATATGTATAAATTTATGGACAGGTGCAGTATAATACATCATTTAACATGTTTTCAAAATTGTAACCAAAAATCACCAAATTGACATTTTAGCATTTTTAAGCCATTTGAAAGTTAGCTATAATTGTGTTTTTCTCTAGATAATTGTCTATGTAAATATTTCTTGAAAGTATAATATATTATCTTTATATATCACAAAACATAATGAAATTTATGTATAATTCAGAGGCACAAAACCACGTTTTCTAATGAATAAGGTGTAATCAGCATTAATGATTGATTTACATGTTTATATTAAATTAATCAAGTACATTTTAAAAAATAAGTAGAAAAATTTTAAAGAGCATTTTTTTTTTTTTTTTTTTGGTTGTATTGAAACAAGGATGAGAAGTTGGAGGTTTAAAAGTGTAACAAATGGATACAGATGCAAAGTGTTTTATAAATCATGCAAACCAACTGTTTTTTTTTTTTTTTTTTTTTTCTCCTTCTTTTAATTTATTGAAATTTGAATTTTAAAGCAATAAATTTTGTAAATATGAGTTTTGCAAAATATTTAATACATGGTTACTTAATGCAAAAATATTTAATTCTCCTTACTTATTTACAGCTTAGTGATACACATATTTTCATCCCAAAAGAGGCATTTTTCTTAATGTAGTATCCAGTGTAAAGATAAAGGACTGAATTGATACTGCCTATGAATATGACAAAATTTTAAATATCCACATTCATAAAACAATACCCATTCAGTCTAAAAAATGAAATTTCACTTTATTTTAATCATTTTCATTAAAAATCATGTTGAAAACTATAAAGTTAAAAGTTAAAATAAATAAAAAAATAATATTAAATGATTATTTTCTTAAAAAACGCAGTATAACTTCCCAAAATAATTGTAAATCTGTCGCAAATTTCTTTTCTGGAGAGTCAACAACAACCGTTCTCCGTCAATGCACACTTGTCCATCGCTGCTTCTCGGTTCTCGCCGTCATAGAAGCAGCCGAGTTCACGGTGCAAACAAACGAGACATTTAACACAACGATGGAGTAGAGAAAATGAGCCCCAGAATTGCTATTTCTCACTCACTGGAAACGCTGACGTCAAAATGACGTCAGAGATGGGCGTTGTCACTGCCATTTCTCCACTCGTACGTACTGTGAATCGGCCTGTAAGTCAGCGTTCACCCGCTTGATTGAAGTTTAATACAGGGTACATCATTGTCCGACCAACTACTTTAGAAAACAAATTTTTATACAATAAATTTATTTAAGTGTATCTGGTGTGTGTATAATATTTGACTTCTTCTCTTATATATTATTCCGTTAGCCACAAATTTTAAAAGAATTCACACAATTTTAAGTCAAGAATATTTTTCGAAAACTTTTCTACTTTACTGCTGGACTGCAATTTTCACAATTTCAGGAAAGGTTATATCTCAGAAACAGTATAGCAGCACCATTTCTTGGTCGATGGGCACCAAAAGTTGACAGGCACTTATTTATGTCAAGGTGCATTTACATATAAATTTATATGCAATTATGTATAGTAGTTCCAGAGTTGCAGTCGCCACATAATGTTTGTCACGCACATACAGAGACATAGACAAATATTTTCTAAAAATAGTCAAATCGTGTCCTGGAACTTTCAATACGTGCAAATTCATCAAAAACCGGAAGTCGAAAATTTTTACGAATCTAATCAATACCTAATACTTTCTTCTATTGAATTCAGAAAAAAGTAAAAAAAAAAAATTGTGAATTGCGAAATCTTTTCAATTTCCAGAATGTAAATGCGAGGTTATACTGCATTTCTTTAATTTATATCTTAACAACAGTCAAGATAGATTTATAATACTTTTCTAATTTTTATACAATTTCTACAAAAGATACATACTAGTTTCGTTGTAAAAAAAAAAAAAAAAAAAAAAAAAAAAAAAACAGATTGTGATACAAATACGGATCTATTTTCCTGGCGGATACCCGCGGATACAAATAAGGAACTCCGATACATATCTATTACATGTCTATTAAATTAGTTACCGAGTTATAAATATGCCTATAAATTTAGGTTTATAGTTGGAAAAAATATTTTGAAAGGTGTTCTCAAGTCAGAGCTGCCAACCAAATCCGGCAAATTGTTAGCACCGCCCATTTCTCTACACCACTTAATTTTTAAAGTAATTTTCTTCAAATATATTTGCGAAGAATAAAGAAGAAAAAAACTTTAAGAAGAGACTGGTGTAGAAAAAGGGGCGGTTCCAGGAATTTGCCGGACTAGGTTGGCAGCTCTGTGAAGTCGACCCGACTTGTTGAAAACCAAACATGACCCGCAAGAAAAAAAATTCAGTCAACCCGACCCGCACGAAATAAAAATCTGTCAACCCGACCCGCGGGTCGGGTCGGGTTCGGGTAAAATAGGATTACCCGACACGATGCAGGACTAAAATATAGGGAGTCTTCATTGGGATATTTCAAAGTATTGTCCAGAACTGCATCAATTGTTCGAAATATCGTCAAGCGTTTTTTTTTTTTTTTTTTTTTTTTTTTTTTTTTTAAGCAAAGAATTAACTGAAATTGACTACTTATTTTTAAAAAATTGGATTTATTATTCTATCTTCTGCAAATACAAGAAGAAAATATAAGATTTGGATAAACGTTTTTCTTGTTTTCAATGAATTTATACGTTTTGAGATTCCTTGCTTTTCAATTAACTGAAACTGACTACTTATTATTTAAAATGTGGATTTATTACTGGTTTCTGCATGCATAAGAAGAAAGTAGAAGACACGGGAAATTTTCGGTTTTCGATAACTTTACACGTTTTGAAATTTCCTTGCATTTTAATTAACTGAAATTTTCTACTCATTCTTTAAAAAATGGATTTATTACTAGTTCCTGCGCACATAAGAAGAAAGAAGGTGCGAAATAAATTTCGATTTCCGTTTTTCGATGCATTTACATAATTTGAGATTTCCAATTAACTGAAACTGGCTACTTATTTTTAAAAAATTGGAATTATTATTACATCTTCTGTATATACAAGAAGAAAGTATAAGATTTGGGAAAACTTTTGATTGCCGTTTTCGATGAATTTACATGTTTTGAGATTTCGTTGCTTTTCAATTAACTGAAACTGATTACTTATTATTTAAAATGTGGATTTATTACTAGTTTCTGTAGCAGACACGGAGAAATTTTCCAATTTCCGGTTTTCGATGTATTTACACGTTTTGAGATTTCGTTGCATTTCAATTAGTTCAAACTGACTATTTATTCTTAAAAAAGCGGATCTATTATTTTACCTTCTGCATATATAAGAAGAAAGTATAAGATTCAGAAAAAATTTAGATTTCCAGTTTCCGATGATCTTACAAGTTTTGAGATTACCAGAACTCAAACTGACCCTTTTTAAGAATTTTTTTTTTTTTTTTTTTTTTTTTTTTTGGTTCGAAAGCTGTATTTCATGGGCGAATCGTGCCTACCGGCCAACAGGGGTCGCTGCTGTGCTGCAATTTAATTCCATTTATGAGAAGGCAGTTGTTTTGCTTTGCTTTGCAAAAAGTGGTCGATCTTCATCCACTAGGCGATACTAGTATATAGATATATTACAATTTTCAATTGTTATAAAATTGTTACAAAATATAAATTCAATGTATATACATAAAAAAAAAAAAATGTTTTTATGATGTGGTAAGAAGATAAAAAATAAAAATGGCAGGTAACTGACCTTTAGAATACCTATGAGTTATGAAGGTTTCCAAATTAATATTACTCTACAACCGAGAAAGTTTATTCGGGGGCTATTCTAAAGAAACTTTATGAAGGGTATCTCTACTGTGCATTTCTTATTCACTGAAATTAATTTAATTACAACCAAATTGCTATCGGTGACTGTCAGGACTACTAGTAAATGAACTTTCTTTAAACTCAGGGATGGGAATTAGGCGGAAAACTCATACTGATATTTATTTTTTAAAATTCTGTATATAAGTGAATCAATGATTTATATATAGAGATAGATAGCTATGATTTCTGCGCAAAATTTTATTAAGCATTTGCATTCTAAGCACAACTTCAATTTTCTTAAGCTTTTATTTTTATTATAATTAAGAATCTTGATAGTATACTTTGTGTAAATAACATACATATCACCTATTAGCTCTCTTAAAATGTGATTTTGAAATGATTAAATCTTAAAATGGAAAGAATAGAGGACAAACTATTCAAAAGTATACTTAAAAGTAAGAGTATGATTCATACCCTTACTTTTAAGTGCTGGTGGCGTCGCCAGAAAAAAATTTTAGGGGGGGGGGCGCAACCTGAAAAAATATCTTTTTTTAAATAAAATTCTGATAGCATAGTTTTAAATTTAAAGAAAAAATGCATAATAGAATTTTCCAGGGGAGGCGACAGCGCCCCCCCCCTCGCCATATTCTGTCGACACCCATGGGTATGAATTAAAAGGAACACAAAACATTGTCTTGCTGTTTATGCAATTTTTTAATTTCTTTTAAACAAAAAAGATTTGGAAGTTATATACCGAAAAATATAAAAATATATAGATGTGTATACGCTAGAGGCGTTTATCTCATCGAATGCTAATGACAAAATTTGAATGATTTCATCACGAATAAACAAAATAATGTTATTGAAAGGATAATATGTTTAAGAAAACGCGCAAGGGAGGGGCTTACTCCTCCAAATAGGTGTATACCCAACAGGGGTAGTACTCTCCGCCCTATTTTCAGAAAACTCTCAGAATAAGCAAATTTCTGCTTTTTTGTTGGCACAACTAATTTCATGTAGATTTACTTCAGGTATACTTTAATAATGTGCCATGATTATACAGGGTAGAGATTATTTTATAAAGTTAGTGGTAAGAAAAAAATAATTTTTTTTTCATGTATGAGAATGTCCTGAAAATCGGGCGGAGAGTACGACCCCTGATGCCCAAGGATAAATATGTTAAATCCTTTCTCTTAAAATTAAAATTAATCTCTATAACGGTCAATTCTTGTATGAATCTTGTTATTTACACTTTTGTAACCTATTGTTCATGAGTTTGTATAATTTAAGATCAATATAACATTTTTGTGAAATGAGTTAAGGCGGGGCTTACTGTTTAAAAATAGAAACACTCACGACAATATATTGACTATTCTTTATTAAATACCTGTCCCAGATTTTTCACCGAATATTTTTCATTAACCATTGTTTTCTCCACTTTTGTATGTGTGCTGTAGGATGCGTAAAGTTCAGATTACTTTGAACTTAACTCAAGAAGAAATGCCTCAAATGCGTACGTATGCTTCAAATTACTTAAAATTCAATTCAAAAATTTTATAAACCGTATTTACAGGGAGTCTACAGGCACAATTTCTTCCATCAATATATTTATATAGGAAACTTTTGCAATACGTTTTCAAATTTAATTAAGGGAATTTTTTTTTTTTTTTTTTTTTTTCTTTCTTTTTTTCTTTTTAAACACCACAGTAATGGGAGTGTTTTAGAAAAAACGCAAGTTTGTAGACACCCTGATTTTAAAAAGAAAATAAACAAGAAGGCGACGAAAAAACTTTTATGCAAGATTTGTATGTCTTATAGGAACAACTTGAAAGAATTATTTTAGAAAACTTTTTCTCACTAAATTAATAAAAGATTTTTCTTAAAGCAATGACATTTTACAAAGCAGTTTTTTCGTGAATGGAGTATTTTCTATTGAATTAAAAATGGTGTATTTGGTGTTTAAACATTCTTCCAACTAAAAAAAAAAAAAAAAAAAAAAAAAAAAAAACTATATTATTTAAATTCTATTGCGTAATTATATCACCGAGAAATGAAAAGGACACTTGTTGTCTTGAGTGAGGAACTATCAAGGCTGAAACTGCACATGAATGAATATAACTTTGTTACTCATGCGAAGCATTGTATTGAAATTAAAATAGAATTGGAACATGAATGAATTTGTATTTTTAATCTGAACGGAAAATTTCATGTATTTTTAAAATATTCATATTTCGTATATCTTTCTGTATCTTTAGATAAGTAATGCGTATGGCATTTATTACTAAAAAAGTATTTTTGTTTATTTCTTACAGATTAAATAATTATTGAAATACACAAATCTTCTACTTTTTATCCATTACAGTTCAAGGGAAAACCTATGGAATTTTTCTATTCCATAGGTTTGATTTATTATGCGATTAGGAAAATATAATGTAATATTATATCTATTCATTTCTAAATGCAATTTTAATATATTTTAAGTGTAGACTTAATTCTGAAGCTGTAACAAACAGCGAATAATCGCGTCTGTTTTTGATCATTTTTATAGAAACATATAATATTTTATATAAGAAATTATTATTATTATTATTTTATTGAAATAAGTGTTCGTGGTTTTGCACAACTTATGTTTGCATATCTGTCAACTAGTTATGTGCCGGAGCTCAGTATCCGTACCCGCGGATATCTACGAGGGAAAAAAAAAGATCTGTATTCTTATCCCTGATCCATATCATTGAGGGAAAATAAATCCTTATACAGATCAATTTTTTTTCTTCAACTGATCAAATACGAATCTTCTGTAGAAATTTCCAGAAAATCAGGAAGAAACTGTTATAATCTATCCATTACAAACGCATTATAAACTATTTTTAACGAATAACAAACAGAAATACAGCATGGCCTCTCTTTTACGTTATCGGAATTTACTTTTCCCGTAATTTATAATTTTTATTTTAAATCCCTTCATTTTTCTTATGTATGCATTGAACTTTTACATGACGCAAATTTGAATTTTCTGCCGTTTGCACTTAACTCTCTGGCGACCAAATTTAATCAAATATTAAAAATGATATAAAATAAAAACATCTAAGAGACGGTTTCAGTAAGGCAGATGATATTATTCTTTAAAATTTTATACAAATACAGTTCCCGCCGCTGATTACAATCACATTCGTTCTGAGCCAAAGTGATTTTATTCAGCAGCTGATTTTTATACCCGGCGAATGTTCCTGCACTTTAGGAAAAGGTATTACTTCCCTGATTTTGGAAAGAAACTTCAAAAGGTGACAAATAATGGTATTAGTAAATAATATTTAATTAATTTTTGATAAATAATTAATTGTTTCTTCGATATAAATAATTTAAACGCATTCCAAGTTCCCGTGCACTTTCGTTTGAGAAAATAATCATTACTTTACCAAAAGTTCGCGCTCTTCTTATAAATTTAAAGTTTTTTCGTTTAAACCTCATGAATTATAGTAATTTTAAAATAGGAGATAGAAATTGCCTTTTAATAATTAGAAAATTAAAGAATATATCATTTCAAAAATTTGTAACTTATTAATGCTTTTTGAAGTATACGTCCCTTGAAATTGTTGCGGAGATAAATGTTTATTTGTAACTGTGCTAGGAGTGTAAAATCTTCAAGTGTTTTTTTTTTTTTTTTTTTTTTCTTTTTCTGACTGTACTTCATTAATGTGTGCCAACAAATATATTTCTTCGTAAAATAATATTGGACAATAGTCACATTTGAAGTATGTTCCCGAGTCTAATACGTTTTTCATTTGAGTGATAGAAATAAAACACTGAAAAGTGGAAATATAAATACTTTTATACATTAAATGATAGCCGCGCCCCCACATGCTCTTAAAAAAAAAAAAAAATCTCAACAATAGAAAAAAAATATATATATTTTTTTTTTTAAATATAAATTTAAGTATGATTTTACCACATCTTTAAAAACTTTATTATTTTTTTTTTCTACAATAATTTTCATATCCTGATGGCTAACTTTCTGAAGCAGTAAAGAATACAAAACATTCTTAAAATACTGAAAATCACAGCATTTACCACGTTTATTCGTTTATTTTTTTTAGGAGGTCCAAATTTTTGCCTCGATCGAACCTTTTTTTTTGAAGCAAGTTTTCAATAAATGTAAAGTTTATTCATTTACATTTCGCGGCTATCGATCGCGGAGATCTGACGCCAAGTCAGCGTTCATCCGCATGATTGAAGTGTGTTACATCATATATTTTTATCCAATCTGCTAACTAAGAAAACAAAATTTATAATATAAAATTATTTAAGAGAATCTGGTGTGTGTATAACATTTTATTTCTTCTCTTATATATTATTCCGTTAGCCACAAGTTTTAAAAGTTGAGACAGAAGAATTCACACTATTTTAAGTCAAGAATATTTTTCGAAAACTTTTCTACTTTACTGCTGGACCGCAATTTTCACAATTTCAGGAAAGGTTATATCTCAGAAACTACTAAACGAATTTGCATATAAATTTATATAGAGATATACTTTGACATAATTTAATGCCCACCAACATTTTTTGTTAATTTCTTAACAGGTGATGCTGCTATACGTCGATTTTCGAATTTTTAGGGAAGGCTGTATCTCAGACTCTAATGTGTATAATCAAACAAAACTCATCTATATTTTCTAATACAAATTCGCTCAATGCAAATAATTTATTAAAGCTCTTATTTTTTAAAATTACCTATCATACTGAATGCAGATGAATTTCATCTTAGAGAAAAATTACATTAAAATTACAAAGAAAGACGGCTTTATTCTCCATAAGTAATATATTAAAAAATGCGTTTTCATAATGGTTATCTCACATATCAAATTTTGTACATTTATACACCAGAAAAGTTGATATACAGCTTTTCCATTCTCGGGGAAAACTGCAGTACAGCAGCGCCACATATTGGCCGATATGCATCCAAATTGAATCAGCATAATGTGCGATAATGGTCTTTTCACATACCATTTTTTTATTATACGCAATAGAATCAGAGATATCTCTTTCCCTTTAATTATGGAAATCGCTGTATAGCACTGTCACCTATTGTGTTATTGGTACCAAAAGTGTATGGACAATAATTTATCTCAAGGTACATCCACATATAAATTTATGTGCAATTTTGTTTAGTAGTTCATGAGCTATAGCGTTTCCTTGAATTGTGAAAATCACTGTATAGTAGCGTTCTCTTTTGAGAAATTGACACAAAAAGTTGATAAAAACTAGGTTATGTCAAAGTGCATCTACATATAAATTTATATGCAATTCACTGCAGTAGTTTCTGAAATATAGCATTCCCTTAAATTGTGGAAATCGCTAGAGACCTTGTATAATATAGGTTCCTAATATATAGTCTCTTGAAATAGCTGTATAGCAGCACCATCTCTTGGTCGTTGGGCACCAAAAGTTGATAGGCACTAACTTACGTGAAAGTGCATTTACATATAAATTTATATTCAATTATGTGCGGTAGTTCAAGAGTTGCAGTCACCACAAAATGTTTGTCAACCCGACCCGCATTAAATCCGGATCCATATCAGATATGAATTAAAAGAAACACAAAACATTGTGTTACTATTTATGCAATTTACAAAAAAAAAAAAAAAAAAAAAAAAAAAAAAAAAAATGGAAGTTATATACCAGAAAATATAATCATATATAGAAAACACTCCCCACTTGAATACAGTAAAATTGGTTTTCATTTGCCTTTAAAAACTAAGATTAGGAAAATATAATGTATATATATTCATTTCTAAATGCAATTTTAATATGTTTTAAGTGTATTATTAATTCTGAAGCTGTAACAAATAGCGAATAATCGCGTCTGTTTTTTATAATTTTTATAGGAGCACATAACCTTTTATAAGAAATTATTATTATTATTATTATTTTATTGAAATGAGTGGGCGTGGTTTAGCACAATTTATGTATGCATATCTGTCAACTAGTTATGTGCCGGAGCTAGGTATCCGTATCCTCGGATATCTACGAGAGAAAAAAAAAAGATCTGTATTCTTATCCGGATCCATATCAGTGAGGAAAATAAATATCCTTATCCAGATCCTTTTTTTTTTTCTTCAACTGATGAAATACGAATCTTCTGTAGAAATTTCCAGAAAATCAGGAAGAAACTGTTATAATCTATCCATTACAAACTCATTATAAACTATTTTTAACGAATAACGAACGCCTCTCTTTTACGTTATCGGAATTTACTTTTCCCGTAATTTACAATTTTTATTTTAAATCAATTCATTTTCCCTATGTATGCAATGAACTTTTACATGACGTAAATTTGAATTTCCTGCCGTTTGCATTTAACCCTCTGGCGACCAAATTTAATCAGATATTAAAATTGATATAAAATAAAAACATCTGAGAGACGGTTTCAGTAAGGCAGATGATATTATTCTTTAACAATTTTATACAAATATATAATGCCAAAAACAGATATCGGGTAGCTGTTTAACTCAAAGCGACATTTGAAAGCACATCATTAAAAATGAAACATTCATTTTTATAAGATCGATAATGCATTATCTCTAAGACTCTAAATTTTAAGAAAAAGAAATTAATTATAAAAAGTAGTACATATATTTTACATAATATATAATTTTCTCTTAACGTCATACTTAAAAAATAAATACACTTCCCGCCGCTAATTAAAATCACATTCGTTCTGAGTCAAAGTGATTTTATTAAGCCGCTGATTTTTATATCCAGCGTTAAGGAAAAAGTATTACCTTCCCAAATTTCAAAAGAAACTTAAAAAGGTAACGGATAATGCAATTAGTAAACAATATTAATTCATTTTTGGTAGATAATTAACTAGTTGTTTCTTCCATATATGTAAATTAAACGCATTTCAAGTTTCAATGCACTTTCGTTAGAGGAAAATCATCATTACTTTACCGAAATTTCACGCTGTTCTTAAAATTTAAAAATTCTTTCCGTTTGAACCTCATGAATTACAGTATTTTCAAAATAAGAAACTGCTTTTTAATAATTAGAAAAAAAAAAAAAAAGTCATTTCGACTTAAATTTGTATTTTATTTCTGCGCTTTGAAGAATACATTCCTTGAAATTGTTACGGAGATATGGTATGTGGTGTGTTTAATTTGTAAGTGTGCTGTAAGTCTAAAATCTTCGACAATAAGCGATAACTTAGGGTTTGTTGTGCTTTAATTTCCTTTTCAATTAAAAAAAAATAATAATATAAAAAATCACAATGTAAATTAAAAAAAAAAAAAAAAAAAAAAGTGTGTGATTAAATGATATTTTTGGCTGCTGAGGAGCAATTTTTGAGTTTATTAACCAGCTATGTTGATTTTATTAAACGGCGGCTTCAAAAGTAGTTTGTATTGACTTGATTCCGGTCCGGGCAATTCGATTAGATTAAGCGCCTGATTTTATTAACCAGTTAATTTATAAAGCGAAGGTTACAGTATATAAAAATAGAAATGTACAAATAATGATTACTTACGTAAAATTATAAATATCTAAATTATCTAATATTTTTTTCGTAAAATTCACATAGATTATAAGAGTTTTATTTAATAAAATGTTATTTGTTAATTAAAAATATGTTTAAAAGAAATTTTTTGGAACAATTTTTTACTTTCTTTTACCCATATATATAGCAGAGAAAATATTCTTTTTTAATCAAACCTTCATAATTGAGTTTTTGTTATATTTACACGTTTTGAGGCGCCATGAATCCAAAAATCATCTTTTTAGCGGTTGGTTTGTGTGAGTCTATTATTCGAATCTCACAAACAAATAGGCAGGCACTGTGTATTCTAAACTTGTATCATATAGTGATTCAAGACTAATTTTTTTGTTAAGATTAAGTAAACAGTTCGTGTACAGCGACATCCAAGATTATTCAAATATATTATGTCTATGGTGGAAATTTTTCGTATGTACAGTGTAAAATCTACAGGCTGCCTTAAAAAAAATGGAAGAATCAAATTTTTTTATATGCATAAATATATGCTTCGTGCAGATTGAGGAATGGAAATCATTTATCATTGGTTTACAGGGCTACTTAAACTATTTGAATATATTGGGACTATATTTGTAAATTGCTGAAAATTCATTTCATTTTGTGTGAGGTGTTTTTTCAACTGATACACAAAAACTCTTACAATAGGCACAATATTATTTTATATTCGATTACAGCTGAAAAAATACGATTTAATAATTACGTTAAATGTGCAATGATGCTTTAAAAAAAAAAGTAGTAGGAGAAAGAGAATATACAACGAACGGAACTACGGATAGTATGGTTATAAAATATCTAGAATGGAAAAAATAATTTTTTTTTTTTCAGCTAAATTTAAGTATGATTTTGCAACATCTTAAATTTTTTTTTTTTTTTTCTACAATAATTTTCATAGCCTGATGGCTAACTTTCTGAATCTGTAAAGAATACGAAACATTCTTGAGATATTGAAAATCACAGCAATGTTCTTGAGTCTAATACGTTGTCCATTTGAGTGATAGAAATAAAACACTAATAAGTGCAAATATAAATACTTTTATACATTAAATGATAGCCACGCCCCAACATATTCAAAAAAAAAAAAAAAAAAAAAATCTAGAATGGAAAAAATAATTTTTTTTTTCCAGCTAAATTTAAGTATGATTTTACTACTACGTCTTTAAATTTTTTTTTTTTTTTCTACAATAATTTTCATATCCTGATGGCTAACTTTCTGAAGCTGTAAAGAATACGAAACATTCTTAAGATACTGAAAATCACAGCAATTACCACGTTTATTTTATTTTATTTTTTATTAGGAGGTCCAAATTTTTGCCTCGATCGAACCGTTTTTTTTTAAAGTAAGTTTTGAATAAATGTAATGTTTGTTCGTTTACATTTGGTTCTATCGATTGCGGAGATCTGACGCCAAGTCAGCTTTCATCCGCATGATTGAAATGATCTACAACTGTTTGAAACAACCTGCTAATCAGTGTTGCCAGATGAAAATTTGAATTCTCCCTACAAAAGTCTTAAAAAATCCCTTTTCGCCCTACACTAAAAAAATTTCTCCCCTACGGAAATCCCTACTTCAAAATACGCTAGTGGCGCCACCTATTAAACAGATTGATTTTGATTTCTTATTTATCTTGTCAAAGGCAACAATTGTTAGTACTGAAATGTTAAATTTAAAATTGAAATAAAAAATTCAGTTTTGGTGTATTTTACGTAATTTGATTATGTGAAATATCATCATTCATCATTATTTTTTATTAAAACAAATTATAGTATTTTTATAAAAATGGAATTAATGATAATGTATATGGTTCTTTGAAAACGAAATCTCTTATACTATGCTCTTTCCAATAATATTAAAATTATTAAATTCCATCCAAAAAAATTATCATCTTGTTTAAAAACACAGATTGCAAGGGTAGAGTTAAAGTGCTTTTTCGTCTTTATTCTTTTTTACGAATTATTTGCTGAATTCTAGCACATTTTCTAATACACAATTTGTTTTTTTTTTTTTTACATTGGCCATGTGTAAATTTAGATAAAATCAGATCTTTGTGAAAACACATAATCTTTTCAATAAAAACACCCAACTTGGAATTTTATTTAGCCAGTTAAAATTATGTGAAAATAACACAATGGTATTTTTAATTTAGAGCAAAATATTTATTGAATAGGAAAATTACCCCCCTTTTTTTAAATTATTCTTAGTTTTTCTTGACATTAAATTGTAATTCAACAAATATGGCACATTTCTTTCATAGCAGCATGGGGAAGGGGGAGGGCACTCCGCTGTAAAAGAAAAGTGCTATAAAGTGGCTACATGGGGCGGGGACACTATAAAAGTACCACAAATAAATAAATAAAAACAGATGCGTTTGTCAAATATTAAATGTAAGAGAAGTAAATCAAACTTTATATTAAAAATCATGCGAGATTAATTTTATACCATCATTTAATATAGATATAAAAATAAAGATATAAAAAAATATATATATTTCGTTATCTAAAATTCTAAAATATCCCTACAAAAACGAATTTTTTGAAAAATCCTCCCTACGCCAAAAACAGAGCCAAATATCCCTACTGTAGGGGGAAATCTTTACGTCTGGCAACACTACTGCTAATATAAGAAACAATATTTTATAAAGTAAAAGTACATAAAAATATCTGGTGTGTGTATAATATTTTATTAGTTCTCTTACATATTATTCCGTTAGCCACAAATTTTAAAAGAATTCACACAATTTTAAGTCAAGAATATTTTTCGAAAGCTTTCCTACTTTACTGCTGGACCGCAATTCTCACAATTTCAGGAAAGGTTATATCTCAGAAACTACTAAACGAATTTGCATATAAATTTATATACAGATATACCTTGACATAAGTTAATGCCCACCAACATTTTTTGTTAATTTCTTAACAGGTGATGCTGCTATACGTCGACTTTTGAATTTTTAGGGAAGGCTGTATTTCAGGTCCTGTTGTGTATAATCAAACAAAACTCGTCTATATTTTCTAATAAAAATTCGCTCTATGCAAATAATTTATTAAAGCTCTTATTTATTAAAATTACCTACCATACTGAATGCAGATTATTTTCATCTCAGAGAAAAATTACATTAAAAGTACAAAGAAAGACAGCTTTATTCTCTATAAATAATATATTAAAAAATGCGTTTTCGTAATGGTTATCACACGTATCAAATTTTGCTGAGTTATACACCATAGAAGTTGAGATATAGCTTTTGAATTCTCGGGGAAAACTGCATTATAGCAGCGCCAAATATTGGCCGATGTGCATCCAAACTGAATCAGCATAATGTGGGATAATGGTCTTTTCACATATCATTTTTTTTCATTATACGCAATAGAATCTGAGACATCTCTTTCCCTTAAATTATGGAAATCGCTGTATAGCACCGTTACCTATTGAATTATTGGTACCAGAAGTGTATGGACAATAATTTATCTCAAAGTATATCCACATATAAATTTATGTGCAATTTTGTATCGTAGTTCATGAGATATAGCGTTTCCTTGAATTCTGAGAATCACTGTATAGAAGCGTGATCGTTTGAGAAATTGACATAAAAAGCTGATAAGGACTAGGTTATGTCAAGGTGCATCTATATATAAATTTATATGCAATTCTCTGCAGTAGTTTCTGAAATATAGCATTCCCTTAAATTGTGGAAATCGCTGGAGACCCTGTATAATATAGGTTCCTAATATATGGTCTCTAGAAATCGCTGTATAACAGCACCATCTCTTGGTCGTTGGGCATCAAAAGTTGATAGGCACTAACTTACGTCTAGGTGCATTTATATATAAATTTATATGCAATTATGTGCGGTAGTTCCAGAGTTGCAGTCGCCACAAAATGTTTGTCACGCACATACAGAGACATAAACAAATATTTTCTAAAAATTGTCAAATCGTGTACTGGAACTTTCAATAGATGCAAATTCACCAAAAATCGTAAGTCGAAGAAAATTTTTACGGATCTAATACTTTCTTCTATTGAATACAGAAGAAAGTAAAAAAAAAAAAAAAAAAAAAAAATAAAAGTGAATTGCGAAATCTTTTCAATTTCCAGAATGTAAATGCGAGGTTATACTGCATTTCTTTAATTTATATATTAACAACAGTCAAGATATATTTATAATGCTTTTCTAATTTTTATACAATTTCTATAAAAGATACATACTAGTTTCGTTGTAAAAAACAAACAAACAAACAAACAAAAAAAAAAAAAAAACAGATCGAGATACAAATACGCGGATACCCGCGGATACAAATAGGGAGCTCCGATACATATCTATTACATGTCTGTTAAATTAGTTACAGAGTTATAAATATGCCTATAAATTTAGGTTTATAGTTGTAAAAAAATATTTTGAAAGGTGTTCTCAAGTCGACCCGACTTGTTGAAAACCAAACCCGACCCGCAAGAAAAAAAAATCAGTCAACCCGACCCGCACGAAAAAAAGATCTGTCAACCCGACCAGCGGGTCGGTTCGGGTTCGGGTGCAATTGGATTACCCGACACGATGCAGGACTAAAATATAGGGAGTCTTCATTGAGATATTTCAAAGTATTGTCCGGAACTGCATCAAAAGTTCGAAATATCGTCAAGCGTTTTTTTTTTTTTTTTTTTTTTTTTTTTTTAAGCAAAGAATTAACTGAAACTGGCTACTTGTTTTTTAAAAATTGTATTAATTATTACATCTTCTGTATATACAAGAAGAAAGTATAAGATTTGGGAAAACTTTTGATTGCCGTTTCCGATGAATTTACATGTTTTGAGATTTCGTTGCTTTTCAATTAACTGAAACTGTTTATTTATTATTTAAAATGTGGATTTCTTACTAGTTGCTGTAGAAGAGACGGAGAAATTTTTCAATTTCCGGTTTTCGATGTATTTACACGTTTTGAGATTTCCTTGCATTTCAATTAACTGAAACTGAATATTTATTCTTATAAAAGCGGATCTATTATTTTACCTTCTGCATATATAAGAAGAAAGTATAAGATTGAGAAAAATTTACATTTCGAGTTTTCGATGATGTTACAAGTTTCGAGATTACTTGAACTAAACTGACTATTTTTAGAATATATATATATATATTGCTCGAACACTGTACTTTATGGGCGAATCGTGCCTATTGGCCAACATGGGTCGCTGCTGTGCTGCAATTTAAATTCATTTATGAGAAGGCAGTTGTTTTGCTTTGCTTTGCAAAAAGTGGTTGATCTTCAACCACTGGCAGATACTAGTAATATAAATATAATACAATTTTCAATTGTTATAAAACTGTTACAAGATATAAATTCAATGTATGTATACATTAAAAAAAAAAAAAAAAAAAAACTTTTTATGATATTGTAAGTAGATAAAAAATAAAAGTGGCAGGTAACTGACCTTTAGAATACCTATAAAAGTTATTAGGGTTTCAAATTAATATTACTTCACAACCGAGAAAGTTTATTCGGTGGCAATTCTTAAGAAAATTTATGAACAGTATTTCTACTGTGCATTTCTTATTCACTGAAATTAATTTAATTACAACCATATTGTTATGAATGACTTGCAAGACTACTCGTAAATGAACTTTCTTTATAATCAGGGATGGGAATTAGGTTCAAAACTCATAATAATATTTATTTAAAAAAATTCTGTGTGTAAGTGAATCACTGATTTATATATATACAGATAGATAGGTATGGTTTCTGCGTAAAAATATATTAATCATTTGCATTCTAAGTACAACTTCATTTTTCTTAAGCTTTTATTTTTTTCATAATTATGAATATTGATAGTATACCAGGGTTTCCACGGCCTGATTTTTTTCAAGGACTCTTTCACCAGTATTATCTAAAAATAAATTTCTTATTAACCGTACACTGTACTTTTAAGAATAAATTTATCTTAAGATTATTCTGGTGGAAGAGTCTTTGGAAAAAGGCGTGGCCGTGGGAACCCTGTATACTTTGTGTAAATAAAATACATATCACCTATTAGCTCTCATAAAATGTGATTTTGAAATAATTAAATCTTAAACTGGAAAGAATAGAAGACAAACTATTCAAAAGTATTCTTAAAAGTAAGGGTAAGAATTAAATGTGTTGATATGTATTCATTTTTTTTTTTTTTTTTTTTTTTTTTTCTTTTTTGTTCATTTGTCCTTAAAAAGTAGGAAATATCTATTTTTTTTCTCTTGAAAGAAATATCGTTATTAATTTGATGATATATCGTGATATTTCATTTTCGATATCGTCCAGCTCTAGTCTAAAGGCAAACCATAAAGTTTTAGCCCAATTATCTATATTTACTTTTATATTGTAATTTCCTGTGCGATTCTTGTTGTTTTCTGTATAGCGCTCCAAGGTTTAGTACAAAAATGAAATATTTTTTGTAATATTAATCATAGCCTCCTAAAGTAGATGCCTGTCGCGTTGCTAGTGAGCTTGGCAAAAGTTTAGCGGTAGACAGCGCCACCTGGCACAGATTGAGCGACTTTTTTAATCAACTGCCTCCAATAAGTTTAAAAAAGAGATGTATTGTATATATAATCTACGGTTCTTCAATTCTATTTGTTTCTCATATATTGCTAAATTTACTAGCAACGCGACAGGCATCTAGTTCAGGAGGCTATGTTTTAACACTTCCGCTGACGTAGATTCACGTCATTTGAAAATCTGTAACTCCTCCAGTGGACAGCTCTTTTCAAATTTGTATGCCATTTTTTTTTTTTTTTAATGTACGCAATATTCATATTTGTATAACCAATATACTATGGATATAAATACTTTGATTAGAAAGAGAATAATTATAATGTATATCCATTTGTAATATGAATCTGAATATAGAAAATTTTGTTTGGAAATATTGTAATTTGGGACAATAACGCCCATAGGCGGACCCAACTATCAAAAAGACAAAAACATGCGGACGCGAAAGTGTTAATGCATTGTAAGGGGAAAATTGTGATTGCAATCAAAAAGAAAACCCGCCTTTAGGCATTTCTCTTACCTTGAAATAATATACATTAAAAAAAATGTGCGTATTTTTTTTTTTTTTTTTTTATAAACGCCAGCATGTGTATACGCTAGAGGCGTTTACTTCATCGACTGCTAATGACAAAATTTGAATGATTTCATCACGAATAAATAAAATAATGTTATTGAAATGATAATACATTTAAGAAACGCGCAAGGGAGGGGCTTACTCCTCAAAATAGGTGTATACCCAAGGATAAATATGTTAAATCCTTTCTCTTAAAATTAAAATTCCTCTCTTTATAACCGTCAATTCTTGTTTGAATCTTGTTATTTACACTTTTGTAACTTATTATTCAAGGGTTTGTATGATTAAAGATCAATGTAACAGTTTTGTAAAATGAGTTAAGGCGGGGCTTACTGTTTAAAATAGAAACATCTCCCGGCAATATATTGACTATTCTTTATTAAATACCTGTCCCAGATTTTTCACCGAATGTTTTTCATTAACCATTACTTTTTCTACTTTTGTATTTTAATGCTGTAGGATGCGTATAGTTCAAATTACTTGAAACTTAACTCAAGAAGAAATACCTCAAATGCGTACGTATGAGAAATGTCTCACGTATGCTTCAAATTACTTAAAATTTAATTCAAAAATTTTATAAACCGTATTTACAGGGAGTGTACATTCACGATTTCTTCCGCAATTCTTCCATCAATATATTTATATAGGAAACTTTTGCAATATGTATTTAAATTTAATTAAGGGAATTGTTTTTTTAAACAACAGATTAATGGAAGTTTTTTGGAAAAAACGCAAGTGTGTAGACACCCTGATTTTAAAAAGAAAATAAACAAGAAGGCGACAGAAAAACTTATATGCAAGATTTGTATGTCTTATAGGAACCCCTTGAAAGAATTATTTTAGAAACTTTTTCTCACTAAATTAATAAAAGATTTTTCTTAAAATATTGGCATTTTACAAATCAGTTTCTTCGTGAATGGAGTATTTTCTATTGAATTAAAAATGGTGTATTTGGTGTTCATTAAACATTCTTTCGACTAAAAAAAAACAAAAAAAAAACACCTATATTTTTTAAATTTGATAGCGTAGTTATGTCACTGAGAAATGAAAAGGACACCTGTTGTTTTGAGTGAGGAATTATCACGGCTGAAACTGCACATGAATGAATATAACTTTGTTACTCTTACGAAGCGCCTTTATTTAAATTAAAACAGAATTGGAACATGAACGAATTTGTATTTTTAATCTGAACGGAAAACTTCATGTATTTTTAAAATATTCATATTTCGTATATCTTTCTGTATCTTTAGATAAGTAATGAGTATGGCATTTATTACTAAAAAAGTATTTTTGTTTATTTCATAAAGCTCAAATAATTATTGAAATCCACAATTCTGCTACTTTTCATCCATTGCAGTTCAAGGGAAAACCTATGGAATATTTCTATTCGATAGCTTTGTTTTATTATGCGATTAGGAAAATATAATGTATATTATATCTATTCATTTCTAAATGCAATTTTAATATATTTTAAGTGTAGACTTAATTCTGAAGCTGTAACAAACAGCGAATAATCGCGTCTGTTTTTGATCTTTTTTTTTTTTTTAGAAACACGTAATATTTTATAAGAAATTATTATTTTATTGAAATAAGTGGGCGTGGTTTAGCACAACTGATGTTTGCATATCTGTCAACTAGTTATGTGCCGGAGCTCGGTATCCGTATCCCGGGATATCTACGAGGGAAAAAAAAATCTGTATTCTAATCCGGATCTATATCAGTGAGGAAAAGAAATATCCTTATCCAGATCCGTTTTTTTTTCTTCAACTCATGAAATGAAATTTTGCAGAAATTTCCAGAAAATCAAGAAGAAACTGTTATAAACTATCCATTACAAACACATTATAAAATATATTTAATGAACAACGAACAGAAATACAGCATCGCCTCTCTTTTACGTTATCAGAATTTACTTTTCATGTAATTTACAATTTTTATTTTAAATCCCTTCATTTTCCCTATGTATGCAATGAACTTTTACATGACGCAAATTTGAATTTCCTGCCGTTTGCTCTTAACTCCCTGGCGACCAAATTTAATCAAATATTAAAAATGATATAATATAAAAACATCTGAGAGACGGTTTCAGTAAGGCAGATAATATGATTCTTTAAAATTTTACACAGTTATATACTGCCAAACAATATATAATGCCAAATAAAAATGAAACATTCATTTTATAAGATCGATAATGCATTATCTCTATGACTCCAAATTTTAAGAAAAAGAAATTAATTATAAAAAGTAATACATATATTTTACATAATATATAATTTTCTCTTAACGTAATACTTAAAAAAGAAATACAGTTCCCGCCGCTAATTAAAATCACATTCGTTCTGAGTCAAAGTGATTTTATTAAGCGGCTGATTTTTATATCCGGCGGAAGTTCCTGCCGTTAAGGAAAATGTATTACTTTCCCGAATTTCGAAAGAAACTTGAAAGGTAACGAATAATGGAATTAGTAAACAATATTAATTCATTTTCGGTAGATAATTAACTAATTGTTTCTTCGATATATGTAAATTAAACGCATTCCAAGTTTCAATGCACTTTCGTTAGAGGAAAATCATCATTACTTTCCCGAAATTTCATGCTGTTCTTATAAATAAAAAATCTTTCCGTTTAAACCTCATGAATTACAGTTATTTCAAAATAAGAAATAGAAATAGCTTTGTAATAATTAGGAAAAAAAAAAGGTCATTTCGATTCAAATTTGTATTTTGTTACTGCGCTTTGGAGAATACATTCCTTGGAATTGTTACGGAGATATGGTATGGGGCGTGTTTAATTTGTAAGAGAGCTGTAAGTGTAAAATCTTCGACAATGAGCAATAACAGAGGGTTTGTTGTGTTTTAATTTCCTTTTCTATATAAAAAAAATCACATTGTAAAAAAAAAAAAAAAAAAAAAAAATAATAATAATATCACAATGTAAAAAAAAAAATATATATATAAAATTAAAAAAAAAATTGTGTGCGATTCAATGATATTTTTGGCTGCTGAGGAGCTATTTTTGAGTTTATTAACCAGCGATGTTGATTTTATTAAGCGGCGGCTTCAAAAGTAGTTTGTATTGACTTGATTTCGGTCCTGGCAATTTGATTAGATTAAGCGGCTGATTTTATTAACCAGTGAATTTATAAAGCTGAGGTTACAGTATATAAAAATAGAAATGTACAAATAATGATTACTTACGTAAAATTATAAATATCTAAATTGTCTAATTTCGTTTTCGTAGAATTCACATAGATTATATGAGTTTTATTTAGTAAAATGATCATTGAAAATATGTTTAAATGAATTTTTTTGGAACAATTTTTTACTTTCTCTTACCCATATATATGGCAGAGAAAATATTGTTTTTGAATCAAACTTCCAAAGTTGAGTTTTTGTTTTATTTACATGGTTTGATGCCCCATGAATCCAAAAATCAATTTTTTAGCAGATGGTTTGTGTGAGTCTATTATTCGAATCTCAAAAACAAATAGACAGCCAAAACTGTGTATTCTACTGTGTATTCATACTGGATCCGTTCGTTATGTGTTAGAGTAATTCGTATCGCATTTATTATTTAAAATGTATTACTGTTTACTACTTCTTCTTCAATTTAAATAATTATTGAAATCCACATTTCTTGAATTGTTCTTTCATTACTGTTCAAGGGAAAAACCTATGGAATTTTTAATAATTCGATTGCTTTTATTTATTATGAGATGAGATTAGAAAGAGACTGTAAATTTATTTATTTCTAAATACTATTTTTTTACATTTTAATTGTACATTTAATACTAAAACGATCACAAATAGCGAATTTTCGTACCTGCTTTTGCCAATTTTTATAGAACACAGTGTTGCCAGATGAAAATTTAAATTATCCCTTCTTTATGGAGAAAAAATCCCTACATTCCCTACGTTAAAATATTTTTACCCTACAAAATACCCTACGATTCAAAACTATTAATAGAAATTATATAAAATCATATTATTATTATTATTTTAATAATTTCTAGCATTAAAAAAAAAGATCTATTCTTATTTACACATAAGTTGATTGTTGAAAGAAACGGACAAATAAAAACAAGTACCTAATATATGTATAAAAATGTATATTCGTGAAAACACAGTAAATAAAATGAACTATGTTTCTATAATTTGTTTAAATTTAATAGTTTCAGCCCTTTATTCTATTAAATTATTAAATCAAACAGCTAGTCTCCTTTGACATCTTTTCGCATCAAACTTACCTTAATAAATTTAATTTAGAAATGAATAATCAATGTTAAACCAGCAAATATCGACTTGATAGGTACCTTACTCCGACTCCTTAGGGGGTGTGGCTACACGAAACGGGTGGTTTGATCACATCAAAGAGAAATAAAAAGACTAATTTACAGAAAGGAAAACGAAAGACAACGCATTCTGACGTAAAACAAAATAAAATACACTTTTAGATCAGTATAATATATTTACGATTAAGATTTTGTATTGCACAATATATTTTATTTGAGGGGTGGGTGTATACAAATTACAAATAACTTGACAATTGGCATTTTGAGGAAATTAATTTGAACATGTACATGACTTATTGTCCAATTTATTTTTAAACGTTGATGTTAATTATATCAAAATATTAAATAAATGTTATATTTTTTATTAAAATTATATAATAAATTTACCATTTCGGAATAATAGTAATAATAATAAAAGGGAGGACATTTAAAAAATATGCAAATTTTCCGATTATTATAATTTATGCCGGCGCAATCATAATAATGCCCTTTTTTCTCCCTTACTAATTTTCTTGAGTAATTTTCCCCAGTATGTAACTAAGATTAAATAGGAAGAAAATGACTCTTATAAAAATGTACGAGAAGTAGAGGGCGGTACTAATAATACACTGGAATAAATTATAGATGCTGGTAACTCTGCGTTATGAGATGTTTCCATAGATATAGTAATATATATAGATCTATCATCCCCATGTTATCGAGAAAAATTTTTGATGCCGAAAAAAAAGTTCTAAAATCCGCCATTAGAGAGTATTGAAAAAAAGAAAAATGAATTTGAAACTATGTCTGGAGTTTCTCATTCACCTTTAGTAAATAAATTATTCATAAATTTTATTTGCTAAATTATCCGTTTGTATTCCTGTGTGTGATTTACTCGGGAAATGAGTGACTTTATACCATTAGAGTGACTTTTCCCGAGAAAAAAGGTATCCCTTTTTTCCAGTCGCTGATCAATCTATATCTTATTACTATATCTATAGATGTTTCACTTTGCATCAATCTGTAATAAAATAATGTATCATAAACAAGGTATTGTAAGCAGATAAGTTTAAATAAAACTTTTTACGTTTTTAAAAAGAATTTTAAAATTTTCATTAGATAATAGAATAACCCCTACAAAACAACCTGGTCTTCTGACTGACCTAAAATTTTGCCCATGACTTCATAATCGATGACAATACTATATACAAGTGTTTCTAGGCACCGTTCTTATCAGGGGCAGTCTCTAGGGGCACGTACATTGGCTATGAGGTAAAGCGCCGGGCTACGGACCTTAAGAGTCGGACGTTCGAGCCCACTCATAGTTTTTTTAAAAAATGGTTTTTGTTTAATTTTAAATTATTTATTTCTCATTCATTCATTATGTTATTTATTCAGTTAATATTACATAATTTCTAGACTTTCTAACATGTTTTTATTCATTTGACGTGATGTAGTTATTAATGTATGTAACGGAATCTTGCAATTCAATTTTAGACCACTTCTCATCGTCCGACTAACCTGAAAATTTTCACACAATTTCATAATCAATGACATACAAGTATTTTCAGGCACAAAATATACAAGTATTTTCAGGCACATTTCTCATAAGGAGCAAACTCCAGTGGGCATGTTTTTGGGGGCAAACAAATCAATCTATATACATAAAACACTATCTTATGTGGCACATGATTTAGCCGTATTTGTGTGACGTCAAGTAACAACAATTAATTTTTTAAATATTTTTAAAAATGTAAATAATCTGGTGTGTCACACACACGACTTTCCTTTACCTTGCATTTCAATAATATATACACATATTTCTGCAGTTATTTGTTTTTAAGTTATAGTGATAACAGGTATACATATATCCCAGTCGCTAAAATTCAGTCTTTTGTATTCAGGTTGCCTTAAAATATATTTAAAAAAAAAAAAAAAATAAAAGTGAAAATAGAATTTCTATAAATATGTTATTTACGTTATGAACATGAAAATTTAATTTTTCTTCCTGTGAATTGTTCGTCAACATCGTAAAATGTAGAAAATTAACACACTTTTATTATTAACTCGACATCATATATGTAACTATTAATGTACGTAATAGAATCTTACCATTCAATTTTCAGACACATCTGGTCGTCCGATTGACCAGAAATTTTATACACAACTTCATAATTAATAGCAAAACTATATAAAAGTGTTTCCTGGCAACTTTTCTATCAGGGGCAGGTTCCTGGCAGCACCAGGACAAACCAAAAATCTATCTATCTATCTATCTATATATATATATAAAGCGCTATCGTATGCGGCGCACGATTTCACATTATTTGTATAACATCGAGTGTGAAAAACTAATTTTTTTTTAAAGACATAGAAGTATGTAAATAATATGGTGTGTCACTCGCACGACTTTCTCATACCCTGCATTTGAGTGCTACAAATATAGATTTATGCAGTTATTTATTTTTAAGTTAATAACAGTTATTCATACAGATCAATCATTAAAATTTGAACTTTCGTATTGAGAACACTTTAAAGCTTAAAAAGTAAAAAGCAAAAATAGAACTTCGAAAAATAATTTATTTAGAGTATGGTTATGAAAAATTAATTCTCCTTCTTGAGCAATGTTCATCGACAAAGTAAAATGTAACAAAGCATATTCATCAATTGCATTTAACAGAAAACAGCGTTTAGGGTAACCTTGTATATTGTTTATAAACTATATGCACATCATACTGTGTACTTAAATTTAGTTTTATATTAAAAACACCTGATACAAAATGAAATAGACTTAAAGATATTTCTAAGTTCTAAGTATAATTCCAGTATATCCAAATACTTATGTTAGCCCTGTAAACAAATGCTGAATGATTTCCTTATCACAATCTGCGCAAAAGAATGTTTTATGCATATAAAAAAATATGGGCATTCCATTTTATTTAAAGCAGTGTATAGATGTTACAACAGATCTTATATAGATAGACAACCCATCCCCCTCATTTTCTGTCAGCGACATGAAATAGCTTCCCCAGCGAAATTATCACGTGATGCAGACCTGGAGAGAGAGACGAGAATGAATATTATGTGATTTTTCCGTAGGAAAGAAAGTAGTTTTGAGTTTTTTAATTTCTGTATTGTACACACACTTTTTATTTAAGTCTTTAGATTTACGCATCGTTGGAAAGCTTAAGTGTCATAGATTAATTATAAAAAAAATTCTTTTGCGAGAAACCATTCTGAAGGGGAGAATTTTTTGTTTGAATTCTTACAAAAATAAGTGCTTTCTTATGGAAGAACCTCCCTCAACTCTCTGTCACGTGACATACGGTGCTGACCACAAAGGATGAAGGTTTCAGATTACACCCTCATGTTGAAGACATTCACTATAATGGGAAGTCCTATTGGTGGCGTAGTCTATATATATAAGGTCTATGGATGTTACACTGCACTAAACAGAAATTTGCTCCATCTACATAATATATTTTAATTGTATTTGATGTCCTTCATACGCAAACCATTTGCATGATCTCAATGAAAAGTTTAGCGTAGCATCAATATATGATACAGATTTAAAATACTGTGTTTGGATTTCTGCTGCTATTTGTTTTTTGAGATATGCTGATAACAGACACACAAACACACATACACAGGGCCTGATTAAGGGGGAAGCTCGCTCATACCGGAATATTTTTACAATTATTTTTTACTTCATGTTATAGAAATTCCACGCTTTGACGAGGAAATATTTTTTTGCAAAAAATGATCGGTGTAAAACAATCCAATTTACTCACCGTTATTAGACACCAGAATTCTTTTAAAATAATTTTTAATGAAAATTTTCTGTTTATTATAGCAGGAAAGTATTTGTTAAAAAATAACGGTGTAAGTATAAATAATGTGTGAAGAGCGAGCTTCTCCCTTAATCAGGCCCTGCACATACAGACCAACCGCTGAAAATGTTATTTTCGTATCTCGAAGATATGAAAACATGTGATTATTAAAAAACTCAACTTCAAAAATTTGATCCAAAACAATATTTTCTTTACCATATTTGGTAAGAGAAAGTAATATTATCACTGAGATTATCGGGCCACTCTTCCGACGAGATTAAGTCTATTGTACAGGCATTCCAACATTCCGTGTCGATTGTTGTCCATACGGCGTGAATGTAATTAAACAAACTAACAGAGATACATTTTTCTGCTAAATACTGCTATGGTACAGCTGAAAGTTAAAAATTTTTTTCAGTTGGGCATCTACCATACCACAGTAGTTTATGTGATTATATATTTTGGACCCCGTCTCTTTACTGCTGGCCAAGTTGGCCAAGCTTAAGAGGTGAGCAGTTGCGTAAAGCACTGAATGTTCCTCAAACAGAACTTGGCAGCTCAAAATTAGCAGTAAAGATTGGTGTAATAGTGACGCATTGCATGAAACGGCTAAAGATTAGATGTAGTGGAACACTGAGCGGCAAAGGGTTAACCCATTGAGTCACAGTGTTCCCGCTGATGGAACACCTAATTTTAATTCTCAAGTGCAAAAACTCATCCCGGAAATTTTTTAGCAAAAATTTACATTTATAACAAAGGAGAAAACGCCCTTTTTTTCATCATGAAAATTAAAAATTTCTTCTATTATAATTATGTTCGTAAATTTCGGTGGCAGTGTAATTTAAATGATCAGAATTATCTTGCCCCGCAAAGGGTTAAAATACTCGGAATAGATTGAAATGTTGGGATCTATGCAACTTTTACGAGTTGTTGTTGTCGATAATGTTTACTTTTAAAGTGATTTATTTATTAAATTAAATATTATTTGAATTTAATAAGGTTTACTTACTGTTTCAAACCGAAAATTTCTCGAAAAGGAACAATGCTAATTTTTTATTTTTTAAATATTTATCATCAGCTATGTGGCTAAAAGCCATTTTTAAAATTAGTTTAGTAATTTTTAAAATAAATTAAGAAGTGAACATTAAAGGGTTAATATGTTGTTACTTTCGCATAATATACTACAATCCTGCGCAATATCCTCCCGATTTGAATTTTCAATGTCGTGACCTCTCCTTGAAAGTGAAATTTAAGGCATTGTGAAAGGCAGGATGTGTATCTTGCTTTCTCGCTCTGTGAACTGTATGCCGCCTACAGGGAAAAAGGTGGATAAATTGTAAAGATTTATTACCTGAACGGACAAGATGCCGCAGAGACAATGTGTCTTTGGACGTGTACCGCCGTTGCCACGGATAAGTCTGATGGCTGATGATGTCATTCTCAGTGACATCGTACTCTATCGTTAACTGATCGCCTACTGAAGCGATCAGTTAACATGCGCAAACGTGTAAAATAATGTTCATTACAGTTCGCCATTGCTTATCGCGATTCGAATTCCCGTAGCTAAAGTTTATAAAGAAGTCTAGAAAATTCAAAGTAAGTTCATTATTACTTAAGGTATTAATATAATCTACGCATAAAATAAAAAATGTAGCTATTGTTTATTATAATTCTATTAGAACACAAACGAACATATGAAATGGAAATTTCTATACTCGTTAAGGATTAATCCTATTTTAGTAATTTCACGTTCGTTTATTTATATATAAAGCTGATTACCATCTTAAATGTTTTCGATTATATAATCACATTCTATTAGAAATCACTGGAAACAACTTTGAAGTGTAACTAAGTAAAATAGCTTCTATAATAAACAAAAAGATAATTTATTTATAAAACGGAACACGAAATATTTACATATGCCAAATCATAGATATTAACCAAATATAATGTTGAAATGAAAATATGATTTTAAGAGATGAATTTCATTGTGAGGCTGTTTCTTTGAAAAAATTCTGTAAGTTGATTTTTTACGTATTTCAGTTTGTTAGTACAATTAACATGTTTTAAAGTTTAGATTTATGTACATTTAGCACGGATTAAGGATATCTATAGGATGAAAAACAAGATAGGGCAGCCAGCGCGGAAACCGAAGCTTTCTATTCCACATTAATTCAGCCGAGTGGAGGAAAACGATCCGATCGCCGCCTGGTGTAGTATCTTTGAAACTTATCGGAAGAAAGGGCCGTATTCTCCCCTCCTTCGGAACCGGAATTTCGTGCGGAATGGAGAGATTTCGAAAGGGAATCCGAAGAAGAGTTATTCTCCCAGAAAAAACCGGAATCCAGGCTTTTCGAATATACGGAATATGCGTCTATCTTGTTCCGACAGCTCAGAGCAGCCGGAATAGCATTCGGGTGCGGAATGTGTGTGGAATGGAAAGATAAAATGGCGGACAGTTTGTTGTTATTAGACACGAATCCGTGTTATTAGAAGTGTATGACTGAATTGTTGTGGTGGATCGAACAATTGCTTTCGGCATTTCAGAAATTAAGTGAATTGAACATTTTAGATTATCGAAAAAAGCACCTTTCTTTTTAATTGAGAGTTTGCCGGGATTTTTGCAACCGAAGTCTTATGTAAAATCTTTGTCTCCTAAATGAAGGTAATATTTAATGAAAATTTTTGTTTATATTTTCTGTTAAGTTGTTTATAGTCAATGGTTTTCACAAGTACAATAATGCGACTTATATCCCATGTTTTATATGGTGGAATATTTAAGTAATAATTTTTGTGTTTTTGATTTCATAAGTGCTTTATACATTTGTTAAAATTTCGTTCATTTTTTACCTGGTATTCCATAACTTTTGAGGCATAACTTACTCCATGTGATGCACTGTATTCATATTACCTTTTTCTGTTGCATTCATTATGTTAATCTGGGCACTTTTCTCCATTAAAGTGACATAATTCATTTTAAAGTCATGCTTTATTATATTTGAAAGCTTAAATAATTTAAGGAACTTTCCACTTGCTTATAAGGTAATATGTATGTATTTCGTAGTTATTACTTATTCTAAATGTTGAAGATTTTTAAACTGATAATTACAAACTTTTGTACTTTAAAAAGTAATGCAAACTTTGCAGAAGTTGATTGAAACATCCAGCACTTTTAAGTACAAACAACTTTTTCTTAATTTGTTAAAAAATATGTATTAAATTGAATTACAGGCTTTGGAAATGCTTTTTTTTAAATATAACTTTAATTTTTTAGTTGTGTACTATATTTCTGCTCTACACAATGTAAATTTATTTAATATATTTATTTTTACATGCCAGATGAATTATGCCTTCAACAACTCACTTATTACATTTAATGAAATAATAAGTTGTAGTTGAAAATTCAATTATCCCATTGAGTAGTTCATTATTTTAAATGTTTTGCACCCTTTTCTAAGTGTAGAAAATAAAATATTGTGTTAATTACAGTGATAAAAGTAACATGTAATGAATGATTTTTTCTTTAATCAGAAAAAGTAAATTATTAATAATAAATTATGCACAAGAACTAGCAAGTACCATATTTATTTTGGTCATTTATGGAGTAATTAGTGTTAAAAATATTTCTTGCAATAAAAGAAAAGGATGAAGAAAAGTTGCATAGTAAAAATATGTCATTTCTGTGTTGATGGTTAATGTATGGGGAAATTCTTAAAGATTTCTGACAAAAAATTAAGTAAAATTATTTAACATAGTATGTGTATATACACACACATATATATATATTCATATTTTTAAGACAATCCAAATTCATTTATTATAAAATCAGATCAGTAGTGGCAAACCTATTCAAGAATTTGTAGATTATTATTATTATTATTATTATTATTTTATAATAGTTCATAGGTAACTTAAGTGAGCAAAGAAAATGTTGTACTTTTCCATTAGCCGGGTGCAAATGATTTGTTGCTGACTCTTAGTTAACAAAGCACCACATAATGAAAACACATTTAATAGTAAGACTTAGCAGTAAAAATAAAAGTATTATAATTAATTTCCAATGATTTCTCACAATATTTTACCAAAGCTGACCTGCGGTGACCTGCAATTGACCCAATCTTATTTCCTCACAACTTTTCTATTTATTATTATTATGAATTTCCTCCTGCTTTCTTATTTATATTTAATATTTACTCATTTTTCAATGTGTACTAGATCTCTTAATTCTTTAATGTTCATTACTTTCATACAAAAGAGCGAAAGAAAAGATTTCTCTCTTGGAACTTAACTCATTAAGACAACGCTGAGAGCTGAGACAGCCCTCCTACAGAAGAACTCTGACAGTCCACCCTTTAAGGCACCTCTCCTGAAGAGGACAATGTAAATTTTGTAGAAGAAATTGAAAAGTGATTGTAACTAAAGCCTGGTGAGTGTCTAAATTGTGCAGTGTTTATTAAAAAGCTGCACGATTGAGGCACATCTCCCTGGTAATGTTTGGAAACAAGTCGACATCACATCTAAGTATGAATTGCTATACAAGTAATAATTTTATATTTTCTTTTTATCTTAAGTTTAAATTGATTTTTTTTTTTTATTTATTTGCTGATATTAATTTTTACTTTATGTCCTTGCTTTAAATTACTTCTATTAATAAAATAACATATTTTTATGATGATTAAAATTTAACTTTTTTTGTCTTTTGGATGTGAATTTGTTCAATCGGTAAATCAAATAAAACTTAATTGAATACTAAAGCATAAAATAATTTCTTTTTTTATAAATTGAAGATTATAAAATATATTTATTGCTCAAATTATTTTGTCATAAAAATTCTAATATTTAATTTTGATGTCTTGTCTTTACATATAATACTTTCATCTTTATCTTTTTGCTAATCGCATCCCTAATTAAAAGATAGTTTTGTTATAACTCGCAAAGTTCAATTATGATGATTATATTACAACAGTACAGAGACACACCAAAGTAAAAGCAATCTTTTTGTTTTTTCCATTACTATTTGAATACAACTGTACTTGTAATTAGATAGTTTGACTATAAATAAATTGTATTCACACAGTAGTGAAAAAAAAAAAAAAGTCTTAGATTCTCAATTTATGTTAATTATAAATTTAAAAAACAGTTCAATGTATGAATATTTACATAATGTTAAAAATGTCAATGTAAAAAATATTAAGAGCAAACTGCATTTTTTTTTTTTGGGGGGGGGGGGGTACCGTATAGCATATTGCACTACATACATTGGCATTTGTTAAATTTATATTTCTGTTCAAGTCTGGTTACATATTCTAAGAGTTCAATATGCTAAAGATCTGTCGTTCAAAATCAAATTCAATAAATAAACTCTGTCAGCAAATGCCATTTATGTCTACTTTTTTGCCTGATGAAATGTTGTACTATTATTTTTATCCGAAACAACTGTAATTTTTTTTTTTTTTTTCCAGAATTATTTTACATTTTACAAGAACTGCACCAAGAATTAAGTATGTACTCTGTGAATACCGAGTAGGTATAAGAATTTCATTTTTAAGCTTTCTGAAAATAGATGTTAACTAGTAACTAAAAAGCTTCAAAAATTAGCAAGTAAAAAGTTTCTAGAACGGTGTCAGGTACAACCACTCCAAAAAAAATTTCTAGACCGCGATTTTATTTTGATAAATTGTATGTTGTGTTACATCAGATTTTAATTTGTTTTACAAAGTAAACTGTTCCACCGATCGCAACAAAAATTGGTACATTTATTAATTTCAAATTTATAAATTTAACTAGCGCTGTAACTTTTGATTCAATAGGATAATTTGTTCAAAATATGTAAAATAAAAACCCCATAACAATGTTGTCCCCCCCTCCCCCCCCCCCTTTGATAAAAAAAAAATAATAAATTTATTTTTATGTAAATCTGTATCATAAAAAAATATCTGATAAAACTGACATAATAATGCATTTTTTTATTATTATTATTATTATTTTTTTAAATATTAATTTCAAATAATCAATTTTTTCGACCTTGATTTCGTTATTCACAAAAGTAATGTTGAGACAGCTATAACCACTTTGGTGACTTTTATTATTATTTTTTTGCTATGTGATGATTGATGTCATGGTCTTCACTTATGCAATTGCAATAACCATTTCAATTTACTGCTAAAATGGCAAACAAAATGTTTGAAACTACCAAGCGTGTTCCATATTAAAGCTGAGCTGAAAATAGTCACCAATAATCATTAACGTTTATTTAAATTCATTCAAAACATTAAAGCAAGAAGCATACTATTACAAATAATTAAAGTAAACCTTACTTCTACTCTTCGTGTGTTACACCTGAGTACTTGTGGGAGACCCCCTTCCCTTTTGTCAGTGACAAAAGGGGGGGGGGGAGGCTCCCACAAGTAATCAGGCGTAACACATGAGGAGTAGAAGTAAGGTTTACTTTAATTATTTGTTTATTTAAATGTTTAAATTATTTAATAAAAAATATACATATATATTTTAAACTGACATCATAATATTTTATTTTAATTATTTATTTATTTTTGATATATTGATTTCAATCAATCAAGTTGGCTTATATGTTCTTTCTTTTCATTTTTCCCGTGAGGCAGGCAAAGCCTGCTTTTATACTATTAAAAGAAGATATTTGTATCTTTGCCTGCGTGCGATGTAGATAAAAAAATATATATATATATGGCACATTCTTTTTTTTTTTCTCTTCTAGATAGAGGATTGAATTTGGGAATAAGGCCGAATGACTGCTGTAGGTCCTGGGCCTGAGGGGGGATACCCTCCGTGGGGGGTTTTCTAAGGGGTCTTCTAAGGCCCATATTTACACAAGTTTTGGAGAAAACCACGGAAAACTCTGAATGGGTTTTCAAAGGCCCATATTTACACAAGTTTTGGAGAAAACCACGGAAAACTCTGAACGGCTAAGCCAATGAGCACGACCTGGGATCGAACCCGGCACCTTGTGTCTACCAGCTTTTTAGTGCAGAACCGCTTGGCTGCTGGTGGGCCCTCTAGATAGAGGAATATGTGCAGATTCACAATGCACTTTAAATTTTCAATATTTTTAAAAATATGATTTTTTGTGTTTTTCCCCCACATTCTTCTTTGAGCTGTAATTTCAAACACAGACCAACAATATAACATGTTTACAACTTTTTATTTCATTATATATATATATATATATATATATATATATATATATATAATTGAAACACTTCTTTACACATGAATATTAAATTTAAAAATTATTCCTGTTTAAACAAAAATAGCTGATAAAATTGATATCATAATAGATAATTTAAAATTTTATTTAGATTTATTTATTTTTTAAATGTTCATTTAAATTAATCGAATTGTCTTATAGGTTTTTACTTTCCGAACACTATAGTGAGGAAAGTATTGTAATCATGTCAAAAATCCGAATTCGAGATTTTGATGTTTCTATACGTTTTGAGGTCCCCTGAGTCCGTTTTCACTATTTTTACGATGATGTATGTATGTGTGTGTGTATGTGTGTATGTCTGTGAGTGAACACGCTAGCGTCTAAACGCTTTGTTCGATTAACCTGAAAGTTGGTACACATATTGTAAGTCACCATAGTACGAACCCTATAGATTTTGGTGAATCTAGCACTTATAGTTTTTTTACAGGGACACAAAGAAAAATTCTTTATCATTATGGCCTATGGGAGCAAAATCTTAAAAGTGCGATAGCATCTAAACGCATTATTCAATTGAGCAAAAATTTTATACACATATTATAGATCACAAATACTCAATCTGTATAGATTTTGGAGAATCTAGCACTTATAGTTTTTTTACAGGGACACAAAGAAAAATTCTTTATCATTATGCCTATGGGGCCAAATTTTTAAAAATGTGATAGCGTCTAAACGCCTTATTAATCTGAGCAAAAAATTTGTACACATGTTATAGATCACAGTTGAACTAACTGTATAGATTTTGGTGAATCTAGCACTTACAGTTTTTTTACAGGGACACAAAGAAAAATTCTTTATCATTATGGCCTATGGGACTAAATTTTAAAAAGTACGATAGCATCTAAACGCCTTATTGAATTCAGCTGAAAATTTATATGAGTATTATAAATCACTATTGCACTAACTATAAGCATTTTGGTGAATCTAGCATTTATAGGTTTTTACAGGGACACAACGAAAATTTCTTTATCATTATGATCTATGGGCTCAAAGTTCAGTAGCGTTAAATAAAACAACGTGTAATAGATGGAGAAAAATACTCAAACACTCTATTATGGTTTTCTCTCTTTTGTTTGTTTAACAACTACTCTTTCTTTACTCTATCTACAAAACTGTTAATTACTCAATGTTCGGAAAGTCGAGTGGAGTCACTCCAGATTTTTTCCCCTTGATTTTATCATCCACAAACTAAAATGGGTGCAGTTTTAGTATAGAATCCCCTTCGCGACTTTTATTATTTTTTGCCACTTTGGTGATGAATTAAAATGACTATTGCAATTGCATAATAAAAGACTTCCGAAAATCACTCGAGCTACTTAGGAGCCAGTTTTCAAACTTCATCAAGAGATCTTATACTAAAGCTGTTTCTTAATGTCAATGCACTTTTAGTTTATTTTGAAATAACTGTGTTTCTAATCAACATAATGAACTTCAAATAATTGAATATCATTTATATTTTCTTAATAGCTGTATATGATAGCAGTTAACCATGGCTTTGATTTGCTGAAAATAGAGCACAGCTTTAGTATGTGGGACACCCTTGGCCAAATTTGCGATTTTTTTTTTTTTTTTTTTATTGCTTTAGTAATGACAACAGTTTACAGTGTTACTTTTCAGAAAATTGGACGTTTGGTTTATTAGGAAATTAGGATTATTAATAAAAAAAAAAAAAAAAAAAAAAAAAAAAATAAAAAGGCTGTTAAAAGATTAGCTTAATATCAAGTAGCTGCTTATAAAAAATATATAAATAAAATAATAAGCTTTTAAAAAATTAGCTTATTATGAAGTAGCTGCTTATAAAGAAAAAAATAATCACACTTATGTTGTTGCAGGTTGTGAATTTTTCATTACATTTTACTTTAACAGATACTTACATATTACAAAGAGCCAAAAATGAATCTTACAGTGAGGAATATGGCATTTGAGATTGTTTTTTAATAATATGATGGTTAATTTTTGTTTTTCATTCATGATCTATTATAACTTGGGAGTGATTCATAATTTGATCTATCGTAGTTAATAATTTTGAATCCATTAAATGTGGGGTTCAAACTCAGCACTAGCATTTCAGCCTAGCAGTTCAGAGATTTTTCTGAAACTTGCATGAATTTGAGCCAGGACTCTTTAGAAAGAGACCCACAGGAGGAACGCCACCCAGGCGTAGGGTCCTCGCATAGTCAGTTTACCTTAAACAACACAATACCCTCCATTATATGTGATGTTGTGTATGTGTGTGTGTGTGTGGGGGGGGTGATCTTTTGAGAAGAATTTTCTTAAATGAAATCGATTGTACAAATACAGGTAATTCAGAAAATTGTGATGTTTAAATTGATATGATCAATCAGTGTAATATAAAATAACGGTAAAGGGCAAAACTGGATTGTGTTGTGTGGTTTGGAACTGATTGACTATGCAAGGGTTCTAAGCCATATTTATGCAAGTTTCAGAGACAACCATGTAAAACTCCAAACTGCTCAGATAAATTTGACCTAGGATTGAACCCAGCACCTTCTTTCTTATGAACATCAAGTGAGAGACATTTAATTCAGCTTTTTTACTGAACACACAGCATGATCAATTTTTACAAAAGATAGTCAAAAATATTGATGACCCACTGATCTCGAATCTTTTAAAAACCATTAATACATTTCACTGATAGCCTTAAAGAGAAAAAAAAATAATAATAACTAATGGCTGGGCTGCTTTTTTTTTTTTTTTTTTTTTAAGTTAAAAATACAAGACAATTTAACATTTTTTTTTTTCTGGCAATCCTAACAGTATAAATTTTATAGGTAGTCTAACTAAATGTTATTTTGTAACATATTAGAGGTCAATTAGTAGTAAATTGAGGTAGAGTGTATATATGGTGTGTGTGTGTGTGGGGGGGGGTGTATATTTTTTTTCTTCTCACAGATACGAAGCTTCAGCAGACGTCTAACACACAGTCAGCCAATTTCTGAATGTTCAAATCACGTGTGAAACATCTTTAAACATGTAAAATCCATCAAAGACTAGAAGTTAAAAATTTTTACGAATTTAATACTTTCTTTTATGAATATTGCAGAATGTAAAAATATGTTTTAAAAGAATATCTCTTATAGACTTTCATATATTTTTATAGGTTCTTGTAAAAATTGCTAGAAAATTTTTAAATTTAGGATGTATAAGGTTTGACTTGCGACTGGAAAAATTACAATTAAAAATAAAAAATATTTTTTCACAAATCATGACATACTATAGCAACTCTGTTTCCTATAAATAATTAAGACATTGAAAAAATTCAGCTTATATGTTTTAAAAAATTCTTTCAAATTTCTTCATGACAAATTAACTAAAACCTCTGATGAAGAAATTACTCGAATATAAAATTATATAACAAGTAAGCTAACTGTTATGTTAATAATTTAACCAGTCACCATATTTAAATGAGTATAAATTTCAAATTATTCAACAAAATAACTAAATAATTAAAAAAAGAAAAGAACTCCATTAAATCAATAAACAATAATTTTAAAATTATAAAAATTTCCTGTTAATTTTAAGGTAAATATTTGGTAAACGTCACAAATTAAGTACACGTTAAAAATGAAATAACCATTAATAAATGAATAATTCAACAATAGAAAAAATTAGATAAAGTATTGTTAGGTGTGATAAAATCTCGTAATATGATACATGCAAAATGTGCTATACAGCAAATACTGTATTCGGATGATATACATGTTTTAGTTATAAAGCAATCGAATCCTTAAGTATTAGGAATAAATTATGTGATGTCATGAATAAATTTTATGAAAATTTTACTACATTAATCATACGATTTATGGAACGGTGATTTTTTGACCGATCACTTTTTTAATTTTTAGATGTATCTTTCTTTTCAAACACACTCTGAAATATCTGTTTAAGCAGAACTAAGTATGAGCGATTTTAAATTTATATGAGAAAATACAACCATCATCCAGCGATTGTTTGTTTACAAACAAGCGTGATTTTTCTCTAACTGCTGATTGGTTTGAGCGTCTCAAAAGCGTCACTTCCTCTCGAATGCTTCGGAATGATTTCGCATACGGAATTCAGTGAAGGGAGAATAGAAGTTTCCATACGGATCGGGATTTAGACTAGATTCCGGCTAGTGTCCATTCCGATTACGTTCCATTTTCCGGTTTAGGGAGAATACGGCTCAAAGTAAAAGCTTCGGCTTCTGTCATCATCCGATTTCCAAGAACGACCAATGAACCGCTACAAATTTAAACAAACGCGCTGATTGGTAGATTGTCAAGATCTGTTCGCCCTCTATCTGTAAGATGAAAATTACTACTTTTCCGTAGCATTCGTAATACATCCTAAACTCTTAATCCGTCAAATTTAGTTATGCCTACGAATGTTATGTTATAATTTAACATGTTACTTCTATTTTTCTTTAAATATCAATAAAAAATAATAGTTTTTAAATGAATAAATAAACAATAAATATTTGGAATTTACAAGTACAATTTTTTCTTTATATATATATATATATATATATATATATATATATATTTCTCTCTGTACATATTGTTTCAGAAAATTTAGTAGGAAGTTAAAAGTTATTTTAATCAGAATCACCCTTGTGTGTAATGATAATAATTCAAACTGAATTATTTATTTTACTTCATTTTATTTATTTTTTTTTTTTTTTATCTTAGAAGAAGGAAAAATAGCTGGAAAATATCTTTATTATCTCTTTTACAAAATGAATTATTTTCATTTGTAAACTGAATGATTTACCATTGTAATATTTATGTGGTCTGTTTTTAATTGGTATCAAATTCAGGAAGTTTTGCTTTATCCAGGCACTCCTAAATTATTCGAAAGATTTTAAGTAGAGTAAATTCGACATTATAGCTATAAAAATTTTCTTCTGTGACTATATTCAATTTTTACTTTTATGAAGAGTAAAAGTAAAAAAATCGCAGGCAACACCGAACGAAGCTGACAGCCAGTTATGATAGTTATTTTGTTCGCCTGTCTGTGATGACGTGAACAGACAGCCGTAAGTCTATCTTATAGATGGCAACGGTATCGCAGACAGCATGGGCAACGTCGAGGCCGGTACTATAAAAACTGTACGGGGCATATGATACGAAAATTTCAAGAAATTCGTTGCACATGCGATCGATCACCGCCTGAAAGACCTTCTGTTCCTGTCGAGACTACTGCGGAAAGTCCATCAGACGATAAACGAAGTAGGGTGCACGCAATGTTTCATACGTACTACAGTTGCCGAATTCTATGATCTGCAAGATTCTGCGCTCTATTCTCCAAATGTTTCCATATCGGTTCCAACGTGCCAAGAGTTGCAAGTGGGGGCTAACAAACTGTGGCTAGATTTTGCGAAGAAATTTCTTATCCGGTATGACGAGGGCAGTTGGCCTTTACGCATTCTGTGGACGGACGAGGCTCCCATTTCATTAACTGGAAACGTGAATTCGAAATCAAGCATACCTTAATCTTTTCTTCTCGTTTCAAAGTAGAATCAGTAGACTTTATTTAGAGTCAAAGAGTCAGTGTGAAATTTGACGTTATTAAAAACGAAAGTAGGGTCTCTGATAGGCACAGTTGTTTTTTCTTTTCTTTTTTAATTGTCTGCCTGGCGTTGACGCTTTTTGTGTGACAGATACAGTTCCAACGCTATTTACGGATTTTTGCTATGGAGATCACATTCCAATAAAATAAGCAGGTGTAGCCATTTGAAATTTTATTACTGTAACCGTAACTATTAGAGTTTCATTGTTGTTCTTTTATATATTTCTTGAGCTGATACCTCAAAATATCTTCCATCAAACTTTTATTTTGTTTCTATTAATCATATGATAGATGTGGTCTCATATTTTTAATAATCATTCTGTGTGTGTGTATATATATATATATATATGTATATGTGTGTGTGTTTGTATGTATAAAGAAAAGAAAAATACTGGTATGAGATTTGCTCCAAATTCCCATACGTGCTATATATATATATAAATATGTGTTATATAAAAACTCTAAATAATTAGATTAAACACAATTAATGAATAATTTGTTTTTAATTTTAACCCTTATCGCTCGTATGTCCCTTCTGAGGGGACATTAAAAAATCGAGCCACGCCTTAAGGTGTTCCTCTGCAAATGAAATGTTATTTTTCTAAAACGTGTAACTATAGGTTACCTTTCGGTTACCGGAAAATTTTAACAGAAAGATTTATTTTATTTAATGATGAAGTAAAATAAAACAAATTATTACAATTTTTCGGTAGCCAAAAGGTAGTAAGTTGGAAACTATACGTGTGACGTTTTAAAGGAACGCCAAAAGGCGTGTCTTACTGTTCAAAATAGGAAAATATTCCGAGCGTTAAGGGTTAAAATCAATCTCAATGAATTGGCTTCAAATCTATTATACCTACATAAAATGAAAACTAGTGAGAAATTTTTATCCTCTCGCTACGTATTTTTTTTTCTTTCTTTTTTTTAAAAATCAAAATAGTTTTTTTTTTTTTTTTTTTACGTATTTCAAATCTACATATATTTTAGAGTACAAAATTTTTTTTGTAAAAGTGTTTTTTTTTTTTTTTTTTTTTTTTTTTTTTTTTTTCAATATAGAATGCATCCTCGCGGAAATCGCGGGTTGCGCAAATTTTGTTACTTCTACGTTCCCCGTGGAAATTGCGGGATGAGCAGCGAGAGGGTTAATGGCTAAATAAGCTATTTTAATAGCATTACAATAAAATAATTGTAGTAGATATTTGCAATTACATATTTTCCAGCGATATGCCTGTTAATAAAACACATAATAAATTCATACTTGCAAACCTAACCCGGAAGATTGTTAGTCCCGCCCCTTTCCGCTTATTTTTTTACTCCAGTCTTTTTTAAAAGTACTATTCTTCTTATTCAATCGTAAAT
This sequence comes from Salticus scenicus, assembly GCA_963930645.1. Classification (NCBI taxonomy): domain Eukaryota; kingdom Metazoa; phylum Arthropoda; class Arachnida; order Araneae; family Salticidae; genus Salticus; species Salticus scenicus. The sequence goes on along the minus strand of OZ005662.1, from coordinate 129,672,391 downwards.
ATATTTGAAGTGAATTACTCTAAAAATTAAGTCGTGTACAAAAAGGGGCGGGAACAACAATCTTCCGGGCTATGTTGGCAAGTATGATAAATTGTATATTTAATTAAAAAATATTTTATTGATATAGACATTATTGACGAGTGGCAAGATCGATCAAATCCTAACCTCTGGTGTTATATACCTCTTGACTGTAAATATTAACCTATGGAAAACTGATCATTGTAATTCTATTTGGTTTTGCAATATTCTCGAGGATGGTTAAGTTTTGGGCAGCTGTTTAAATAGAAGTGATAAAATTTATGTGAAAATATTAGCCTTCTCGAATTTCATTTAAAGGACTGAAATGGTCTAAATTTTAATAAAATAAAATAAGTTATCGTAATTGTTTTTAAATCCGAAATAAGAGGTTCTCATTTATAGTTGCCATCTTAGAATATTTTGGCTACCAGAAAATTTTAATAAAATTTTTTATTTTATTTTTTTAGTGAAAACCATTACAGTTAACTGATTAAAGAAAATAAATATTTCTGTTAAATATTTGAGATAACCAAAGGGTGCGAAGTTCGCAACTGAGATCTCAAACCAAGTGAAAATTGTGTTCTGTGCTTTTAAAACATTTGCGTACACTAAATTTTAAGAATATTCGGATATCGAACTCTCCGTCCTTTTTCCAGGACACTTCCATGAATGAGAAATTTTCAAATTTATTGTTACACTGTTTTCATAAAATAATCTTTACCCTGTGTAATCATGCATACTTACCAACCTAACCCGGAAGAGTGTTTGTTCCTGACGCTTTTTTGTACACCCCTTAATTTTTAGAATAATTTTCTTCAAATGTATTTGTGATTAAATATAAAGAAAAGGACTTAAAAAAAAAAAAAAAAAAGTATGAAAAAAGAGGCGGAAAGGGGCGGAACTAACAATCTTCTGTGTTAGGTTGACAAGTATGATCGTGCATATTACTACAAATATACCAGAAGTATTTCTGCATGAAATTAGTGGTGGTAAAGAAAGTGGTACTTTCTTATTTATGAGAAAATCCTGAAGAATGCGCGGAGTGTACGACACCTGCATATTTAATAAAAAATAAAGAATCTACGAAACTTGGGCTTAAAAATCCTGAATTTAGACATAATTAAGTATTTTTTCAATATTCCCCCTAAATTTAATTATAGTGTCTGAATTTAGGTTTAAGGTATAAAAACTTGCACTCTTGAACATCCTATTGCAGATGTTTATTTTATTTATTTATTTATTTTTTTTTTTTAATTTGACATCTTTAAGCGGGGCATAGGTATTTACTTTTTAAAATGTAATTTTTTACTCCTGTGATAAAATTATATAATCATATTTAATAACTTAATTTTTTCTTTATCACATAGTTTCACTGTTGTTTTCTGTATTTAGCTTTTTAATCGGTTGTATAAATAAAATTATTTATAATTTTAAAATATATACTGCATTAATAGATTAATATGTTAATTAAGATGTTAATTTAATACAGTCGTATATGCAATTTTATTTAATCCCTTTATTGATTTTTTTTTTTTTTTTAATAGCATTAACAACATTTAAAATGGTGTGATGAAGTGCATTAATGCAACGATCCTAGTCTCCGCCTTTTTTTCAGGAGACTTCCAAGGATAAGAAATTTTCGCCTTTTTTTTGCCACTACTTTTTTTTTAGAGTCATCTTCATTATATTTTTAAAGCAATGCTTCGTGATTAAACAGTATATAATTTCTTATAAAAACTGTGACAGCAAAAAACGTATAAATTTCTCATTTCTCAAAGTTTCCAGAAAAAAAATCAGGGGACTACGACCCCTGTTAATATTGTCGTGTCTGTAAATTTATGTAAAAGTCAATATGTTCCTTAACAATATTTCGGTTTTATTTTGTTTGGTGCTGTAATTTTATTTTATTTGTTTATTTTCGAAATTAGCGTATGGACTAAATAAAAATTTATTTTATTTGAAAATGATATAATAACTTTAAAAAAATGGTGGATACATTAAATATTCATTAATATATATATATATATATATCCACATGTGCATACTTGTCAACCTAACTCGGAAGATCGTTAGTTCCCGCCCCTTTTGTACACCACTTAATTTTTAGAGTAATTCTTTGCAAAGATATTTACGATTAAATAAAACTTTAAAACCTTGGTAAATTCAAAGACCAGTGCAATTTCTTCACCTTCCCGCTGGCGAATTTCTAAAAATTTATCCGGATAATCCGGAATACCATGAATTAATATCGAAAGAGTTTGATGAGATGAATGTTGTTATGAAGCCAAAAAATTCTGTCGCTCCTCTCAAAGCTGTTATTAGGGGTCTCCCTATAAATATTCCCATTCTCGAATTCGAGGATGGCCTTTCCGAGCTAAACTTTGAAGATCCCAAAGTTTCTCAGTTAATTAGCTTTAAAACTATATCACCTCTCCCGCTCTTCCATATTCAACTCATGTTAAATGAGCACTCCAAAGAAATTTCTTAACTCGATAGATTTCTTTATTTTTGTATCAATGTTGAAAATTATAAAAATCCCATGCGCACGATGCAATGTTTCAACTGTCAATTTTACCATCACTCGTCCATAAATTGCAGAACGAAACCGCGTGTGCTCAATGTTCAGGAATCCACGAATCTACAAATTGTACTCACGGAAAAGGAAGAATTGACCTGGATAAGCTTAAATGCAGTAGTTGTGGGGGCGATAACCCTGCTAGCTATCGAGGATGCCCTTGTTTCCCGAAAATAGAAGAAAAGCACACACACCCAGACCGTAACCCTCGACATCATCGATGTCGAGGGTTACGCCCAGACTCGTGCAATCCGAAATCTTCTACTTTCAGATCGTCAAACTCCATTCCTACTCCTCAAAATCAGCCTGTCTCGCAAGTAAATGAATTATCTGAACTCTCTCTTTTAATTTTAGAAATTTCTAATGAATTTAAAGTTAATATTTTCAGTGAACTTCTTAAAAAACTCAGAAATAATTTAAATAAAATTAAAAATTGCAGTGATTTGCTTGCAGTGAAATCTTTTCCAAAGCCTCCGGTGGTCAGATCACTCTTGGGCCTTAGGGAGTTTGAGGTTTTTCCAGAAGTGGAAATTGTGTGAACTCTGTCATTGTTTTCGTTTATTTAATAAATTTTTAATCAATAAATTTAAATTAATATTTTTAACCCGTTAGTAGTCGCTATCGACAGCGCCACCTATTACAGAATGCGAACTTTTTATTCAACTGTCACCGATAATTTTAAGGAGTGATGTGATCGACGTTAAATCCATTTTATTCGCGTTTTATGTATATCAAATGCCACTTCTAAATTTTTTTGGTGGCTATTGAATAAAAAAATCTGGAAAAACTGAAGGATGGGCGGGAAATCGACCAACTAGCGACTACTAACGGGTTAATATAAAAAGTTATAAATTACAAATAATTTCTAATTTCTAATTCTAATTTATTTTTTATTTAATAATATTTAAAAAAAAAAAATTAAATAAATTTTGAAAATTTTACTTTTGTTTGGTATAACCTCTCTTAATTTCATATGTCAAACTATTTTTTGTCTTTTCTCTTCTTTTTGTTGTTTGTTTTAGCCTACTCCTGAGTTTCACTCCTCTTAGTCTCTATCAAGCTTCCGGGGGTAGATGCGTTCTTAATGCAAAAGTGCTACCCAGCAAAACTGTTCAATCGTATTTAAGGGGGTGCATCACGGATCGTCAAGGTCATCCAAAGCCTGTGTTATTCTATGGCGAAATTTGTTTATAGAATTACACATTACCTAATGAATTTTTTTGAATTCTGTTTTCACAATCAGAAAATTCACAACCATACACTGAAGACCCGTGAAACAAAAACTGTTATATTTAATTTTTAACCCTTTATTTTTAAGCTGTAAAATGCGAAAAATACACTTATGTTGCTTTACTAGCCTCTAACTTATCAACAAATTGCAATATCTGAAATCTGTATAGCGTGTCGCTTTCTCAAGAAAACCAAGCTTTTTATTGATGTTTTTATAAATTGTTTTATTTAAATCTCTATTAATGAGAATATAAGAAACTTTAATTTTTAAATTGAAAAACCTCAATTTCAGCAGATTTCTCCGCCTCCCATCGGAAACGCCCCGCGAAACTTACGGGAAGTCATTAAGATTGATTGATGATATCGTTCATGTCGAAAGGGGAAGGGGGATAATGGTGTCGTTAAAACATACTTTCTGGGTCCACACAGAATTTTTCTTTTTCAGAGTCCAAATGCATTAAAGAAAAAAAAAAGAGAGAGAGAGAACTCTTTGCTTAAAAATCTAATATTTTTTTTATATATATTACAAAAAAAAAAAAAAAAATGTTTGTGTCTCCGACTACCTCTTTACGAAATCTGAACGCAAAAAGATGCGAAATAACTCAAGGACTCAGAATTGAGCATTTAAATAAAATTATTTCAATTAATTAAAAGACATTAAATAAAATTCTGTAATAGTTTTAGAATTATTAAATATTTAATTAAAAATATAAAAATAAATAAATAAATAATAATAATAAATAAATAAATGAACTTATGAGTTTATTAATTAATTTAATTAATTTATTTTGTCTTTGGCATAAATTCATTTACACGCGAAAAATAAAAATAAAATAATAATAATAGTAATGATAATACATACAAACATATATATATACAACGGCAACGAACGCCTGCAGAATTTCAAAGTGTTCGCTGACGATGACGCGAGTTCCATGATTTTTGCTCACCCAAAAAGTGCTCAATGCGCCTAAAGAAGTTTTCACTTCAAAAAGCTTGAAGCTGCTATGAAATCTCACATCAACAGATAGGAGCTCTCATAGCCCGTACTTTTAATTTTTTTTTGTCGATGTTTTGGCGTATTATATTATTATTCATTTATTTTATTTAATATGTTTTTGTTTTTTAATAGTATATGTAAATAATGAAAGAAATACAACTGAAAGCAAGAAAACGATAAATTCATTTGTCAAATACCAATATAAAATATGTTACAGCATCGAAAAATGTATCTGAAAACTCATTTGATGTTAAACTTAAAAATAATCCACGGGAGATAACACAGGCCGACATGTAAAATTTTGATTTTATAATTTTGGCTGATATTTATGTTTTTTGGTTTTCTGAAACCGAAAGTGAAGCCAGTTTGTCTCTATCACGTATAGATTTTTGTCAAAACAGGGTACAATTTCTTCCATTACTCTTCCACCAATATAATTATATAATAAGTTTTATAGTATTTCTCCATGATTAAGTAATCATAGAGGCCTATTCTTGAAATTGTGAAGCCCTAGTGCGACTTAAAACCATATCAACCAACCAACAAACCGATTGTTATGTTGGTATATATAAGAAATCGTGTCGGTAAACACCCTAGAGAAAAATGGGTTGCATTTTCGGTTTCAGCATATCAAAAAACATAAAGGTCAGCTGAAATCATCAAATCAAATTTTGTAAACTTCATTTTTGTATGCCTGTGTAATTAAACATATTATCTGATTGAATAATAGACAAATGAGAGAAGGCACATAGAAATCAGAAATAATAATTGATTAACCAATCAAATTAAAAATTACTAAATTTGTCTGATATTTTGTAATGTTGTTTTTTTCAATAAAAGTTTATTTGTGTATAGCTTTGAATTCTTTTTCCTATTTATTTGTACAGCAGTTTTATTTTGTTTGATATCTTAATAAAAACAAATGTACAGAGAGTAATTAACAAATGCTTTTGCCAATATTCATACTTGTAGTTTAAAATGCGCGCATATACACATATATATATATATATATATATATATATATATATATATATATAATACTGACCAAATTGGCTTTTGTGTGTTGTGGCAATTTTTTCATCTGTTTATTTTTCGTCTAATTAGGGACTATCTATCATACTAATGAATGTATCTGTGCAAAGGGCGATATATATATGAAGGATAAAATTTATAAACAAAATTCTTTCCTTTTTAATATTATAGTTGAATATAAAACTTTATTCTATGTTTTCCTTTTTCAAAGAAAATTCCAAATTTCAGTCACGATACAAAATATTTAGATTATGAATATAAATATTTTGAAATCAATATACTATTTTATTTCTTAAATTTCAATTTTTTTGCTGATATTTTTTTCAATTAAAGTATTTTTAGGTTTTAGAGTTTGAAAAAGTCTGTTCTATTGCCGTGCACATACAAAGTATTTTAGTATGATAGGGGTTGTGATTTAGGTCTTGTTAATATTAAACCGTAACTTAGCTTTGTTTCTTATTATGTTCAAAAATAAGAATATTAAAAAATTAACATGTCATTATTATTTATTATTATTATTATTATTTGTAATTAAAGTATTTGTAACTTTCAATGCTTCTCCTCTTTTTTACTTTCTCTTACCCATAAGGTAGAGAAAGTATTGTTTTTGGGTCAAATTTTCGGACGCGAGATTTTGTTATATTTACACGTTTGAGGTACCCTGAATACGAAAATCGTGTTTTTAGCAAATGGTCTGTGTGTTAGTCTGTTATCAGCATATCTCAAAAACAAATTATGGCAGAAAGTTCAAACTTGGTATTCTAAATGTGTATCATATAGGGATGCTACAGTAAGCTTTTCGTTAAGATCAAGCAAATGGTTCGTGTACAGGGACAATCAAGAGAATTCTAATACATTACGTCTATGGGGGAAATTGCAGGTAAGTAGAGTTTAACGTCTATAGACTGCACTAAACCAAATGAAACGAATATATATATATTTTGTAATAGAGATAGTCAACTGGGAAAAAAAAATTGTGTATGTAGGAGCCTCGCCTCCCCCACTGGGGGGGGGAGTCCCCCGTCGAGGGGAGTAAATTTTCATGATGGGTATCTTTCAAAAGAGCTCGCCAATACCTTTAAAACGAATGGTTGAACCATCGATCTGCGATAATTCAAAACAAAGTTATCGATTTTTTTTTTTTTTTTTTACTTTTAACGAAAAAAAAAAGCTTATACCTCTACTGATTTGTGTACAGGGACCCCCTAAAATATTCCAAAGCATTGCGTTCTATGACAGGCATTTCTATAAACCCTATTTTCATACCCTTACTGTACAAAAATCTTAATGAAATTGAAATATGTTATACAAGTTCACTATCGGATGTTCCCTGTTGAATATGGAGTTTACACCTCTACTAATTTGTGTACAGGGACCCCCTAAAATATTTCAAAGCATTGTGTTCTATGAGAGGCATTTCTATAAACCATATTTCCATACCCTTACTGTACACAAATCTTAATGAAATTGAAATATGTTATACAAGTTTACTATCGGATGTTTCCTGTATAAAATGGAGTAAATACCACCACTGGGGGGGGGGGGAAGTCCACCCTCGAGGGGAGTAAATTTTCATGATGGGTATCTTTCAAAAGAGCTCGCCAATACCTTTAAAACGAATGGTTGAACCATCGATTTGCGATAATTTAAAACAAAGTTATCGATTTTTTTCACTTTTAACGAAAAAAAAAAAACTTAAAAAAAAAAAAAAAATCGTTTTTTTTTTTTTTTTTTTTTTTTTTTAATTGAGAATAAAATGGACTTTTTTGGATATTTAGTGTCATACTACTTCTCTAATATGGAAATCGTCTGCATTATTGTAAAAGATATTTTTTTTTTAAATAATAATTTTAATAAATTCTTTTTAAAAAATAGAATTATTTTTTAATAACCGAATTAAATTCTATATAAATGTAGGTGCGTTAATGAAACGGGGGGTTGAGGGGGGCGGTAGCCCCCCTCACACAGAATTAATTATCATACAAAACTCTTCCGAAGCCTAATTTGAATTGTTTAACATAGGTTTACATATCATCGTTATCTTACCTCTTAATCTCCAACCTATATTTATAGTATTAAAGTTCAGGGTAAGAGAAAGTCGTGTGAGTGACACACCAGATTATTTTTTTTCTTTTTTTTTTCAACATTCCGTTATTTTTAGTTATTTATTTATTTATTTTTTATTTATTTATTTATTTATTTATTGTAGAATGCTTTGAAACTGATATAATGTTATTCAAGGTAGCTATGGCACGTTTTCTATTAAAAATGATATAACTAACGCAAATCTCCGGCAAAATAATAATAATAACAATACAAAAGCATAAAATTCTAACGGAATAATTATCTTATTTTCATTTTGTGTCCATTTCAAATTATTTTTTATTATAGTATAGTGTTGTAATTATGACGTCCCAACCTAAAACAGAGAATCTGAAACCTGTATTGCATTTGCTGTAAAATTAAAGCTATTATAATTAAAGCTATTATAATTCGTATTCATTATTATTATTATTAATTTAGAAAAAGTCTAGGTGGAATGGATTCTGTGAGAATCTTTTTAAGGGGTCCTAATCCATATTAACGTGTGTTTTGGAGAAAACGATGGAAAACTCCTAGTGCTAGGCTGACGAGTGCTGCCTGGAATCGAACCAAACACTTCTCATAGCTTAGAGAGTAAAATCTTTTGGTTAGTGGTAGGGTTACTATTCGAGAAAATGTGTTAATTAAATTAGTAATTCAATGAAAATCGAATAAGCGCTCTTTGTATATTTAAACTGTGCTTCGAATGGGATATTCGCAGTATGCTGTTATGTCGTATGTATAAATCGTTGTCACAAAAGTTGCGCCAAATGGGTGCATGTTTATGCGGATCCCGGAAAAAGGGGCACCTGGGGAAAAAAAGGGCACTTTTTCGACTCGCAAATTAAGAAAAGTGCCCCTTTTCCCGAATCGCGGAAAAAAAAGATACCGGAAGAAAGGGCACTTTTTTAAATTGTTTCTTGTAAAATACTTCTAAATACGAACAATAGCAAAAATTTTTTGTTTTTACGAGGGGAAGGGGGGGGGGGAAGAGAGACAGATTAAACGAAAAAAATTCTGTTTCAGAACCCATGCATCATTCATATTTTATAAAACATTTTCCCCATTACTATGACATTTATATATATTGTAAAAAAAAAAGAGTCACAGGTTGATTTTTATATAAAAGGAAGTTACTAAAATAAATTAAAAATATGCATAGATAAAGAAAGATTTTCCAGCATTTTTGTGCTAAAAGAATTAGCTATCGTGGGTGAAATTGATAAAATATTTTTGATTTGATTTGACAAATTTGATTTTGTTTGTTATATCAGTGTCAAACAGCAGACAAACCAACCCATCATAGAGACATAGACGGTAGAAAGAGTCTGATTTGAAGTTTTTTCTTTAATATCATAAAGATTTTTTTTTCTTTTTTTTTTTTTTTTATTTAACTAATTTTATGACTTTAAAAAATTGTAAATTGTAATGTCTGGACATAACTTTAAAATAATAATAATTTGTTAAAAATAATTAAATAAAGGAATGAAAAATAAAACTATGGGTTAGGAAATATATAATAGTGCCGTTGGAGCGATGAAATTGTGAAGTTTGGAAGAGCAGAATTTAGAATTGCAGAAAACAGGGCAGTTTAGAATCACCTAGGAGGGGACCTCTGCATAGGATTGATTTTACTTAAAGTTGCAAGTAGAAAATTATTGAAATTATTAATTTTGTTATCCTAAATGTTTTATAATTTATTGCTTTTCCTTTCTGCAGAGATGTAAATTATTTTGGGAAATAATAAGGGCGGTGGGGGATGAGGTTCTAAACTAAAAGCCTTGTAAATATTCCAACTTCACGGGTGTTATTTATCATAGATCCACAGTTAAAGTATCAGGAAATGAACGTATTATTTTACTTTTTAAATTTTAACGTTTTTTTAATTAAAGTATTTGCAGCTCTGCGTGTGTCGGATTATATTCCATCAAAATTCGAAAATTACATTAAAATTAGACCCAAAAATAAATAAATAAATAAATAAAATTTTTCCTTGAACTGTAATTCTACTTAATTAAATCTTAAAACTGTTTAGACTCAAGACTAAAATTTTAAGGGAGGAACAGGAAAATGTCATATTGTAATAAAATAATGAAAGAAAATTATATTGAATATTTACTGAAAAATTTTAAAAAGGTTTTCATTATATATATATATATATATATTGCATATTAAGTTTTAAGATCAATAGCATAAGATAATAAAAATAATGTACTTAAAAAAAATCTAAAATTGCGGAACATTTTTAGAACATATGGAACAGTTTTATTTCACATGTATTTCTTTGTAAGAGGGATACTCCCCTCCTCCATCAAACCCACTCATTTATAATGCATAATTGTAAAAATAAACAAATGAATAATAATCAAGGCTGTTACTAATTTGATTTCAAACTTGACAACCTTGCTCAAAATTTTAAGTGGCAACCTAATACGAACTTCAAAATACCACTTTTGAATTTCCTGCAGTTATCTGTTTTTATGTTATTCTGATAACAGATATATATACAGATCAACCGCTAAATAATGGACTTTTATAATCAGGGAACATCAAAATGTGATATTATGAACAAAAAAAAAAAAAAAAAAAACTATAGTTGAGAATAAAACTACTAAAAGTAATTCGTTTACATACAGTATGGATATGAAAAATTAATTTTGCTTCGTGAGCAAGTGTTCGTCGGCATAATAAAATATAGCAAAGCACTTCCATCAATTACATTCAATACAAAAGAGCGTTTAGCTTAATTTTGGGTAGCTCTGCATATTGTCGATAAACAATGTTGTGTATTTAAATTTATTCTTACTTGAAAAACTTCTATCACAAAATTAGTTATAATTCCAGCAATTTCCAAGTATAGCCTCAATATATCCAAATACTTTGGAGCTCTGTAAACGAATGATGAATGATTTCCATACCACAATCTACACAAAACATGCTTTTATGCATTTAAAAAAAATTGTTACTCACTTTTGTTTAATCAGCCTATTGATGTTAAATTGTACTTATCAGAACATAATTTATTTGAACTTTGAACCCCATAAACATCATGTATTTGAATTCTCTTGGATATTCCTGTACGTGAACCATTTGCTTTGTCTCAAGGAAAAAATTTAGTGTAGCATATTTATATGAAACCCATTTAAAATACCAAGTTTGGACTTTCTGCTATTATTTGTTCTTGATATATGCTGATAACAGACAGATACACAAACAAACCAACCGCTAAACACATTTTCCAATTCAGAGGATTTCAAAACGTATAATTATATAATAAAGAAAAAAAAAATCAATTTCGAAAATTTGACCCAAAAACAATACTTTCTTTACCCTGTGTACACGTGAAAGAAAGTAAATAGTTAGAATTAAAAAAAAAAAACTTTTGAGTAAACATATTTCCTATTAAAACTTAAAAAAAAAAAAAAAAAAAAAAAAAAAAAAAAATCAACCACTATTTTTTAAAACACACTACCGTGGGTTTGAATCTTTCGACAAGAGAGAGAGCTATTTTATGTAGTATAAATAATTCAATAAACATTTTTTTTATAATATTCATATATTTTATGCATGTATTTATAATTTAAAAAAAAATATTTTCTTCTGTTCCGAAACATTTTGTGTAAAGAATTTTCATTTATTCATTTAATAAGATTAAATTTCTTGACATTAGAATTTAAATCTTAAATCTATTTATTTTAGTGATTTACGTTTCACAAAATATTTCACTGAGCGATGCGATAGTTTGTATATTTTTTTAGCGGCGTTCTTGTAGATAATTGAATACAGGTGGGAAACTGTCTCTTATCACCTCTGTCACCCCACAGCTAGGAGAGGAAGTGTCAAAATAATTAAGGTAGTCAAGAAGATAATTTTTCAACTAATAGGGGAATTCTACTATTCACTGATTGGAGCTCTTGGCTGTCAGTTTTTAAAGTTAGGCCAACCCCAATTTTTTCTTAGAACCTGGGCGGCCATGTTGAATAGAAATCTTCATTTCCGGATGCACGCCCTTAAGAAGAATAGTACTTTAAAAAAAGACTAATGTGAAAAAATAGGCGAAAAGGGGCGGGGCTAACAATCTTTCGGGTTAGGTTGGCAAGTATGTAATGGCCATGAAGCTATATTACCATGGCAGGGATGGAACACGGGCGCAGAATTCATACCACTATCAATGTAAGAAAAATTTCTACCTCTTAAATCAACGATATTATAGTTAGAGAAATTTCTTAAACAGATTCCGGTATGAATTCTGCGCCCGTGTTCCATCCCTGCCATGGTAATGGCATTTGTTTTTAAATAACCGGAGATTTTTTTTTTTTTTTTTTTTTTCGGTTTTTCTTTTCGAAAGAAAATTTATCGTAGAGTATATATTTATTAATTATAAAATACTTTAAAATTACAATATATCACTCATTTAATTTTCAGGAAAAAAAATAACTTTTTATCATGATTGATAAGCTAAAAAACATTTATGAAAAATCTCCCGGTATTAGATTTCTCTTAGAAAACGAGAGACTTGGCACCGACGTTAGAGAATTTGTTTTCATAGAATTAAGCTCGTTAAATTAAATTATTTGAAGTTATACTTTACAATGATACTCACTAATTCTTTTTTTCTTCACCCCAATATATTACACTGTTTATTTTATTTATTTATTTATTTATTTTTTTATGTTGCTTTTGTGATAAAAATAGCTAAGGAGAATAAATTTACAGGGATGGAACACGGGCGCAGAATTCATACCACTATCAATGTAAGAAAATTTTCTACTTCTTAAATCGACGATATTATAGGTAGAGAAATTTCTTAAACGGATTCCAGTATGAATTCTGCGCCCGTGTTCCATCCCCGAATTTAGTGAAAACAAAATCTTGTAGGAATTCTCAGTGGTTGTTGTCTCCGCCTTTCTTCAGGACATTTTCAATAATAAAAATTTTCGCCTTTTGCAACCACTTTTTCCTTAGAGGAATATTAATTGCTTTTTTTAAATTATAAGTAGTGATTAAACAATATAGAAATCATTGTATAAAAATAGTGGTAAAAAAAATTGTATAAATACTTTTACTTACTAATAAATACTGTACTTTTTAAAGTGTTCTGAAAAGAAGGCGGGGTCTACGACCCCTGAAGAAGACCCTCGTTTCAGACGATTTAAATTTCCTCATTACGATTAAGAATTACCAATTTCTTTTATCATACGTAACACTATGAATAAGTTTTTAGAATTATACGACTTATAGTCATAGATATTTTCTAGTTTACTTAATATAATAAAATAAAATAGTGTATAAAAATCAAGTATGTGGAAAATCCCATTATGTAGACGAACCTTAATTTTAGGCGTGTTCGTGTTTATTGTTGCACAACTTTCACTAGAGTTTTTTGTAAAATTCTTGTGCTCCCCTATTCCCCCCCCCCCTTTTTTTTCTCAAACATCCAGAAATGCGTCTTTCTCTCTCTCCCTCTCTCTTTGGGATGGGGTAAAAAATTTGTGATATTGAATATTATTATATAAAATTGACAGGATGCGAGTTGAGCTTTGAGACTTGTTTCTTTTAAATATCTGGGTAAAGAACTATAAAAAAGGGAAATTATTTATAATCTTAATAATGTAATTTGAAATAGTATTTGTATACAGTATACATCAGAGGGTAATATTATTCGGGAAAACGATTATGGGAAAATTTCAAAAGTGTTGTTCATGTAGTTAAAAAAGAAACTTTAAGATTAAAAATATTTTAATATTATAAAAAATTAAACCTAAAATATAATATTTTTTATTTATCCACACCAGTAACAGAATATGCTTTATATTATTAATCTTTCATGGCTCGAATAGTGGACTTAGACTTAGCTGATTAAACTTTTAACACGAAGCAAATGTGCCCATGTGTATGACTTGCTGCGTGAAGACCAAAATCCATAAATCATGTTAAGTAAATTCGGTTATTACAATACAGTAATTTAACGTTTTAACACAATTTATCTCTCAGTTTGATTCCTATAAAGCGTATATTCCATAACGTATAATTTTTATTTTCCGAACTTACTGTGTATTACAGCAAAGTACTGGAATCACGACAAAAATTTGTATCTAAACATTTTGAGATCTTCTGAGTTTATTTATTTTTCTTTTTACGGTGGTGTGTGTATGTGCGGGAGTGAAAACCGTGACGTCCAGACGCTTTGTTCAAATGAACTGAAAGAGGGTATGTATGCTTAGGTCACCGTAGCACGAACTGTAATTATTTTGGTGAGTTTAGACCTTATAGTCTTTTTTTTTTTTTTTTCACATAGAGTCAAAAAAAAAATAAAACTTTATCACTATGGCCCAAGAGCTCATTTTATTTAAAATACGATGGCGTCTAACTGCCTAAATCGATTGAGCTAAAAATTTATATACATGTTGTAGGTCCCCATTGCACGAGTTGTGTAGATTTCTTTTTTAATCTAGCACTTGTACTTTTTTTAATAAGGACAAGAAAGGATAAGAAAAATTCATCATTATGGTTTAAGGGTTCATATTATTTAAATTGCGGTAGCGCCTACAAGCAGTATTCGAATGAACTGAATATTTATACACGTATTATAGATCCCCATCACACAAACTGTATGAATTTTTAAGAATCTAGCACATAAAGTTTTTTTTTTTTCTTTTTCATAGCAGGGATACAGCGAAAACTTATTTATCATTATGGCTTACGGATTGAAATTATTTAAAGTGCAATAGCGTTTGAATGTCTCATCTGATTGGAAGAAAACTTTATGCACATGTTATAGGCCACCGTCGCACGTACTTTATATATTTTCGTGAATCTAGCACATTTAAATTTTTACAGTGATACGAAGAACAATACTTTATCGTTATGATTTATGGGCTCAAGTTATTTAAAATTCCGTATGTTAATTTAAACAACATACTATACATATAAAAATAGTCAAACAACTTATTATAATTTTTTTATTCTGTTTACTTAACGAATTCTCTTAATTTTATTCATTTATACAACTGTTTATTAATTAATGTTCAGAAAGTCGAGTAGAATCATTTCAGGTTTTTTTCTTCTTAATTACAAATGACGAATTAAATTACATTTTAAAATAAGTCTCTCACTAAAGTGTTTCCATAAAACATTACATTTAATTTAAGCAGTACAAGCTACACTATACAATATGCAAAAAAATAGATAACGAGATTAGAGAAATAAATTAACGAGAAAAAATTGGGAAAATTATTTAATGTTTAAGGAAAAGCATTTCCATTATTGAACAGTATGATCTACGTGCTTCATAAAAACACCAAATTATTTAACAAACTCGTGATTATTCCAAAAAAGCACTACAGAATTGGCATTTAAATGCAAGAACTCGCAAGTTCTTGTATTTTATGGTGTTTATTCACGGTTTTGTATTTATTACACTTATGATTACATAACTAAAATTTATCATTAACATTCAAAACGGTAAATGCAACTGAATTTTATATATTCTCGCGTGATGTAAAGAGACAAATACATTAGGTTGGCAACTAAGTTCCTTCCGGTTTTTTAATTTTAACTTTATATCGGTTGGTTGGTTGGGTTTTACGTCGCACTAGTGCTGTGCAGATGGGCAATTGGCGACGATCTGGGACACACCCCTAGAGGTGGTCCGGAGACATGACATCACAATTTTGAACCTACACGGAAGGGATGGCTCTCCCGCTTCGGTGAACCCCAGAGGTATAATTTTTTATGGGAACATGGAGGGCATTGCAGCCACGACAGATTTTACGTGCACCAGCCACCATTAGTGTACACGACGGTCTTTGGCCGGCTCGAGTACCGAACCCGCAATCTTCCAATTACGTGGCCGGCGCTCTACCGACTGGGCTACCGCGGCCCCACCTTTTTATCGGAATCTAAGTTTTATTTTTCTTCGAGTTTACTTTTTTCTTTTTGTTTTTCTTTGAGTTAGTTTTTTTAAAGAAAGAATTCTCCAGGATAAACTTAAATGCAGTAGTTGTGGGGAAGATAACCCTGCTAGCTATCGAAGATGCCTTTGTTTCCAGAAAATAGAAGAAAAGTACACACCCCCAGACTCGTGCAATCCGAAATCTTCTACTTTCAGATCGTCAAACTCCATTCCTACTCTTCAAAATCAGTCTGTCACGCAAGTAATTGAATTATCTGAACTCTCTCTTTTAATTATTGAAATTTCTAATGAATTTAAAGTTAATAGTTTCAGTGAACTTCTTAAAAAACTCAGAAATAATTTAAATAAAATTAAAAATTGCAGTGATTTGCTTGCAGTGAAGTCTTTTCCAAAGCCTCCGGTGGTCAGATCACTCTCGGGCCTTAGGGAGTTTGAGGTTTTTCCAGAAGTGGAAATTCTGTGAACTCTGCCATTGTTTTTATTGATTTAATAAATTTTTAATTTATAAATTTAAATTAATATTTTTAATAAAAAAAGTTATAAATTATAAATAATTTCTAATACAAATTTATTTTTCATTTAGTAATAATTAAAAAAAAAAAAAAAAAAATTGAAAATTTTACTTTTGTCCGGTATAACCTCTCTTAATTTCATATGTCAAACTATTTTTTGTCTTTTCTCTTCTTTTTATTTTTTGTTTTAGCCTACTCCTGAGTTTCACTCCTCTTAGTCTCTATCAAGCTTCCGGGGGTAGATGTGTTCTTAATGCAAGCTACACTATACAATATGCAAAAAAATAGATAACGAGATTAAAGAAATAAATTAACGAGAAAAAATTGGGAAAATTATTTAATGTTTAAGGAAAAGCATTTCCATTATTGAACAGTATGATCTACGGGCTTCATAAAAACACCAAATTATTTAACAAACTCGTGATTATTCCAAAAAAGCACTACAGAATTGGCATTTATATGCAAGAACTCGCCAGTTCTTGTATTTTATGGTGTTTATTCACGGTTTTGTATTTATTACACTTATGATTACATAACTAAAATTTATCATCAACATTCAAAACGGTAAATGCAACTGAATTTTATATATTCTCGCGTGATGTAAAGAGAAAAATACATTAGGTTGGCAACTAAGTTCCTTCCGGTTTTTTAATTTTAACTTTATATCGGTTGGTTGGTTGGGTTTTACGTCGCACTAGTGCTGTGCAGATGGGCAATTGGCGACGATCTGGGACACACCCCTAGAGGTGGTCCGGAGACATGACATCACAATTTTGAACCTACACGGAAGGGATGGCTCTCCCGCTTCGGTGACCCCCAGAGGTATAATTTTTTATGGGAACATGGAGGGCACTGCGGCCACGACAGATTTTACGTTATCAGCCACCATTAGTGTACACGACGGTCTTTGGCCGGCTCGAGTACCGAACCCGCAATCTTCCAATTACGAGGCCGGCGCTCTACCGACTGGGCTACCGCGGCCCCACCTTTTTATCGGAATCTAAGTTTTGTTTTTCTTCGAGTTTACTTTTTTCTTATTGTTTTTCTTTGAGTTAGTTTTTTTAAAGAAAGAATTCCCCAGGATAAACTTAAATGCAGTAGTTGTGGGGAAGATAACCCTGCTAGCTATCGAGGATGCCTTTGTTTCCCGAAAATAGAAGAAAAGTACACACCCCCAGACTGGTGCAATCCGAAATCTTCTACTTTCAGATCGTCAAACTCCATTCCTACTCTTCAAAATCAGTCTGTCACGCAAGTAATTGAATTATCTGAACTCTCTCTTTTAATTATTGAAATTTCTAATGAATTTAAAGTTAATAGTTTCAGTGAACTTCTTAAAAAACTCAGAAATAATTTAAATAAAATTAAAAATTGCAGTGATTTGCTTGCAGTGAAGTCTTTTCCAAAGCCTCCGGTGGTCAGATCACTCTCGGGCCTTAGGGAGTTTGAGGTGTTTCCAGAAGTGGAAATTTTGTGAACTCTGCCATTGTTTTTATTGATTTAATAAATTTTTAATTCATAAATTTAAATTAATATTTTTAATAAAAAAAGTTATAAATTATAAATAATTTCTAATTCAAATTTATTTTTCATTTAGTAATATAAAAAAAAAAAAAAAAAAAATTGAAAATTTTACTTTTGTCCGGTATAACCTCTCTTAATTTCATATGTAAAACTATTTTTTGTCTTTTCTCTTCTTTTTGTTTTTTGTTTTAGCCTACTCCTGAGTTTTACTCCTCTTAGTCTCTATCAAGCTTCCGGGGGTAGATGCGTTCTTAATGCACAAGTGCTACCCAGCAAAACTGTTCAATCCTATTTAAGAAGAATAGTACTTTAAAAAAAGACTAATGTGAAAAAATAGGCGAAAACGGGTGGAGCTAACAATCTGTCGGGTTAGATTGGCAAGTATGTAATGGCATTTGTTTTTAAATAACCGGAGAATTTTATTTTTTGTTTTGTTTTTCATTTCAAAAGAAAATTTATCGTAGAGTATATATTTATTAATTATAAAATCCTTTAAAATTACAATATATCACTCATTTAATTTTCAGGATAAAAATAACTTTTTATCATGAATGATAAGTTAAAAAACTTTTATGAAAAATCTCCCGGTATTAAGTTTCTCTTGGAAAACGAGAGACTTGGCACTGACGTTAGAGAATTTGTTTTCAGAATGAAGCTCGTTAAATTAGATTATTTGAAATTATACTTTACAACGATACTCACTAATTCTTTTTTTCTTCACCCACAATATATTACACTGCTTATTTTTTTTTATTTTTATTTATTTTTTTTTATGTTGTTTTTGTGATAAAAATAGCTAAGGAGAATAAATTTAGCGAAAACAAAAACTTGTAGGAATCCTCAGTGGTAGTAGTCTCCGCCTTTCTTTCAGGACATTTTTAATAATAAAAATTTTCGCCTCTTTTGCTACCACTCTTTTCTTAGAGGAATATTTATTGCTTTTTTAAAATTATAAGTCGTGATTAAACAATATAGAAATCATTGTATAAAAATAGTGGTAAAAAAATTGTATAAATATCTCACTTTTTAAAGTGCTCGGAAAAGAAGGCGGGGTCTACGACCCTTGTAGAAGACCCTCGTTTCAGAAGTTTTAAATTTCCCCATTACGATTAAGAATTACCAATTTCTTTTATCATACGTAAGACTACGAATAAGTGTTTAGAATTATACGACTTATAGTCATAGATATTTTCTAGTTTACTTAATATAATAAAATAAAATAGGGTATAAAAATCAAGTATGTGGAAAATCCCATTATGTAGACGAACCTTAATTTTAGGCGTGTTCGTGTTTATTGTTGCACAACTTTCACTAGAGTTTTTTGTAAAATTTTTGTGCTCCCCTTTTCCCCCTGCCTCAACCCCCTTTTTTTTTTTCACAAACATCGAGAAATGCGTCTTTCTCTCTCTCTCTCTCTTTCGGATGGGGTAAAAAATTTGTGATGTTGAATATTATTATATAAAATTGACAGGATGCGAGTTGAGCTTTGAGACTTGTTTCTTTTAAATATCTGGGTAAAGAACTATAAAAAAGGGAAATTATTTATAATCTTAATAATGTAATTTGAAATAGTAATTATATACAGTATACATCAGAGGGTAATATTATTCGGGAAAACGATTATGAGAAAATTTCAAAAGTGTTGTTTATGTAGTTAAAAAAGAAACTTTAAGATTAAAAATATTTTAATATTATAAAAAATTAAACCTAAAATATAATATTTTTTATTTATCCACACCAGTAACAGAATATGCTTTATATTATTAATCTTTCATGGCTCGAATAGAGCACATTGACTTAGATGACTAAACGTTTAACACGAAACAAATCTGCCCATGTGTATGACTTGCTGCGTAATGTCCAAAATCCATAAATCATGTTAAGTAAATTCGGTGATTACAATACAATAATTTAACGTTTTAACACAATTTATCTCTCAGTTTGATTCCTATAAAGCGTATATTCCATAACATATAATTTTTATTTTCCGAACTTACTGTGTATTACAGCAAAGTACTGGAATCACGACAAAAATTTGTATCTAAACATTTTGAGATTTTCTGAGTTTATTTATTTTTCTTTTTACGGTGGTGTGTGTATGTGCGGGAGTGAAAACCGTGACGTCCAGACGCTTTGTTCAAATGAACTGAAAGAGGGTACGTATGCTCAGGTCACCGTAGCACGAACTGTAATTATTTTGGTGAGTTTAGACCTTATAGTCTTTTTTTTTTTTTTTTTACATAGAGTCAAAAAAAAAAACTTTATCACTATGGCCCAAGAGCTCAACTTATTTAAAATACGATGGCGTCTAACTGCCTAAATCGATTGAGCTAAAAATTTATATACATGTTGTAGGTCCCCATTGCACGAGTTGTTTAGATTTCTTTTTTAATCTAGCACTTGTACTTTTTTTAATAGGGATAAGAAAAATTCATCATTATGGTTTAAGGGTTCATATTATTTAAATTGCGGTAGCGCCTACAAGCAGTATTCGAATGAACTGAATATTTATACACGTATTATAGATCCCCATCACACAAACTGTATGAATTTTAAGAATCTAGCACATAAAGTTTTTTTTTACTTTCCGAACACTATAGTGAGGAAAGTATTGTAATCATGTCAAAAATCCGAATTTGAGATTTTGATGTTTCTATATGTTTCAAGGTCCAATGAGTCCGTTTTCACTATTTTTGCGATGATATATGTATGTGTGTGTGTATGTATGTGTGTATGTATGTGTGTATGTATGTGTGTATGTCTGTGAGTGAACACGCTAGCGTCTAAACGCTTTGTTCGAATAAGCTGAAAGTTGGTACGTATGTTGTAAGTCACCATAGTACGAACCCTATAGATTTTGGTGAATCTAGCACTTATAGTTTTTTTACAGGGACACAAAGAAACATTCTTTATCATTACGGCCTATGGGACCAAAATCCTAAAAGTGCGATAGCATCTAAACGCCTTATTCAATTTAACAAAAAATTTATACACATATTATAGGTCACAGATACTCAACCTGTATAGATTGTGGAGAATCTAGGACTTATAGTTTTCTTACAGGGACATAAAGAAAAATTCTTTATCATTATGGCCAATGGGGCCAAATTTTTAAAAGTGTGATAGCGTCTAAACGCCTTATTAATATAAACAAGAAATTTGTACACATGTTATAGGTCACACTTGCACACACTGTATAGATTTTGGTGAATCTAGCACTTACAGTTTTTTTACAGGGACACAAAGAAAAAATCTTTATCATTATGGTCTATGGGACCAAATTTTTAAAAGTGCGATAGCATCTAAATCCCTTATTCAATTGAGCTGAAAATTTATATGAATATTATAAATCACTATTGCACTAACTATAAGCATTTTGGTGAATCTAGCATTTATAGATTTTTACAGGGACACAACGAAAAATTCTTTATCATTATGATCTATGGGCTCAAAGTTCAGTAGCGTTAAATGAAACATCGTGTAATATATGAAGAAAAATACTCAAACACTCTATTATGGTTTTCTCCCTTTTGTTTGTTTAACAACTCCTCTTTCTTTACTTTATCTACAAAACTGTTAATTACTCAATGTTCGGAAAGTCGAGTGGAGTCACTCAAGATTTTTTCTTTTTCATAGCAGGGATACAGCGAAAAAATATTTATCATTATGGCTTACGGATTGAAATTATTTAAAGTGCAATAGCGTTTGAATGTCTCATCTGATTGGAAGAAAACTTTATGCACATGTTATAGGCCACCGTCGCACGTACTTTATATATTTTCGTGAATCTAGCACATTTAAATTTTTACAGTGATACGAAGAACAATACTTTATCGTTATGATTTATGGGCTCAAGTTATTTAAAATTCCGTATGTTAATTTAAACAACATACTATACATATAAAAATAGTCAAACAACTTATTATAATTTTTTTATTCTGTTTACTTAACGAATTCTCTTAATTTTATTCATTTATACAACTGTTTATTAATTAATGTTCAGAAAGTCGAGTAGAATCATTTCAGGTTTTTTTCTTCTTAATTACAAATGACGAATTAAATTACATTTTAAAATAAGTCCCTCACTAAAGTGTTTCCATAAAACATTACATTTAATTTAAGCAGTACAAGCTACACTATACAATATGCAAAAAAATAGATAACGAGATTAGAGAAATAAATTAACGAGAAAAAATTGGGAAAATTATTTAATGTTTAAGGAAAAGCATTTCCATTATTGAACAGTATGATCTACGTGCTTCATAAAAACACCAAATTATTTAACAAACTCGTGATTATTCCAAAAAAGCACTACAGAATTGGCATTTAAATGCAAGAACTCGCAAGTTCTTGTATTTTATGGTGTTTATTCACGGTTTTGTATTTATTACACTTATGATTACATAACTAAAATTTATCATTAACATTCAAAACGGTAAATGCAACTGAATTTTATATATTCTCGCGTGATGTAAAGAGACAAATACATTAGGTTGGCAACTAAGTTCCTTCCGGTTTTTTAATTTTAACTTTATATCGGTTGGTTGGTTGGGTTTTACGTCGCACTAGTGCTGTGCAGATGGGCAATTGGCGACGATCTGGGACACACCCCTAGAGGTGGTCCGGAGACATGACATCACAATTTTGAACCTACACGGAAGGGATGGCTCTCCCGCTTCGGTGAACCCCAGAGGTATAATTTTTTATGGGAACATGGAGGGCATTGCAGCCACGACAGATTTTACGTGCACCAGCCACCATTAGTGTACACGACGGTCTTTGGCCGGCTCGAGTACCGAACCCGCAATCTTCCAATTACGTGGCCGGCGCTCTACCGACTGGGCTACCGCGGCCCCACCTTTTTATCGGAATCTAAGTTTTATTTTTCTTCGAGTTTACTTTTTTCTTTTTGTTTTTCTTTGAGTTAGTTTTTTTAAAGAAAGAATTCTCCAGGATAAACTTAAATGCAGTAGTTGTGGGGAAGATAACCCTGCTAGCTATCGAAGATGCCTTTGTTTCCAGAAAATAGAAGAAAAGTACACACCCCCAGACTCGTGCAATCCGAAATCTTCTACTTTCAGATCGTCAAACTCCATTCCTACTCTTCAAAATCAGTCTGTCACGCAAGTAATTGAATTATCTGAACTCTCTCTTTTAATTATTGAAATTTCTAATGAATTTAAAGTTAATAGTTTCAGTGAACTTCTTAAAAAACTCAGAAATAATTTAAATAAAATTAAAAATTGCAGTGATTTGCTTGCAGTGAAGTCTTTTCCAAAGCCTCCGGTGGTCAGATCACTCTCGGGCCTTAGGGAGTTTGAGGTTGGGCAATTGGCGACGATCAATTGGCAGATGGGCAATTGGCGACGATCTGGGACACACCCCTAGAGGTGGTCCGGAGACATGCCATCATAATTTTGATTCTACACAGAAAGGATGGTTCTCCCTTTTCGGTGACCCCCAGAGGTATAATTTTTTATGGGAACATGGAGGACATTGCTGCCACCATTAGTGTACACGACGGTCTTTGGCCGGCTCGAGTACCGAACCCGCAATCTTCCAATTACGTGGCCGGCGCTCTACCGACTGGGCTACCGCGGCCCCACCTTTTTATCGGAATCTAAGTTTTATTTTTCTTCGAGTTTACTTTTTTCTTTTTGTTTTTCTTTGAGTTAGTTTTTTTAAAGAAAGAATTCTCCAGGATAAACTTAAATGCAGTAGTTGTGGGGAAGATAACCCTGCTAGCTATCGAAGATGCCTTTGTTTCCAGAAAATAGAAGAAAAGTACACACCCCCAGACTCGTGCAATCCGAAATCTTCTACTTTCAGATCGTCAAACACAGAAAGGATGGTTCTCCCTTTTCGGTGACCCCCAGAGGTATAATTTTTTATGGGAACATGGAGGACATTGCGACCACCATTAGTGTACACGACGGTCTTTGGCCGGCTCGAGTACCGAACCCGCAATCTTCCAATTACGTGGCCGGCGCTCTACCGACTGGGCTACCGCGGCCCCACCTTTTTATCGGAATCTAAGTCTTATTTTTCTTCGAGTTTACTTTTTTCTTTTTGTTTTTCTTTGAGTTAGTTTTTTTAAAGAAAGAATTCTCCAGGATAAACTTAAATGCAGTAGTTGTGGGGAAGATAACCCTGCTAGCTATCGAAGATGCCTTTGTTTCCAGAAAATAGAAGAAAAGTACACACCCCCAGACTCGTGCAATCCGAAATCTTCTACTTTCAGATCGTCAAACTCCATTCCTACTCTTCAAAATCAGTCTGTCACGCAAGTAATTGAATTATCTGAACTCTCTCTTTTAATTATTGAAATTTCTAATGAATTTAAAGTTAATAGTTTCAGTGAACTTCTTAAAAAACTCAGAAATAATTTAAATAAAATTAAAAATTGCAGTGATTTGCTTGCAGTGAAGTCTTTTCCAAAGCCTCCGGTGGTCAGATCACTCTCGGGCCTTAGGGAGTTTGAGGTTTTTCCAGAAGTGGAAATTCTGTGAACTCTGCCATTGTTTTTATTGATTTAATAAATTTTTAATTTATAAATTTAAATTAATATTTTTAATAAAAAAAGTTATAAATTATAAATAATTTCTAATACAAATTTATTTTTCATTTAGTAATAATTAAAAAAAAAAAAAAAATTGAAAATTTTACTTTTGTCCGGTATAACCGAGAAAAAATTGGGAAACGTATTTAATGTTTAAGGAAAAGCATTTCCATTTTTGAACAGTATGATCTACGTGTTTCATAAAAACACCAAATTATTTAACAAACTCGTGATTATTACAAAAAAGTACTACAGAATTGGTATTTAAATGCAAGAACTCGCAAGTTCTTGTATTTTATGGTGTTTATTCACAGTTTTGTATTTATTACACTTATGATTACATAACTAAAATTTTATCATCAACATTCGAAACGGTAAATGCAACTGAATTTTATATATTCTCGCGTGATGTAAAAAGTAAAATATATTAGGTTGGCAACTAAGTTCCCTCCGGTTTTTTAATTTTAACTTTATATCGGTTGGTTGGTTGGGTTTTACTTCGCACTAGTGCTGCGCAGATGAGCAATTGGCGACGGTCTGGGACACACCCCTAGAGGTGGTCCGGAGACATGCCATCATAATTTTGATTCTACACAGAAAGGATGGTTCTCCCTTTTCGGTGACCCCCAGAGGTATAATTTTTTATGGGAACATGGAGGACATTGCGACCACGACAGATTTTACGTGCACCAGCCACGATTAATGTACACGACGGTCTTTGGCCGGCTCGAGTACCGAACCCGCAATCTTCCAATTACGAGGCCGGCGCTCTACCGACTGGGCTACCGCGGCCCCACCTTTATACCGGAATCTATGTTTTGTTTTTCTTCGAGTTTACTTTTTTCTTTTTGTTTTTCTTCGAGTTAGTTGTTTTAAAGGAAGAATTGACCAGGATAAGCTTAAATGCAGTAGTTGTGGGGGAGATAACCCTGCTAGCTATCGAGAATGCCCTTGTTTCCCGAAAATAGAAAAAAAGTACACACCCCAGACTCGTGCAATCCGAAATCTTCTGCTTTCAGATCGTCAAATTCCATTCCTACTCCTTAAAATCAGTCTGTCACGCAAGTAAATGAATTATCTGAACTCTCTCTTTTAATTATTGAAATTTCTAATGAATTTAAAGTTAATAGTGTCAGTGAACTTCTTAAAAAACTCAGAAATAATTTAAATAAAATTAAAAATTGCAGTGATTTGCTTGCAGTGAAATCTTTTCCAAGCCCTCCGTTGGTCAGATCACTCTTGGGCCTTAGGGAGTTTGAGGTTTTTCCAGAAGTGGCAATTCTGTGAACTCTGTCATTGTTTTTATTTATTTAATAAATTTTTAATTCATAAATTTAAATTAATATTTTTAATAAAAAAAGTTATAAATTATAAATAATTTCTTATTCAAATTTATTTTTATTTAATAATAATAATAAAAAAATAAAAAAATAAAAATAAAAATACATAAATTTTGAAAATTTTACTTTTGTTCGGTATAACCCCTCTTAATTTCACATGTCAAACTATTTTTTGTCTTTTCTCTTCTTTTTGTTTTTTGTTTTAGCCTACTCCTGAGTTTCACTCCTCTTAGTCTCTATCAAGATTCCGGGGGTAGATGCGTTCTTAATGCACAAGTGCTACCCAGCAAAACTGTTCAATCGTATTCAGAGCTGCCAACCTAATCCGGCAAATTGTTAGTACCGCCCCTTTTTCTACACCACTTAATTTTTAAAGTAA
The DNA here is from genome assembly GCA_963930645.1 of Salticus scenicus. Lineage (NCBI taxonomy): Eukaryota > Metazoa > Arthropoda > Arachnida > Araneae > Salticidae > Salticus > Salticus scenicus. The sequence goes on along the minus strand of OZ005662.1, from coordinate 129,646,225 downwards.
TTTTCTTCAAATATACTTGCGATGAATTAAGAAGAAAAAAACTCTAAGAAATTACTGCTGTAGAAAAAGGGGCGGTACTAACAATTTGCCGGATTAGGTTGGCAGCTCTGCGTATTTAAGAATAATAGTACTTTAAAAAAAGACTAATGTGAAAAAATAGGTGAAAAGGGGCGGGGCTAACGATCTTTCGAGTTAGGTTGGCAAGTATGTAATGACATTTGTTTTTAAATAACCGAAGAATTTTTTTTTTTTTTTGTTTTTCTTTTCAAAAGAAAATTTATCGTAGAGTATATATTTATTAATTATAAAATACTTTAAAATTACAATATATCACTCACTTAATTTTCAGGGAAAAAATAACTTTTTATCATGATTGATAAGCTAAAAAACATTTATGAAAAATCTCCCGGTATTAAGTTTCTCTTAGAAAACGGGAGACTTGACACCGACGTTAGAGAATTTGTTTTCATAGAATTAAGCTCGTTAAATTAGATTATTTGAAATTATACTTTGCAACGATACTCACTAATTCCTTTTTTGTTCACCCACAATATACAGGGTTCGTACGGGCATTATTTTTTCCCTGATTCTTATACAGCAATTTCGCAGAACCATTTTCATTATAAAATTAGTCTATGCCATTAACGTGAATTTTATTGTTTTAGAATACTGGTGTGAGACTCAGGGAAAAAATTTGGCCCGTACGAACCCTGATATATTACACTATTTAATTTATTATTATTATTATTATTATTATTATTTTTTGATGTTGTTTTTGTGATAAAAATAGCTAAGGAGAATAAATTTAGTGAAAACAAAACTTGTAGGAATCCTCAGTGGTAGTTGTCTCCGCTTTTCTTTCAGGACATTTTTAATAATAAAAATTTTCGCCTCTTTTGCAACCACTCTTTTCTTTGAGGAATATTTATTGCTTTTTTAAAAATATAAGTCGTGATTAAACAATATAGAAATCATTGTATAAAGATAGTGGTAAAAAAAATTGTATAAATATCTCACTTTTTAAAGTGTTCTGAAAAGAAAGCGGGGTCTACGACCCCTGAAGAAGACCCTCGTTTCAGAAGATTTAAATTTTCCAATTACGATTAAGAATTACCAATTTCTTTTATCATACGTAACACTATGAATAAGTTTTTAGAATTATACGACTTATAGTCATAGATATTTTCTAGTTTACTTAATATAATAAAATAAAATAGTGTATAAAAAGCCAGTATGTGGAAAATCCCATTATGTAGACGAACCTTAATTTTAGGCGTGTTCGTGTTTATTGTTGCACAACTTTCACTAGAGTTTTTTTTAAAATTTTTGTGCTCCCCAATTCCCCCTGCCCCCCCCTTTTTTTTTCACAAACATCCAGAAATGCGTCTTTCGTTCTCTCTCTCTTTCTCTCTCTTTGGGATGGGGTAAAAAATTTGTGATGTTGAATATTATTCTATAAAACTGACAGGATGCGAGTTGAGCTTTGAGACTTGTTTCTTTTAAATATCTGGATAAAGAACTATAAGAAAGGGAAAATATTTATAATCATAATAATGTAATTTGAAATAGTAATTATATAAAGTATACATCAGAGGGTAATACTTTTCGGGAAAACGACTATGAGAAAATTTCAAAAGTGTTGTTTATGCAGTTAAAAAATAAACTTTAAAATAAAAAATATGTTAATATTATAAAAAATTAAACTTAAAATATAATATTTTTAATTTATCCACACCAATAATCAGTTACAGAATATGCTTTATATTATTAATCTTTCACGGGTTCGAACCGTGCACTTATAATGAAAAAATAATTTAATTAAAAAGACGCGAATCTGCAGATGTGTATGATTGCGTGATGTCCCAAAATCATGTAAAGTAAATGCATTGATTACAATACAGTAAAGTAAATTTAACATTTTAACACAATTTATCTCTGAATTTGATTCCTATAAGGCGTAGATTCCATAAAGTATAATTTTTATTTTCCGAACTTACTGCTGTGTATTACAGCAAAGTACTGGAATCACGACAAAAATTTGTATCTAAACATTTTAAGATCATCTGAGTTTATTTATTTTTCTTTTTACGGTGTTGTGTGTGTGTATGTATGTGCGGGAGTGAAAACAGTGACGTCCAGACGCTATGTTCAAATGGACTGAAAGAGGTGCAGCTTCACACCTACAAACATTTTTCGAATATGCATTTCTACATTTGAATGAATATAATTTAAATAAATCATTTTACTAAATCATGGACTAATATAGATACAGAAATCACGTTCTCTGCCTTCTTTTTTTTTTTTTTTTTTCGAAGGCCGGGGGTGGGGGGAGGGGAGGAGGTTGCCTTCACGTATAAAAATTATCTGCATTTTTTTTTTCTGCCATTATTCTTATGGAGAAATTTCTATAGTATTTTCATAGTAATGTGTTGTGATTAAACAAGACAAAGATTTTTCTATAAGAAATAGTGGTAGTTAAAAAAGCTGGAAATTTCTCATCCCCCAAAGTGCCCAAAGAAAAGACGGAGAGTGCGACTCTTGCACATATAGGCCTGCAATTACTTAAATTTATTCCGTAATAGTGTTGGGATCACCCTTTTTTTCTCACCACTATATTTATAGAGAAATTTTCTGGAATATATTCTTGCGATAAAAAAAAAAAAAGTTTCTGTTCAGAAATTGTGGCCTGAGAAAAAGGCGGTTCCTAAAACTGTTATGGAATAAATTAAACTAACTGGCAGATCTACCTATACCTCTCATGAAAAAAGGTCGTTTAAATATGAAACTTTCTATCGAAGACACACTCAAGTAATATAAACTTCGTTTAACCAAAAATAAGTGAGTTTCGATAATAATAATACAAAGAAAAAAATGAAAAAAAAAAAAGAAGTAATTTTTAAAATAAAATTAAAGCATTTTAAAAATGAAATTGGATTTCTCCATAACAAAATTCTAACTTTAAAATCATATGTTTGTTTGCAAAGCTTTCCCAGATCCTTCCAATTTCCCATTGTTCTCTTTTAATACGTTACTGCTTCCATGGGACAACTGATGTTGTCTTGGGAAATTTTCGTAAGCAGACATGAAAGCTAATTTATAATATTTCTGGGACAAAATGGCGTCCTATTAAAAATTAAAATATCTGAAAGGCATAAATTCTGAGATGGCAGGAATTATTTTCATAATTCTTTCAGAGTATATTCCTAGCAGTGTAACAAAATGTATAAATAAATAAATAAAATCATGAAAATTTGTAAAAAGCGTAAACGCAAAATAATTATTGAGTAGTTGAACCGCATATTAATAATAATTAATCTGGTTTGGCACACGCACGATTTCTTCCTACTTTGCATTTACAAAGTTCTAAAAACAGATTGCAGGATTAAGGATTATCGCAAGTGCTGTATATGAACCTGCGTTAAAAATAGTTCAAACTAGGGGTAGATAATTGGGGACAAATTATTTTGGACAATATTCTGGACAATTACTAGGGACAAATTATTCTAAGCGAGGACGGTTGCTGACCTTTCCCCCTCAACCCCTCCCCGTTTGAATCTAAAGCCTAAATTTACATAGAGCTCAAGGCTGTTATTAAATAAAAGTAGCAACTTTATATAAACTTTAAAATACAACATTTGAATTGCCTGCAATTATTTGCTTTTAAGTTACGCTAATGACAAACATACACGAACATCAACCAATAAAATCTCGAACTTTAGTCAGAGGACCTCAAAATGCATATGTATACAAAAACAAGCTCTGAATATTTAACTTAAAAAAGTACTTTATCTACCGTATGGGTATAAGAAATTAATTTTAATTCCTGAGCATTGTAGTTAAAATTTGATTAATACACTGGAAGTAATTTAACCCGTAGTCGCATATCGGTCATTTTGCCTCTCATCGCTTATAAATTCCTCCTGCAGATCACCCCTTAAAAATAAAGTGGGGAAACTCTGTGTACCTGACCTTTGGGTGGAAGTCCTCTAATGTAGTATGTTTTCAAGTCATTTCTGCTATATTTTTGAGCAATTAAAAACATTTTACTTCTCAGATCGGTCTATTTGACCGCGACGCGACCACTAACGTTGATTCATTTTCCTCCACATTTCCGGTTTTTCAGGCATGATAGAGTTTTGCGGAAAAAACTTCACGTGAATTAAAGGCACTTCATCTTTCTCTACTGGCTTTCTTTCGGCTTTTCCCCAACACTAAACAGTGGCGGCAAAAAGACCGACACGCGACTACTAGCGTTATAAAAAATGACACGACTACTCTCGGGTTAATCATTTTATTACATACTAGCCGCCTTCGGCAACCACCTATTTGGCGACCACTGAAAATTCTAACCTTAGGCAACTCTTGCTAAGTGGCGTATGCGGCGACCTCCTATCATTTTAAGTACCTATTCTTTAACCGCGTTTCTTGCAAATATGGTAGCGTCTGCGCAAGTGCTGACTCATCGAGTCTAATCTTGAAATAGGGGTGATAACCCTTGTGGTTGAAAGAAAACAGCAATAAGGGAACGCCGAGTAACTGGATGTTTACCAAATCTCAACCTGTTGGAGAATTTGACACTCCTCCATGTTTTTGAAATTATTCTCAAAGATGGGCGCGAGAAATGGGGTTACACTATGCAGCTTGTTAGCTCTCCGGGCAAAAGACTTTTAAGTTTTTTAAATACATTCCAGCTCAAAAGTTTAGCAAGATTTACAAATGGCATTTTTTTTTTTTTATTTAAAGATTTATCTTTAAATAAAATATTTTTAAACACTGGATATGTAAAGACCAGTGTCTTCCTCGTGTTTTTCAGTGAAGATTAGCTTAAGACAATAAAAAAGGGACCGGCAACAAATTGAGCAAAATCAATGTTTGCGAACACCCGGTATCGTTAAGGTATCGATCTGTAACTTTAGGATATGTTAATATAGACCCAATACAATTTGTGTGACGATAGCATGTCGTATAACGGAGATCTAAGCATTTATTTTAAAACTAAAATAAAGCATGTTTTTTATTATATGCAGAAACAGATCACTTAATAAGCGAGGCGTAGTAAATCCTAGACTATAGCTTAAGGGCCTTGATCCAATCCCTTTCCGATCTTCGATGACATTTTGTAATCAATTTTGACCTTTTATTCATTCTGGTGTTAGCATTTCTTTCGTTTGTCTTTTTTTTTCCCTCACACACTTAATATTATGAGATTTTTCCTCTCGTCCTATGCTTCTTTCTACGGATTTATGTCTTTTTTTATCCTCGATTTTTACATTTTAAAGTGCGGTGGTACGAGATGGTAAAAAACTCACAGTACTAAATGTGTAGGGAAAAAATGTTGACATCAGAAGGTATAAAAGGTAAAAATTAACTAGAAAAAGTCATCGAATTTGAAAAACCGGACTACGTTTGGGTAGAGCTGTAAAGATAACGAAAAATTGGCAACCCGGATATATTACATAGCTGCCTATATTTTAATTTATTCCTGAACAGGTTTGCCAGTTTGGCCTCATTTGAGCCAAACTGGCTCCAAATGAAGGTGGTTGTCTCCGAAATTTTGTGTTTGGCCTCGGAAAGCATTTGGCTAAAAATTTGGCCTCATTCCTCGTAAGTGTTATTTTCGAAATTTTTTGTTTTTTAAGATATTTGCTAATTTTATGTACTTCTCAAGCAAATTGAAAAAACATAATGATAATCAGTGTTGTGCAAGTTCACAAAAAAAAACGAACTAGTTCAAACTCAAGTTCATCGTGTAAAAAACGAGTTAGTTCGCGCTCAAACTCATGTCTGAAAGAAATGAACGCGTTCAGTTCAAGTTCATTTTTAAAAACGAGCGAAGCTCACTAAAAGTTTATTTTTACGTAATTTTTTTTTTTTTTTTTTTAAATAGATCTTATCCTCTGTGAACACTTTCATAGGTAATTTCCCTTTTTTTTTCTAAAATTACCAATTACCATGAAAATTATTTTTAATTTTACGCTTAATTAAACTTATTAACTTATAATTCTTAATTATAACTTATTAATTTAATTGTGGTAAAAATTTATTTAGCAAACACTTCTGAATAGTGTACCCACTGTTTTTGCATGGCTTTTTATTCTCAAATTTTCAATACGTTTGTTTATGGGCATGAGAACTTATTAATAGGAAACAAATTCTATCATTTAGAGGTTCCGTTGTTTTAAATCAGTGTAACGAAAGCTTAGTTTTTTATTTCTACGTGAGGGGGGGGGGAGGGGGGGAAAAAAGAGACAGATTAAAAGAAGAAATTTCATTTCTGAGCAACTTTTTTACAGATTTAAATCATACATTGAATTTTTGAGTACCTCCCTGTAATTTTTCCTTAATACTAACTGATATTTACTCAAAATGCAAATAAAACAATAAAACAAACGGTAATAAGTGTTTTTTAAAAAGATTATTTTATTTTTCATTTGCCCCCACTATCCCCCCCCCCTTATCAATTATAGGTAACTTTCACTATATTTTTAATAAAATGAAAGCTACTCGTACAAAGTTTAATATAAATATGTAGCATGGTGATATAAAAACAAATATTTTCTTCACTCTGCTCCCCCCCCCCCGTAGCAATTCGTCAAGATATATGTAGACTCACTGTAATTTCCATAAGCAGGAAGTTGTATATATACAAAGTTTTTATTTTTAATCGAGTATACGGAAGTTTAAAGAATAATATTTTTTACTTTTATCTGCGCCCCCCCCCCCAGATGTGTAATACACTCATTGTGATCTTCATAAAAATTAAGTGATAATTATAGAATATATCATTAAATCGGTAAAACGGTGCTATAAAATATAATTTTATTTTCCTCTGCCCCCCTCTTTAACCCCCCCCCCAAGTTTGCCTGCCACTTACTGTCATTTTTTTCACAAGTTGTACGTGATTATACAAAGTTTCATTAAAATGGGTAAGAGTTTTTGTAAAAACAATTATTTTCTTTCGATCTGCTCCTGCCCCCCTCCCCCCTCTTTCCCGAGATATATACTAAATGAATGTTGTACCAAATCAATTGAAATTTCTAAAAATGTAGTTTGAAAGTCATTTTTAAAATTCATTAATTGATATTTATTATTTTGCGATTTGCGAATTGGAAACGTGCCCTTTTTTTCCGGGTGCCCTTTTTTCCGGTGCCCTTTCTTCCGTGCCCTTTTTTCCGGTGCCCTTTTTCCGGGATCCATTTGCTTCCTTATTTTAATGTCAAAATACTTGGAACAGTGGATTTTTTAAATATATGTTTTAATGTGCATTTATGCAATTCTAAATGCATAGTACACTGCGGTTCAATATATATCGCATCTATCATAAAACAGAAAAAAAAAAATTATTTGATTGTAAAAGCCGAAAATGGAGGGAAAATAAAAATTAATTTCAAATATTATTATTATTATTATTATACTAGCAGGCTTTGCCCGCTTCGCTGGACATTAAACTTAAATGAGTTGTCAAAATCCCATACCTTTATTAATAACCCAAGTTCTCGCTGTGATTGGTAGAGGTTTTCTCGCTCGCAAAGTGAGGAGTCTAGGTCTCCACTGTCTTCGGCACAACTTACCCACTTCTTACTTCCCCTTCCTCAGCGGGTGAGTTCGAAGTTTTGCAAAATCACACTAATGTACATAATGCGTACACTTAATCAATATACAGTCTGGGTCCCCACTGCCTTAGGCACAACTTACCCACTTGTTACTTCCCCTTCCTCAGCGGGTGAGTTCGAAGTTTTGCAAAATCCCACTAACGTACATAATGCGTACACTTAATCAATATCCGCACACCAAAATTCGCCATTCTAAGATAATTCAAAGCGAATTCAAACGGAAAAACATGTTTTTACACATGTTTATTGGGAACGACTTCAGTATAAACCCACAACGATATTTGGCGATTTTTTTGTTGGCGATTATGGCTAAATCATAAATCTAAAAATCATAAATCATATATGATAAATGATAAAATCATAATCTAAATCATTAATCCAAAATAAACAAAATATTAGGCTGCCATATTATATCGCAAACAGTCCAGAACGACATCGTTATCCTTCAAAACAACGCCAAAGAAAAATCGCCAAATTCAGCTGTGGGGTTATACAGAAGTTATACCGTTTATTGCCCTCCGACTCCGAGAAGGGGGGGGGGAGATTTCGAATTTCGTGAAATCCAGTTACAATAAGTGCCGGATGCAAACAAACAATTTACGCACCAAATTTCGTGACCACAGAAGTCTTTAATAGAAAATATAAATAAATAAGTACAAAATGCACAGCTTTAGTATGGGAACCCTTTGGTGACTTTAAATATTTTAAGCCATTTTTGCGATGAACTGAATTGGCTATCTCAATTGTGCAATCAAAGATCTTGGCAAGAAACGTCCGAGCTACTTCGGTTCCGAATTTCAAATTTTGCCAAAGGGATCCAATACTAAAGCTGTTCCATATCGAATCTAGGTTGAAAACGGAAAAAGGGTAAAATAAATTAGAAATATCAGACCTATATTTATAAATTTGGTACCAAATGAAAGAGACGATTTTTCTGAATCCAGGGGTGCAAACAGTTTTTCGATGCGACAATTAGATATTAAAAAAATAACTAAAGTATGAAATTTAAGTGGCAACGGAAAAAGGGGAAAATAAATTAGAAGTATCAGACCTATCGTTACAAATTCAGTACCAAATTAAAGAGATGATTTTTTTGAATCCTGGGGTATGAACAGTTTTTCGATACGACAATTAGATGTTTTAAAATTAACTAAAGTATGAAACTCAGATGGCAAAACTTCATTTAAATCTTTTCATAATTTGTAGTGCGATTCACGCGAATGAAAAAAGTCTTTATCTTAAAAATTTATTTTTGCATTTTATTTTTCCATTCAAAGCGTTTTAGTGAAAAAATATTTATGGCGCATGCGCAGGCGTTTTTTACCCACAATTTAAACACTAATCAGAATTTTGAAATTTTCTATAGATATAATTTTAAGTTGGGTGAAGACCTAAGTTTCTGCCAAGCGCCGTTGAATTCTGTCCAGCCGTTCTCGAGTGATGCCCGGATAAACGTGTTTTAGTCTTTTACCACCCAGGGGGGAACGGGGGAGAATTTCAGAAAAGTTGATGGATATAATTTTAAGTTGGGTGAATACCTAAATCCCTGCCAAGCGCCGTTGAATTCCGTTCAGCCGTTCTCGAGTGATGCCCGGACAAACGTGTTTTAGTCTTTTACCCCCTAGGGGGAGAACGGGGGGGAATTTCTGAAAAGTTGATAGATATAATTTTAAGTTGGGTGAAGACCTAAATTCCTGCCAAGCGCCGTTGAATTCCGTCCAGCCGTTCTCAAGTGATGCCCGGACAAAAAAAGCGACATTCGGACACGATGACACACACACAGACACACACACACATACACACACACAGGCAAAATTTTCTGAAGTCATTTTCGGCTTTCATGGGGTGTGAAACGTGAAGATATCGCAAAATTTTTCGATTCCGACAAATTTACAGACAAAACTCTGATTTTATTAATATAGAAGATAACATCAAACTTTTAGCATTTTAATAAAATTTATTAATTAAAACCAGAATAAACTAATACGTCAGAAACGCCAAAGAAAAATATTGAAGATATAAAATTGGCATTTCTGACGTAGTAGTTTATTCGGGTTTTATTATTCCAAAGTTAAGTCTCCTGTTATTAAAATTTATTAATTGCCTCATGGACTTATTCATAATTTTTCTAGTACTTCATGTGACGCTTATTTTCATCTAATGCAATGTTTGAAAAGGTTTTCAATATATATATATATATATATATATATATATATATATGACTTTATTTCTACTATCTTATAGATTTATTTCTATTAAATCATTAAATTAAGAACTTAATATTAAAAATGCACATTTAAGTAAAGAAGTAATTTATTTTTATCTTATACAAGACCTACCACGTTGCAAAGCAAACGACTTCTGTGTGATTTTTATTCCCAAGCGATAACGATCATTTTAACCATTAACTATTCTTCTTATCAATGAAAAAGGGAAAGGGCTTTAGGCAATTGCTTTTGTGTACCAGAATTGCCCACACAACAAATCTCCCCCACAGACAAATTGGCGTATACCAGTCACAATTCTCAATACATTGGATTCCGCTTATAGTTCCAAGAAAACCACATGATGTCGAAAACATTTTGACCAAGAAGAACGAATGTAGATTCTAGATTCCTTCAAATTTTAGTTAGGCCAAGGCCATACAAAGCACAAGAACGGGGGGAAATGCTGTATTAATAATGCGCATCATAATATTTATATGGTTTCAAATTTTACTTATTTATTTATTTGTTTTATTAAACAAATAATTATTACTTATTTCTTTATTTGTTTTAAGAAATAACTATTCAAATATATGAAAGCGGGAAATTTTTATTGCCATTTTCATCTTAGATAGCTCCTAAAACTAAAATTAGAATTTTACAAAAATGATGATTATTCCATTAAACGCTGCCTTAAATATTTCAAAAAGTTATTTATATTATATGGTTATCGTTTCTCGTAACTAAAAATATACTGAATCTATACAAAATATTTTCAAAATCGTAAATATTTATTAAAAAATAAATAAATAAATAAAATAAAATAATTGCATCCCATAAAATACAGACAGTTTATAAATATTTCGTAAAGTACGCAACGAAATTTTGTCATTCTTTGATAACATAATTTCCACAAAACTTTAAATGTAATTAAATATCACTATAATATTACACTCGAATTGCAAATTAATATATGTGCAAATGCCTTCAGAGCTGCTAGACAGGAAGTGCTGGGTTCGATCCCAGGTCGATGATATAAAAAAAAAAAATGCCTCTCCCCCGCATCTTCAGCCCCCGAAATATGTGCGACACTGTATTTTTTTCATAAACAGCAAGTGACTATTAGACAAAGTTTAATTTAAATAAATAAGAAAGTGATATAAAAACAATTTTTCTCTTTCTGTCTGCTCCTAGACCCCCCCCCCCTTTCCCCAGGTATATACCAAGTAAAAATGGTACCAATTTAATTGATTGAAATTTCTAAAAATGTATTATGAAAAATCACGCTTTAAATTCGTTATTTGATGTTTATTGTTTTTGTGAAATGCAAATTGCAAACGTGTCCTTTTTTCAGAGTGCCCCTTTTTATGATGCCTTTTTTCCCAAATGCCTTTTTTTTTCAGGAATCCATTTTGAACAGTTATTTTCTTTTCTGACCTTTTCTTCTTCTACTTTACTTTTCATATTTCAGACAGAAATATTTAATATGAGTTTGAGTTTGAATTGTTTTTTCACGCTCAAGTTCGTGTAAAAAACGAACTACGCTCAACTCAAGTTCATTATTTAAAAAACGAGCGAAGTTCAACTCAAAACTCAAAATTTTTGAGCTAAGCTCATGAACGCGTTCAAATGAACGCGTTCGTGCACAACACTGATGATAATAAATAAAAAGAAAAGCAAAATATTGGGATGGTCAAACCTTCAGTGTTTTCCTTTTCTTTACTTTCTGCTGTATTTGATAGAAGAAAGCTTAGTAGTATTCTTCTATATTCAATAGAAGAAAGTATTGGATTCGTGAAAACTTTCGATTTCCGATTTTCGATGGATTTACACGTTTTGAGAGTTCCAGAACACGATTTGATCATTTTTAGAAAATATCTGTCTGTCTGTGTGTGTCTAAAAAAAATTTTGGCGACTGTATCTCAGGAATTACAGCACAGAATTGCATATAAATTTATATGCAGATGTACCTTGACCTAAATAAGTGCTTACCAACTTTTGGTGTCAATTGCTCCTCAGGCGGCGCTGCTATACAGCGATTTCCACAAATCAAGGGAATGTTATGTATCAAGAACTACTGCACAGAATTGCATATACATTTATATATAGATGCGCCTCCACATAAATTAATATATAACAACTTTTGGTGCCGATCTTTCAAGAAGTGGCGCTTCTATACGTCGATTTCTACAATTTCAAGGAAGTCTGTGTCTCGGGTTCTATTGCGTATAATCAAACAAAACTTCATTTGTAAGAAGGCCATTATATGTCATTATGCTGATTCAATTTAGATGCATTTCATCCAATAGGTAGCGCTGCTATACTGCATTTTTCTCCAAGAACGGGAAGGCTATATGTCAACTTTTATGGTATATTACTGTACGAAATTTGATATATGGGATAACCATTATGCAAACGAATTTTTTTTTACTTTATTTATGGAGAATAAAACTTTTTTTTTTTCTAATATTTAGTATTAGTTTTCTCTTTGATGAAAATCGTCTGCATTTATTATAACAAAAAATTTTAATAAATAATAGTTTTAATAAAATATTTTTACTGTGTGAACTTGCATAGGAAAAAATAGAAGAAAGTCTTGTGGTGCCTACAACATACTAGTTTCAAAAGGAGGCATAATAAGACCAATTACATACTTGCCATTATCCTAATTAATATCCTGTAGAGTTGTTAGTCCTGCCCTTTTTTTTCTCACACCAGTAAATGTAAAGAGTAATATTCTGCAAATGCAATTACGATTAAATACGAAAAAAATATTCTAAAAAAATACTAGTATGTGAAAAAAAAAATAAATAAATAAATAAAAATATATATATACTATATACATTATATGAAATTGTGCAATTTTACCTTTAAAAATTCCGAAAGAAAAATACTGGTGGAAGAATCAGGGGGGAAATGTGGCCTGTGCCTACCCATTTCGAATATTTCCTTAGATAATGAGTAATCTCCATACCAAATTTCCCTATAGATTAACATGGGTTTGGTCTCTCGCTAACGATAGCTTAATAGTCAGCGGAATTTTTTCCATTTGCGTTCTGCTTGGCAGAACACCTATAGCATTTACTTAAAGTCGGCGCCATGACGTTTTATTTTTGGACTAATATTCTAGTCAACATTTTTCCTTTCATATTCCCGTTTAACTATCTTATCCATTAGTTTTTACGATAATAATTGGTAAGAAATTAATTATATGTTTAATCACAGCATAATAACCCGATATGCCCTCAAATGCATCACAATATACTCAGTCTAATTATTATACGTTTTATTTATAACAAATTCTAATTTTAATATAGTATATATAGAAACTAGAACGTGGTCATCTAAACAAATAACCTTAATTCTGTTTTTATTATTATAATTATTATTATTATTATTATTATTTTTTATGTAAGCTTCCAATATTCTTTACGTAAATAGTTCTAAAATATCATAAGATATATTAATTTAAACATTCCGTTGGGATTAACACCATTAGAACAAACAATATGTGCATTAATTTATTTTTTGTTCAATGTTTAAACCTATGCTATTATTATACTCTGATAGTATTTTTAAAGCATAGACAAGTAATATATACGAGTTTCTAAATTTTGTCCATGTTATCTCTATGGATACAATAATATCAGTAATTTAATGATATCCAATATGCAATTAAGTAGAAGTTGCAATTTATAAATGATCGTTTTTGCCATTTTCTGTTTTTGCAAACGCTGTGAGATCGCAATTTTGAAAATTGGCAGAAGCAATTTGCAAATGGAATAAGCTCTAGAATAAAGCTATAATTTAAATTCTTTTGTATCTGTTTAACGTTAAATAATGCATTATACACTCTCTGTAAAAATCATTATGAGCTTGTGAAATGAATCAGCTTACATATTTTTATCTACAAAATTGCTATTTAAATTTAGTTTCTAGAAAGGTATATTTTTGTTTCATCTGTATCGTTTACCATTATACGCACCATCGAACATGAACTATAGAATGAACTGTTGTATTAGGTCATTTCTGCCAACACTTACAATAGGTCGTTCACTCTCTATGGAATTGATTTTGTATTTATATTACCATGTTTTTATTAACTTCTATTTTTGTTTGTTTATTTGTTTGTCCGGCACAAATCTTGCAATCGAATTTTAACTAACTTCCCTACTAGCTAGACATTTGAAACTTCCTCAGTAGCTCAGTACCCGGTGACAACACTATACTTTGAAGTCCGATTTTCGAATTTTTGATTAGTTTTCTTATAATTAATTAAAATATGAAAATAATAACATCCTAATAGCGTTAAAATAGCCATTAAAATATTAGCTATAATTTAATTGTTGCCAAAAAAAAAAAAAAAAAAAAAATTACGAGTTCATTTTCTTTCGACATAAAAATAAATACATTTAATTAAACGAGAACGTTAAAAAAAATTATAAAAAGTTAAATTATGCATCTCACAAAAATTGACGTCATTATCACTTTAAAAATTTTATGCACATTGATAAGAGCTCTATGATTCATCAGAAAATTTTAAACATGGTATATAAAAAGTTTTTCTTTAACTTATAATTATTTTTGTGAATATTTTAAAATAATCATTTGACATTTCCATAATAATCGTCTTCTACTACTGTAATTATTTAAAAATAGCTAAATATTATTTTCTAAGTCACTTAAAAGAACAAAAGTTTAAAATAAAGTATTTTTGCCGGAAATAAAAATTGTATATTAATTTGCGGACTGTTTGTTTTGCTGCTAATTTTTAGTGGCTTTGATTCTTTTAAATTATGATTTTTCAATTAAATTATTAAACAATTAACTTTTTTTTTAAGCATGGTTTTTTCAGGGGCAATTTAACACATTACAGGGATGGAACATGGGCGTAGAATTCATACCACTATTAATGTAAGAAAAAATTCTACCTCTTAAATCAGCGATATTATAGGTAGAGAAATTTCTTAAACAGATTCCGGTATGAATTCTGTGCCCGTGTTCCATCCCTGACATTATTGTCGGGATATTTTCCTATATTGAACAGTAAACCCCTGCGTTTGACGTTCCTTTAAAACGTTATATTATTACTTAAAATAATTTCTACATATATGATTTCTACATATGATAAATATGTATTTCTGATTAAATTATTCAAATTTTATTCGTTGTAACTAATTCTGTAAATGTCACTGACATTTATATACACCAGCAGCATATAAAGTGTTAAACACGAACACGTAATATCGTTTTTTTAAAGTTCTTTCTTGAGGAACGCTAGAAGGCGGGGCTCATTTTTCATGAAAAAAATGTAATTTTACGGGACATGAAGCAAAATGTTAATTACAATTACACTCATTTAATATTTTAAACCACTAGGATTTACGAACAAAATTAGAAGAAAAAATGCAAATTAATCTTTTCTAATAAGTTCTAAGAATAAAATTCTGTTGAAAACTTCCGGTAGAAATTTTTTCAGTTTGAAATTTAACTCTTATCACTCGTATGTAGCTTCTGAGGGGACATTAAGAAATCGAGCCACGCCTTAAGGTGTTCCTCTGCAAATGAAATGTTATTTTTTTTTTAATCGTATAACTATAGGCTACCTTTCGGCTACCGGAAAATTTTAACAGAAAAGTTTATTTTATTTAATGATGAAGTAAAATAATACAAATTATTACAAATTTTCGGTAGCCAAAAGGTAGTAAGTTGGAAACTATACGTTTGACGTTTTAAAGGAACGCCAAAAGGCGTGTCTGACGGAAAATATGTCGAGCGCAAAGGTTTAAATTAAGTTATTGAAAAGGGTGTAAGAATTTCCGCCTCAGGACTGAAAACTCTTACACCAGTACTTCTTTTGTCAATAATTTTTATCATATCTGTGGAGTAATTTATTGCAATTAAATATGAATGAAATTACTGACAAAAAAATACTAGTGTTCATGTTCCGTCTTGGGAACGAAATTCTTGCAGTTCTGTTGCATATACAGGGTGTCGACAGCCGAAATATTTGCCCTGATTCTTCCACCACTACTTTTCTTTCTGAATTTTTCTCAGTAAGTTTTTACGATTAATTGAGTAAAAAAAAAAAAAAAATGCATAAACATACAGGTGGAAGAATCATGCAAAAGTTTTGAGTATCGACACCCTGATATAAAGACCTATTTTTTGTTTAATAATATGGTGTCAGAAAAAGAAAAAGTGTAGGCGAAAAACAAGAAATGCTGAGGAAATGCAAAAAGCTCTTTAATTACATAATTTTACAGTAATTGTTTAAATGTGTGTAGTATTCGTATTAACTTAATCAGTGATTTAAATAAATCCCTTACAAACAGCATTATGACTGTGTACGTATTTTTAAGTAAT
Organism: Salticus scenicus; assembly: GCA_963930645.1. Lineage (NCBI taxonomy): Eukaryota > Metazoa > Arthropoda > Arachnida > Araneae > Salticidae > Salticus > Salticus scenicus. Next base: position 129,630,042 of record OZ005662.1, on the reverse strand, counting down.
AATTTTCACGAAAAAAAAAAAAAAACTTTTGTTAAAAATTCGACATTCTAAAGCTACGGCAGGGATGTTTGTGTCCCCGATTTTTGCTACCAGAACTTTTTAAGAGTGATGTTATTGATAGTTTTCTAGTAAAGTATCAGCAATTAAACTATAACCAAAATTATAATTCCTAATATACTGGTGAAAAATGGAATAAAAAACCCAGAAAACAAACATTGCTCACGCTCACGTCTGTTAAAAAATAACAAAATATACCGACTCTTAAAAAACACAATTTGCGGTATTGGATTCGTGCGCAATTTTGAATCTTTATGATGTACACTATCTCGCCTAAAAGCTTAGACCATTAATTCAGAGACATTTTGTGTGTGTATGTGTATATATCAGACAAGCCACATTTTAATTTATTCGGAAGCACTTTTAGTATCTTCCCCTTTTTCACACAACTTTATTTGTAGTGAAACACTCTCCAGTATCATACTTGCCAACCACCTAATTATGAACCGTACAATTTTTAGTGCCCGCCTTTTTTTCCCATCAGTCAATTTTTAGAGTAATTTTATTCTTATTTAATCGTATGAACATTTGGAGAGAATTACTCTAAAAATAAAGTGGTGTGAAAAAAAGGGCGTTAACAATTGTACGGTTATTAATGAGATGGTTGGCAAGTATGCAGTATGTAATTATGATTAAACAGGAATAGAAATACTATTTGAAAAAAGCAGTGGGGAAAAAGGGTGGGTACAAACTATGTTCCGGAATAAATTAAATTTTGGAATGTTTGATATATATATTGGGTGTTTGAATTAATTCGTAACGTTTTTCTTTTTTCGAAAATTGAGGCTTTGTTGTGAAAAAATAATTACAAATAGATTATTCAAAGTACTGACCATCACTAGCCATTACTTTTTCCCATCTTTCTGGCAGCATACGGATTCCGCGTCGGAAGAACGAATCGTCTTTAGAAGCAATCCAAGAATCGACCCAATTTTTACAATCTTCATAAGAAGTGAAGTGTTTCTCAGACAGGCCATGGCTCATCGATCGAAACAAGTGGTAATCAGGTGGAGCAATGTCTGGAGAATACGGCGGGTGAGGTAGGACCTCCCATTTGGTCGTTTCGATGTAGGTTTTGACCGGTTTTGCGACGTGCGGACGAGCACGTCTCTAGGTTTCAGTTCGTATGGGACCCAACTTCCCTGCTTTTGGATCATTCCCATGGCTTTCAGGCGTTTGCTGACTGTTGAAAAGTCAACTCTTAATGATTCAGCTAAATCTTGAAGCGTTTGGCATGGATCTTCATCGAGCAATGACTTCAATTCTTCATCTTCGAATTTTTTCGGCTGCCCAGGTCGTTCCTTGTCTTCCAGCTCAAAATCACCACTTTTAAATCGAGCAAACCATTTCCGACACGTTTTTTCAACTAGTGCATGCTCTCCATAAACTTCCACTAAAATTCGATGACTTTCGGCAGCGCTTTTCTTCATGTTAATGTAATGAAGTAGAACTCCCCGCAAAAACACTTTATCCGGCACAAAGTTAGACATATTCGATGAAGTAAAAAATGATGTTATTTACGCTTCAACCAAATGACATATACTAATAACGATGCTCAATAATAGTAGGTTTACGGGGAATACTAGTCACGCCATCTATTAGAAAACGCTACGAATTAATTCAAACACCCAATAGATATATATATATATATATATACTGGGTGATCCAAAAATCACAGAAAAAATATAAAAATCACTTTAAAAAAATATTGACTACAGCTCTATACGGTTTTCACTGGAATGTACAGACAAGCATTGGATAGATATATTTTTTTTCTTTTTCAATACATCTAAGAAAAAATATTAGTCACATTTTTCACCGAAATATCGCGCTGTATATATTCAAGTCAACGATGTGCTTCGGAGTACCTGCATTTGGTCGCAACCAATGCTTACCTCCAACGAAAAATGCGAAAAACATAAAAATAATTTTCCATAAATTAATTAAAAGCCAAATGGGTGAATTTAGAATTTTGATCTCTGAATAAATCTCCGCGTGAGCAGAAACCAATCAGAGTGAAGCACCAGGAGTTAAAAAAAAAAAAATAAAATAATAAAAAAATAAATAAAAAATAAATAAATAAATAATAATAATAAAATAAATAATAAAAAAAATAATAAAATAAATAATAAATAAATAACTCCTTGAAAAAACCTAAGTGTAACAGTGTGACTGTTACGTGCGTTGACGAGACGGTCTGGACGGCGAAAAGGAATTAAGAGTTGAGCAGGGCGCCCCAAGGGCCGTATCCTCTCGCACTTTAAACAGATCCGTCTGAAAAAATGACGCTACATTGCAAATACTGAAACTATTTTAGGAGATTTTCCAATGTGCAACATCTGACGGTCATTCTAATAAATGACAGCCATTACATTGAGCATTTATAGAGCTAGTAACGTTGTTGAATATATTGCGCCATTGTAAAAGAGTAAATTTACAATTACAGCGCTACCTTACGAAGGAAATTAAAAATAATTTGATAATAAATCTTTTGCTATCTTAAAAAAAAAAAAAAAAAAAAAAAAAAAAGAGAAAAAAAATCCTATGTCTTTCACTGCATTTCAGTGAACACTGCATAGCGCTAAGGTCAACTTTTTCAATAATAAAATTTTTATATTTCTGTGATTTTTGGATCACCCTGTGTATATATACTGAGCTGCCAAGTCCTAATTAATATATTAATATTGTGTAGCATTGTTAACCCTCACTTTTCTTTGGCAGCTATGTACAATTAACCCCCCGTATAACGCGAATTCGTTTAACGTGATGAAAAAATAGCGATTAGTGCTCATATAGCAGGGATGGAACACGGGCGCAGAATTCATACCACTATCAATGTAAGAAAATTTTCTACCTCTTAAATCGACGATATTATAGGTAGAGAAATTTCTTAAACACATTCCGGTATGAATTCTGCGCCCGTGTTCCATGCCTGATATAGCGCAATAAACTGTCCCGTCTAAAGTGTAAGACAAATTCAACATTTTCACTTGGTTTCTAATTTTTAATTTAGAAAAACAAATGTATATACCAGTTGTTTTTATATGTATTTACTTGCCACTTGTTTATTTGATCAGTGAATCTGAGAGTTTAAAAACGTAGCGGTTTATAATAATAATAAAAATAGTAATATATACACATTTAAACATATGTGAGATAAACGGTTTTATTTAACTTTTAATAAAAATAAACATATTCACTTTATTACTTAACACATATTTACTACCGGAAGTATCAAATAAGTTGTAATGACACCATCTCATTAACATTGGTTGCACAGATTCACAGCTTGAATAATCCACAGTTTCGCATTGATTGTTGTTACTATTTTAATCACCAAATTTCAAAACAATAATTTTTAAATGGTAAGCTATTTTAAAAATTCTGCCCTTTTTCCTCAACTAAAATGCATGAAAGTACTAAGCAAAATAACAAAGTGTTATACTCTGAGTTGATTTTTTTTTTTTTTTTTTCAAATTTTCCTTTTATGACCGTGGTAAGTAAGTTTACTACAAAAATTTGTTCTCAGACAGTAGGTGTGGAAAAGCAGCTTACTATGTTAAAACCCGAATAAACCACTACGTCAGAAATGCCAAAGAAAAATAATTGAGGTGCAGCTTATCATTAATTTATCAGCTTACTATGTTTTTCTCATGTAAAATTAAGGAATCGTGTGCTAAGTATACTTCTCATGGCAATAGCATTAAAAATCAAATTAATGTAATTTAATAAGCTAAATCATATTCACCAACATTTTAAACTTTAAAATCAGATTTTCACCAGAATTTTTTAAAAGAAATCTTTCATATTACTTTTTTACGATTAAATAAAACGAAAAGTGTTTCAGACAATTTCTGGGGTGACGTTTCCCACCGAAATTGGGGACTTGGCAAATATGAGCTAAATGAATTTCGTTTCTTATATCACTCTCAATCTCAAAAATATTTTAATATACCACTACTAGAAATAAATGACCCTTTAAAGGGTTAACCCGTTAGTAGTCACTAGATGGTCGATTTGCCGCCCATCCTTCAGTTTTTTCATATTTTTTTTATTCAATAGCCACCAAAAAATTTTAGAAATGGCATAGACATAAAACGCGAATAAAATCGATTTAACATCGATCACATCACTTCTTAAAATTATTGGTGACAGTTAAATAAAAAGTTCACAATCTGTAATAGGTGGCGCTGTCGATAGCGACTACTAACGGGTTAAACAAGAATTGTCATTTGCTATCACCAGTATTTTAATCCTTTGAAGGGCGGTGTTTATTTACACTAGCCACCTTTAATTACCGATTGCAAGAAATCCCTTCGAAAATTTTATTTTTTATTGAAAACAGTTAAAATCCCCTTTTCCCGTTTTACTCGCGAATTCCTGTGGCTTACCACTTTAAACGAGCTTCATTCAATTGCCCACGAAAAAGTATACCTGCCAACTTACAAATTAATATCCGGGATATAGTTAATACCATACTTGCCAACATACTAATTAATATTCTGTAGTCTTGTTAGGCCCGCCTTCTCTTTCACACCAGTATCTTTTTACAGTATTTTTCTTCTTATTTAATTGTAATTTCCTTTGGAGAACATTACTCTAAAATTTTACTGGTGTGAGAAAAAGGGCGGAACTATCGATACTACGGAATATTAATTAGGATGTTGGGAAATATGGTTAATACCCGGATTTTTTTTTTTTTTTTTTTTTTTTTTTTTTTTTCTTATTTAATCGTAATTGCATTTGTAGAACATTTCTGTAAAAATAAAGTGGTGTGGTAAAAGGGATGGGTTCTATAAATCTTCAGGAACATTAATAAATTGGCATCTATGAAAGAGTTTAAATGGATCCTATTCTCCCACACACACACATAGTTGACTTCGTAATCATGTGTAATTTTACTGGTAAAAGTTGCATATATTTTGAGTAAATTTCTCCTTTAGTTTTTAAAAATATTTTCGTTGTCTCATAGAGGCGGTCCCTTAAGTTTTTTCGAAGGTAAAATTTAGCAGATATATCTAAAAAACTGAAATGTGGAATGAGTCATACATTTGCTCACCCATATTTTAAGCATTCTGATTCAGGTAATGTAAATTTAATATAAGTTCCAAGATACAACCGGAGCTTGGAATGTTCTCTCTTTTTTTTTTTTTTTTTTTTTTTTTCTGGACTCTTTGAAAGATGAGAAATTTCTTCCTTTTTTTCTACCACTATCTTTATACAATAATTTCTATGGTACATAATCACGACACATTACTATAAAAATATGGTAAATATTTCTGTATGAAAATATTAGTCATAGCAATAAAGACGGAAATTTCTCATCTTTGAAAGTGTCCTGAAAAAGGGGTGGAGACTTCGAACTTGGGTTAAAAATCATTATTTTTCATAATCTTAAATATGTTTTAGAACCATAATCTTAACGTTATCATAGAATAACATCAATCAAGTAAAGTTATAAGTCAAAGGTTGCGACATGGATTTCAAATTAGCTCTCTAAAGATTTAAATGTTTATATTTCTGTTAGTACTTTACTAAAACTAAACTTAATTTATTGCGATGCATTTTGAGTCTCGCCTTTTCTTCACATTACTTTTTCATAAGAATATATATATATACACACACATATTTCACATTTTATAATAGTTATGCAGTAAAAAAAATTATTTAATAAATTAAGTGATGTGAAATAAAGGCGGGGCTAAAAGTTCTTCGGAGTAGATTACAGGAGTCGTACTCTTCGCCTTTTTTTCAGGACACCCTCAGAAAAATATTCCGCCTGTTTTGCCACCACTAATTTCATGCAGGTATACCTCTGGTACAATTATAGTAATGTGTCACAATTATACAGAGTAGAAATCATTTTATAAATATAGTGGTAGCAATAAATATGAAATTTTTCATTCATGAGAGTGTCCTGCAAAAAGGGCGGAGAGTACGACCCCTGAGATTAAGGAACTTGGCAATTCTGCAAGAGCAGGGGTCGTACTCTCCGTTCTTTTTTCAGGACACTTTCAGTGTTGAGAAATTTTATCCTATTTTTTCGACTACTAATTCAATGCAGTCGTTATGGTTTTTTTCTAGTAATGATTCGTAATTACATAGGACAGATATTCTTGTATATAAATAGCGGAAACAAAAAAGAAGAAAATTTCTTATCCCTGAGGGCGTCCTGAAAAAAAAGGCGGATAGTACGACCACAAGCTAAGCTATAGAAGCTGCATAATTTTCCGAACTACCAAGATTCCACAAATTCAAATCTTTGGGTGGGGGGGGGGGGATATGTTTTAATAAGTGTTGTTTTGATAAGTAGAATTTATTAATAATTTGTGTTGTTTTAATAAGTAGACGATTCCCAGTTTAAATTTTCACTCAATTTTTTAAAACTAATCAATTCCACAACAAATAATACCTATGCAGAATTTCTATTGACCAAATTGTTTCCTCGTGACTCTCTTTTTTCCTCGTGAATAAACTCTCTACGTTACAATTTTTGTACTTTTTCTTAATTTATTAAGCACTAAGTCTGAGATTATTCATCTTCTACTAGTTGCCCCTCCCCATATCCCTTTTTTCGCCATGTGTCAGTAAACATGTGGGTTTTCCATTTCTTATTTAACAATTATTTACTCAGTTGCTATCAGAAAACTATAATTTTTAGACTTCTAATTAGAGCGTCGCTGTTTTGTTTGGAGTTTATTAGGCCTGTGTTAGAAAACGGTTTTTCGTAAAAAAAAATAAAAATAAAAATAAACTGCATTAGGCATTGATTAGGTATGCCATGGTGCTTTTTTCTGCATGAATTTATTGAAATTTTTATAGCGTATTTTTAATTTATTCTATTACAAAATAAATCTATAAAGAATGCACGACAATCTTTGGAATTTTGCTGCACCAAAAACCTTTTGTGGGATTTTTATTTTTAAGATTCGGGTCGTTCCTTGCAAAAAATATTACAGAAATAATAATTTTAGCAGAATTTTTTTATTACAGGAGTGGAATTTAGAATTTATACGCATAAATCTACATAGCACAAAACGACGTTAAAAGAAAAAAATATATTAATAACATCGTTTTGAGACAATTTTTAATTTTCTTAAATTAATTTATATGCATGGCTACAAAATTGAATAATATTAGAACATTATATTAGGAGCCAAATAAGTTTCTGCCTTTTGATAAAAGATGGCAGAACACGAATGTTATGTTGAAATTGTCAGATGTAAAACGTAATATCGCAAGTTTCGTGATCTGGTAAGAACATAACATTGAAGGTATTAGTGACTCCGTATCAGCATCACATATATATATATATATATATATATATACATATTTTGGAGCGAAAATGCAAAGTTTTGTGCTGAATAAGCGTCATTTGCGAGAACTTTTGATTTACTTCTTTAATTTGAAGAAATCTGCAGCTAAGGCGCCTCGATAGACACATATGGAAACCTTGTAAAAACATATGGTAAGGTTGCTTTATGTGAGAGAAGTTGTCGTGAGTGGTTTCAAAAGTTTAAAACTGGCGAGTTTGGCGTGGAAGACAAAGAATGCTGTGGAAGGCCAAAAGTGTACGAAGAGTTCGATGTTGATTATTGATGGTTGGGTTTTACGTCGCACTAGTGCTGCGCAGATGGGCAATTGGCGACGGTCTGGGACACACCCCTAGAGGTGGTCCGGAGACATGCCATCACAGTTTTGATCCTCCACGGAAGGGATGTCTCTCCCGCTTCGGTTTCACAGAGGTATAATTTTTGATAGGAACATGGAGGACATTGCGGCCACGACAGATCTTACGTGCACCAGCAACCATTAGTGTACACGACGGTCTTTGGCCGGCTTGAGTACCGAACCCGCAATCTTCCAATTACGAGGCCGGCGCTCTACCGACTGGGCTACCGCGGCCCATGAAGAATTCGAAGTATTAATGGAGGAAGAGACGTTCCAACCGCAAATTGAACTTGCACGTATATTAGAAGTGACTCAACAAGCAATTTCACTTCGTTTAAAATTGTTGAGAATGATTCATAAACAAGGAAATTTGGTTCCATATGAACTGCAGCCAAGTTCGTATGTTGCGGCACCGGCCAAACCATGTTTGGAAACACTTAAGTGGGAAGTCCTACTCCACCCACTGCATTCACCAGACATTGCTCTTTCTGATTATCACTTTTTCTGGTCGATGGGACATGATCTGTTTGAGCCGCGCTTTACATGATATGAAAATTCCAAAAAATGGGTCGATTCATGGATAGCCTCAAAGATGAAGTGTGCTTCCGACGTGGTATCCGAATGCTACCAGAAAGATGGGAAAAAGTAGTGACTTGAGATGGCCAATGCTTTGAGTACAATGTAATGTACCATTCTTTCACAGTAAATTCCCAATTTTTGAAATAAAACGGCGAAAAATTATTTGTATCCCTTATATATGAATATTTGCTTTCACTTAGAAATTATATAAAATGCAATAAAGCTTGAAACACTCTTTAAAATATTCTATCCCCACCACTCTAAATTCAAAAAATTTGTTGTATATAAAAATATAAAATCGTGCGTGCAGTTGAATGTTCAGCAATGGTTGAATAATTGATGAAAAAGTGGTTGATCGCCATCACGGCAGATCTCCGCTGGTGTACTAAAGTCTAAACGACGACGAGTAACTCGCACGCTTTCCTGCGGATTTAGTAGGTGCGTCGTATATCGGCGTTGAATATTATTTAAGTTTATATCCCATTTTCTTCCAAGACTTTCTTTAGCAGTGCTGCTTATCTGATGGTCGAATTATTTTCTATATTAAACCAAACAAAATTTTTAACCTTTAACATTTCAACAATAATTCTGGGGATCATTTTCCTTTATATTATAAAAGGGAGTATATTTTCTAATTTTACCATGTTTTTATGAACTTCTATTGTTTGTATGTTTGCTTGTTTGTCCGGCACAAATCTTGCAATCGAATTTTAACTAACTTCCTTACTAAGGCATTTGAAACTTTCACAGTAGCTCAGTACCCGGTGAGAACACAATACTTCGAAGTCCGATTTTCGAATTTTTGATTAGTTTTCTTATAATTAATTAAAATATGAAAATATTAACATCCTAATAGCTTTAAAATAGACATTAAAATATTAGCTATAATTTAATTGTTGCCAAAAAAAAAAAAAAAAAAAAAAAATTACGAGTTCATTTTTTTTCGACATAAAAATAAATACATTAAATTAAACGAGAACGTTAAAAAAAAATTATGCATCTCACAAAAATTGACGTCATTATCACTTTAAAAATTTTATGCACATTGATAAGAGCTCTATGATTCATCAGAAAATTTTAAACATGGTATATAAAAAGTTTTTCTTCAACTTATAATTATTTTTGTGAATATTTTAAAATAATCATTTGACATTTCCATAATAATCGTCTTCTACTACTGTAATTATTTAAAAATAGCTAAATATTATTTTCTAAGTCACTTAAAAGAACAAAAGTTTAAAGCAAAATATTTTTGCCGGAAATAAAAATTGTATATTAATTTGCGGACTGTTTGTTTTGCTGCTAATTTTTAGTGGCTTTGATTCTTTTAAATTATGATTTTTCAATTAAATTATTAAACAATTAACTTTTTTTTTAAGCATGGTTTTTTCAGGGGCAATTTAACACATTATTGTAGGGATATTTTCCTATATTGAACAGTAAACCCCTGCATTTGACGTTCTTTTAAAACGTTATATTATTACTTAAAATAATTTCTACATATATGATTTCTACATATGATGAATATGTATTTCTGATTAAATTATTCAAATTTTATTCATTGTAACTAATTCTGTAAATGTCACTGACACTTATATACACACCAGCAGCATATAAAGTGTTAAACAAGAACACGTAATATCATTTTTTTTAAATTTCTTTCTTGAGGAACGCTTGAAGGCGAGGCTCATTTTTCATGAAAAAAATATAATTTTACGGGACATGCAAGCAAAGTGTTAATTACAATTACACTCATTTAATATTTTAAACCACTAGGATTTACGAACAAAATTAGAAGAAAAAATGCAAATTAATCTTTTCTAATAAGTTCTAAGAATAAAATTCTGTTGAAAGTTCCGGTAGAAATTTTTTCAGTTGGAAATTTAACTGTTATCACTCGTATGTCCCTTCTGGGGGGACATTAAGAAATCGAGCCACGCCTTAAGGTGTTCCTCTGCAAATGAAATGTTATTTTTTTTTTAATCGTATAACTATAGGCTACCTTTCGGCTACCGGAAAATTTTAACAGAAAAGTTTATTTTATTTAATGATGAAGTAAAATAATACAAATTATTACAAATTTTCGGTAGCCAAAAGGTAATAAGTTGGTAACTATACGTGTGACGTTTTAAAGGACCGCCAAAAGGCGTGTCTGACGGAAAATATGCCGAGCGCAAAGGGTTAAATTAAGTTATTGAAAAGGGTGTAAGAATTTCCGCCTCAGGACTGAAAACTCTTACACCAGTATTTCTTTTGTCAATAATTTTTATCATATCTGTGGAGTAATTTATTGCAATTAAATATGAATGAAATTACTGACAAAAAAATACTAGTGTTCATGTTCCGTGTTGGGAACGAAATTCTTGCAGTTCTGTTGCATATACAGGGTGTCGACAGCCGAAATATTTGCCATGATTCTTCCACCACTACTTTTCTTTCTGAATTTTTCTCAGTAAGTTTTTACGATTAATTGAGTAAAAAAAAAAAAAAAAAAAAAAAAAAAAAATACATAAACATACAAGTGGAAGAATCATGCAAAAAGTTTTGACTATCGACACCCTGATATAAAGACCTATTTTTACTTTCCGAACACTATAGTGAGGAAAGTATTGTAATCATGTCAAAAATCCGAATATCAGATTTTGATGTTTCTATACGTTTCGAGGTCCCCTGAGTCCGTTTCCACTATTTTTGAGATGATGTATGTATGTGTGTGTGTATGTGTGTATGTGTATGTATGTGTGTATGTCTGTGAGTGAACACGCTAGCGTCTAAACGCTGTGTTCAAATAAGCTGAAAGTTGGTACGTATATTGTAAGTCACCATAGTACGAACCCTATAGATTTTGGTGAATCTAGCACTTATAGTTTTTTTACAGGGACACAAAGAAAAATTCTTTATCATTATGGCCTATGGGACCAAAATCTTAAAAGTGCGATAGCATCTAAACGCCTTATTCAATTGAGCAAAAACTTTATACCCATATTATAGGTCACAGATACTCAATCTGTATAGATTTTGGAGAATCTAGCTCTTATAGTTTTTTTACAGGGACACAAAGAAAAATTCTTTATCATTAAGGCCTATGGGGCCAAATTTTTAAAAGTGTGATAGCGTCTAAACGCCTTATTAATCTGAGCAAAAAAATTGTGCACATGTTATAGGTCGCATTTGTACCAACTGTATAGATTTTGGTGAATCTAGCACTTACAGTTTTTTTACAGGGACACAAAGAAAAATTCTTTATCATTATGGCCTATGAGACCAAATTTTTAAAAGTGCGATAGCATCTAAACGCCTTATTCAATTGAGCTAAAAATTTGTATGAATATTATAAATCACTGTTGCACTAACTATAAGCATTTTGGTGAATCTAGCATTTATAGATTTTTACAGGGACAAAACGAAAAATTCTTTATCATTATGATTCAAGGCCTCAAAGTTCAGTAGCGTTAAATAAAACCTCGTGTGATATATGGAGAAAAAAACACTCTATTATGGTTTTCTCTCTTTTGTTTGTTTAGCAATTCCTCTTTCTTTATTTTATCTACAAAACTGTTAGTTACCCAATGTTCGGAAAGTCGAGTGGAGTCACTCCAGATTTTTTGTTTAATAATATGGGGTCAGAAAAAGAAAAAGTGTAGGCGAAAAACAAGAAATGCTGAGGAAATGCAAAAAGCTCTTTAATTACATAATTTTACAGTAATTGTTTAAATGTGTGTAGTATTCGTAATAACTTAATCAGTGATTTAAATAAATCCCTTACAAACAGCATTATGACTGTGTACGTATTTTTAAGTAATAATTTTCACGAAAAAAGAAAAAAAAAACTTTTGTTAAAAATTCGACATTCTAAAGCTACGGCAGGGATGTTTGTGTCCCCGATTTTTGCTACCAGAACTTTTTAAGAGTGATGTTATTGATAGTTTTCTAGTAAAGTTTCAGCAATTAAACTATAACCAAAATTATAATTCATAATATACTGGTGAAAAATAGAATAAAAAACCCAGAAAACAAACATTGCTCACGCTCACGTCTGTTAAGAAATAACAAAATACACCGACTCTTAAAAAACACAATTTGCGGTATTGGATTCGTATGCAATTTTGAATCTTTATGATGTACACTATCTCGCCTAAAAGCTTAGACCATTAATTCAGAGACATCTTGTGTGTGTATGTGTATATATCAGACAAGCCACATTTTAATTTATTCGGAAGCACTTTTAGAATCTGCCCCTTTTTCACACCATTTTATTTGTAGTGAAACTTTCTCCAGTATCATACTTGCCAACCACCTAATTATGAACCGTACAATTTTTAGTACCCGCCTTTTTTTCCCACCAGTCATTTTTTAGAGTAATTTTATTCTTATTTAATCGTATCAACATTTGGAGAGAATTACTCTAAAAATAAAGTGGTGTGAAAAAAGGGGCGTTAACAGTTGTACTGTTATTAATGAGATGGTTGGCAAGTATGCAGTATGTAATTATGGTTAAACAGGAATACACTCCTTCTCATAATTATAAGGACACCCGTTTTTCTATATTAACTAAACACTGAACACTATTATTTAAACAAATATATTTTTTATTAATTTGAATTTCATTAATAGACTATATTTAAAAAGTTTTATCGTTTTTCTATCTTAAAAAACTTTAAATATGGTAAAAAGATGAATTTTCAGGCGTTCACAATTATAAGGACAGCTCGATTTTTTTTTCAGTTTTTCTTTAAATTAATATTTTATGGGGTCTCTTTTTAGGGTTAAACAGTCAGACATTCTCTCTGGTATATATATATACATTTTTTTTTAATATTCAGTTTCAATACCATTTCATATAGCTTATATGATATTCTTAATACATTTAAACTATTTAAAATTGCTTTCCACTTGCATGCACATTGCTAATATCATAAATTAAGGTTTTATTCAACTTTTAGACCATGGGAAAGGCAATAATACAGAAGTTTCTTTCTTCAAACTATTTCCTATTGCTCTAAAAGTAGAGCAAAAATGTAAGTCTTGTTGAAAAAAATATTATTACCCCCCCACACCCCAAAATTTAACAAAAATCTAATAATTCGACGTTTAAAATTTGCAGATATTCTCTTGATGTTCATAATAATTGAAAAAATTACTAAATTCATTCTGCCTTCAGTAGAAGCAGCTTCCCAGAGCACGATAGATCCACCTTTAAAATGCCCGATTCATATCTGCCTTTAAAAAATCTGCTCTGTCTTTCGCTATCTTCAGATCGTGCCAGTAACTGTTAAAACCATTTGGTTAATCAAGAATAAAATGTTTTTCATCTAAAAATGCAACATTTTACCATTTAATATTGTCTTTATTCAACTTTAAAACAGACGTTCTTTCCCCCATTAAATGCTGATTGATTATTACAGGTTTTTTATTCATTTTGACATATTATTTATTATTTTAAACATGCATAAATGTGGAACCTAACCTTTCGTTAAAAATTACAAGCAAATTTAGCAGCAGTCATTATGAGTAGAACAGTAAGATGAATTATGAGTCTTCGATCTCTGTAAAACAGCTCTGATTTTGCATCAGATCTCTCTCCTATCGAACCAGCAGTTCAACATTTGATCACATTTCCTTCAGCAATTTTAGATCTTCGAATTTCATTAGAAATTCGGCGGATTGAAATTATCTTTCCACTTAAAAAACACATTTATCATACTTTACTACTTGAACGTTCTTTTTTTCGAGGAATTATCAGTAACGTCCGTCCAAGAAAAATTGAAGGATTATATATGAATTAATCTAGCCCAGTAGGTAACAAATTCGCATGTCAACTATAATTTATCCACTAGTAATTTAAATAAAACGAAAAAATCTGGATTGTCCCTATAATTATGAACATCTAAAAACGTGGAGGAAAACACATTTTGCATTATTTTTTATTAATTTTGTTTCATATTAAAAAAATTATAGCAATTTTGGTTTTTAGAATACTAGATATATTAAGTGCACTTAGTTAATCTTGTTCACAATTAATTTTACATTAGTTATTTCAAAATATAAAGTGTCCTTATAAATATGAGAAGGAGTGTAGAAATACTATTTGAAAAAAGCAGTGGGGAAAAAGGGTGGGTACAAACTATGTTCCGGAATAAATTAAAATTTTGGAATGTTTGATATATATATTGGGTGTTTTAATTAATTCGTAGCGGTTTTTTTTTTTTTTTTCGAAAATTGAGGCTTTGTTGTGAAAAAATAATTACAAATAGATTATTCAAAGTATTGACCACCACTAGCCACTACTTTTTCCCATCTTTCTGGCAGCATAGTCTTTAGAAGCAATCTAAGAATCGACCCAATTTTTACAATCTTCATAAGAAGTGAAGTGTTCCTCAGACAGGCCATGGCTCATCGATCGAAACAAGTGGTAATCAGATGGAGCAATGTCTGGAGAATACGGCGGGTGAAGTAGGACCTCCCATTTGGTCGTTTCGATGTAGGTTTTGACCGGTTTTGTGACGTGCGGACGAGCACGTCTCTAGGTTTCAGTTCGTATGGGACCCAATTTCCCTGATTTTGGATCGTTCCCATGGCTTTCAGGCGTTTGCTGACTGTTGAAAAGTCAACTCTTAGGGCCGTATTCACCAAACTTCATTGATCGAGGATTAAACCATGGATCAGCAAATCCGAGAATCAAAGCTAACACTGGATTAAATTCCTACGGTATTCACCATCAGCCGATTACGTGATCCATGGATTAACTGGAAGAGAAATAAAAGCTTCGTTTTGATTGGACAAGAACGAAGATAGCCATTCGGCTTCAATTAACTAATCAATCGGATTAGAAGATTAGAAAGGGAAAGAAACAAATTGGCAACACTGATACTCTTGTTTACTTCGCTTGTGTTTACGCACGGATTAAGAATCAATTTTACTTTAGAACATTTAAAAAAAGAATAATCACGCAGACGACAACTGTTTACGCTACGATTTAAAATTTTGACTGTTATGATTAAGAGAATCTTTAAGCTATTAAATTTTTTTCTGCCGAAATTAATGCATTATTTTTTTCTGTGGCAGATGACAGCCTATTATCTAACATTCGTATTAGAAATTCCACGGAATCTTTATTTAATCGATAGCGATATCAAAATGCCACATTATCCAAAGAATCCAAATCATTTACTCTAATTTGATGCACCGTCCTTTTCCTTATTTCAAATGTTTCCAATAGTTCTAAGCTTTCAATATCATCTAGTGAGAACAGATCGTCAACGTCAGCCATGTTTGCTATTTGTTTACGAAGCTGAGCTGCGGAGTGCGCATGCGTTACGAAAAGATCCGAGAATTAACTCTGTTAATCCTCCAATATTCGAGGATCAAAAACGAAGTGTTAAAGTAGCCGGTGAACTGCGGATTTTCGTTGGAGAATACCGATTTTCGTATGATCGAGCAATTACCTCTGATCCGAGGTTTAATCCGAGTGTTAAGAAGGTGGTGAATACGGCCCTTAATGATTCAGTTAACTCAGGGCCTGATTAAGGGGGAAGCTCGCTCTTGACACATTATTTATACTTACACCGTTATTTTTTAACAAATACTTTCCTCCTATAATAAACAGAAAATTTTCATTAAAAATTATTTTAAAAGAATTCTGGTGTCTAATAACGGTGAGTAAATTGGATTGTTTTACACCGTTCATTTTTTATAAAAAATATTTCCTCGTCAAAGCGTGGAATTTCTATGACATGAAGTAAAAAATAATTGTAAAAATATTCCGGTATGAGCGAGCTTCCCCCTTAATCAGGCCCTGAGTTAAATCTTGAAGCGTTTGGCATGGATCTTCATCGAGCAATGACTTCAATTCTTCATCTTCGAATTTTTTCGGCTGCCCAGGTCGTTCCTTGTCTTCCAGCTAAAAATCACCACTTTTAAATCGAGCAAACCATTTATTTCCGACACGTTTTTTCAACTAGTGCATGCTCTCCATAAACTTCCACTAAAATTCGATGACTTTCGGCTGCACTTTTCTTCATGTTAAAGTAATGAAGTAGAACTCCTCGCAAAAACACTTTATCCGGCACAAAGTTAGACATATTCGATGAAGTAAAAAATTATTTTATTTACGCTTCAACCAAATGACATATACTAATAACGATGCTCAATGATAGTAGGTTTACGGGGAATACTAGTCACGCCATCTATTGGAAAATGCCACTTGTCACACCATCTATTAGAAAACGCTACGAATTAATTCAAACACCCAATAGATCTATATATACTGGGTGATCCAAAAATCACAGAAAAAATATAAAAATCACTTAAAAAAAAAACATTGACTACAGCTCTATACGGTTTTCACTGGAATGTACAGACAAGCATTGAATATATATATATATTTTCTTTTTTAATACATCTAAGAAAAAATATTAGTCACATTTTTCACCGAAATATCGCGCTGTATATATTGGCCGTATCCTCTCGCACTTTAAACAGATCCGTCTGAACAAATGACGCTACATTGCAAATACTGAAACTATTTTAGGAGATTTTCCAATGTGCAACATCTGACGGTCATTCTAATAAATGACAGCCATTACATTGAGCATTTATAGAGCTAGTAACGTTGTTGAATATATTGCGCCATTTTAAAAAAGTAAATTTACAATTACAGCGCTACCTTACGAAGGAAATTAAAAATAATTTGATAATGAATCTTTTGCTATCTTAAAAAAGAAAAAAAAAAAAAAAATCCTATGCATTTCAGTGAAAACTGCATAGCTCTAAGGTCAACTTTTTCAATAATAAAATTTTTATTTTTCTGTGATTTTTGTTTACCCTGTGTATATATACTGAGCTGCCAAGTTCTAATTAATATATTAATATTGTGTAGTATTGTTAGCCAGGGCCTGATTAAGGGGGAAGCTCGCTCTTGACACATTATTTATACTTACACCGTTATTTTTTAACAAATACTTTCCTCCTATAATAAACAGAAAATTTTCATTAAAAATTATTTTAAAAGAATTCTGGTGTCTAATAACGGTGAGTAAATTGGATTGTTTTACACCGTTCATTTTTTATAAAAAATATTTCCTCGTCAAAGCGTGGAATTTCTATGACATGAAGTAAAAAATAATTGTAAAAATATTCCGGTATGAGCGAGCTTCCCCCTTAATCAGGCCCTGTTGTTAGCCCTCACTTTTCTTTGGCAGCTATGTACAATTAACCCTCCGTATAACGCGAATTCGTTTATCGTGACGAAAAAATAGCGATTAGTGCTCATATAGAGCTATAAACTGTCCCGTCTAAAATGTAAGACAAATTTTACATTTTCACTTGGTTTCTAATTTTTTATTTAGAAAAAAAAATGTATACCAGTAAATACCAGTTGTTTATATATGTATTTACTTACCACTTGTTTATTTGATCAGTGAATCTGAGAGTTTAAAAATGTAGCGGTTTGTAATAATAATAAAAATAGTAATACATACACATTTAAACATATGTGAGATAAACAGTTTTATTTAACTTTTAATGAAAATAAATATATTCACTTTATTACTTAACACATATTTACTACCGGAAGTATCAAATAAGTTGTAATGACGCCATCTTATTAACATTGGTTGCACAGATTCACAGCTTGAATATTCCACAGTTTCGCATTGATTGTTATTACTATTTTAATCACCAATTTTCAAATCAATAATTTTTAAATGGGAAAGGCATGATAAGCTATTTTAAAAAGTCTGCCCTTTTTCCTCAACTAAAATGCATGAAAGTACCAAGCAAAATAACAAAGTGTCATACTCTGAGTTGATTTTTTTTTTTTTTTTTTTTCAAATTCTCCTTTTAAGACCGTGGTAAGTAAGTTTACTACAAAAATTGGTGCTTAGACAGTAGGTGTGGAAAAGTAGCTTACTAGGTTTTTCTCATGTAAAATTAAGGAATCGTGTGCTAAGTATACTTCTCATGGTCATAGCATTAAAAATCAAATTAATTTAATTTAATAAGCTAAATCATATTCCCCAACATTTTAAACTTTAAAATCAGATTTTCACCAGAATTTTTTAAAAGAAATCTTTCATATTACTTTTTTACGATTAAATAAAACAAAAAGTGTTTTAGACAATTTCTGGGGTGACGTCTTCCACCGAAATTGGGGACTTGGCAAATATGAGCTAAATGAATTTCGTTTCTTATATCACTCTCAATCTCAAAAATACTTTAATATACCACTACTAGAAATAAATGACCCTTTAAAGGGTTAAACAAGAATTGTCATTTGCTATCACCAGTATTTTAATCCTTTAAAGGGCGGTGTTTATTTAGACTAACTACCTTTAATTACCGATTGCAAGAAATCCCTTCGAAAATTTTATTTTTTATTGAAAACAGTTAAAATCCCCTTTCCCATTTTACTCGCGAATTCCTGTGGCTTACCACTTTAAACGAACTTCATTCAATTGCCCAGGAAAAAGTATACCTGCCAACTTACAAATTAATATCCGGAAGATAGTAGTTAATAGCATACTTGCCAACATACTAATTAATATTCCGTAGTCTTGTTAGCCCCGCCTTCTATTTCACACCAGTATCTTTTTAGAGTATTTTTCTTTTTATTTAATTGTAATTTCATTTGAAGAACATTACTCTAAAAAGGAGAGCATTACTCTAAAAATTTACTGGTGTGAGAAAAATGGCGGAACTATCGATACTACGGAATATTAATTAGGATGTTGGCAAGTATGGTTAATACCCGGCTTTTTTTTTTTTTTTTCTTATGTAATCGTAATTGCATTTGTAGAACATTTCTGTAAAAATTAAGTGGTGTGGGAAAGGGGGTGGGTTCTTATCATCAGGATCATTAATAAGTTGGCATCTATGAAAGAATTTAAATAGATCACCCTCTCCCACACACACACAGTTGACTTCGTAATCGTGTGTAATTTTACTGGTAAAAGTTGCATATATTTTGTGTAAATTTCTCCTTTAGTTTTTAAACATTTTTTCGTTGTCTCATAGAGGCGGTCCCTTAAGCTTTTTTGAAGGTAAAATTTAGCAGCTATATCTAGTAAACTAAGATGTGGAGTGTCATAAATTTGCTCACCCATATTTTAAGTATTCTGATTCACTTAATGTAAATTTAATATAAGGTACAAGATACAACCGCAGCTCGACACGTTCTCTTTTTTTTTCTGGACTTTAAAAGATGATAAGTTTCCCCCTTTTTTGCTACCACTATATTTATACAATAATTTCTATCGTACATAATCACGGCACAGTACTATAAAAATACGGTAACTATTTCTGTATGAAAATGTTATTCATAACAATAATGACGGAAATTTCTTATCTTTGAAAGTGCCCTGAAAAAGGGGTGGAGACTTCGAACTTTGGTTAAAAATAATTATTTTTCATAATCTTAAATATGTTTTAGAGCCACAATCTTATTGTTATCATAGAATAACTTCAATCAAGTAAAGATATAAGTCAAAGTCTTTGGATTAAAACAACATGGATTTCAAATTAGCTCTCTAAAAATTTAAATGCTTATAATTCTGTGAGTACTTACTAAATCTAAAGCAAAGTTCCTTAATTTATTACGTAGCATTTTGAGTCTCGCCTTTTCTTCATATTACTTTTTCATATATATATATACACACATATTTCTCATTTTATAATAGTTATACAATAGAGAAAATTATTTAATAAATTAAGTGGTGTGAAATAAAGGCGGGGCTAGAAGTTCTTCGGAGTAGATTTGATTAAGGTACTTGGCAACTCTGCTAGAGCAAGAGTCGTACTCCCCGCCTTTTTATCAGAACACTTTCAGTGTTGAGTAATTTTCGCCTATTTTTTCGACTATTACTTTAATGCAGAAATCTTTATGGCATTTTTATAGTAATGAATCGTGATTACATAGTATAGCTATTTTTGTATATAAATAGCGGAAATAATAAAGAAGAAAATTTCTTATCCCTGAGGGCGTCCTGAAAAAAAAAAGGCGGATAGTACGACCACAAGCTAAGCTATAGAAGCTGCATAATTTTCCGAACTGCCAAGATTACAGAAATTCAAATATGAAATCCAAATATAGATCTTTGGGGGGAAAAAAAATGTGTTTTAATAAGTGTTGTTTTAATAAGTAGAATTTATTAATAATTTGTGCTGCTTTAATAAGTAGACGATTCCCAATTTAAATTTTCACTCAATTTTTTAAAACTAACCAATTCCACAACAAATAATACCTAAGCAGAATTTCTATTGTCCAAATTGTTTCCTCGTGACTATCTTTTTTTCTCGTGAATAAAACTCTCTACGTTACAATTTTTGTACTTTTCCTTTATTTATTAAGCACTAAGTTTGAGATTATTCATCTTCTACTAGTTGCCCCTCCCCTTTTCCCTTTTTTCGCCATGTGTCAGTAAACATGTGGGTTTTTCATTTCTTATTTAACAATTATTTACTCAGTTGCTATCAGAAAACTATAATTTTTAGACCTCTAATTAGAGCGTCGCTGTTTTGTTTGGAGTTTGTTAGGACTGTGTTAGAAAATGGTTTTTCGTGAAAAAAAAAAAAAAAAAAAAAAAAAAAAAAAACTGCATTAGGCAGTGATTAGGTATGCCGTGGTGCTTTTTTCTGCATGAATTTATTGAAATTTTTATAGTGTATTTTTTATTTATTCTATTACAAAATAAATCTATAAAGAATGTACGACAATCTTTGGAATTTTGCTGCACCAAAAACCTTTTGTGGGATTTTTATTTTTAAGATTCGGGTCGTTCCTTGCAAAAAATATTACAGAAGTAATAATTTTAGCAGAATTTTTTTATTACAGGAGTGGAATTTAGAATTTATACGCATAAATCTACATAGCAGAAAACGACGTTAAAAGTAAAAATATATATTAATAACACCGTTTTGAGACAATTTTTAATTTTTTAAAGTTAATTTATATGCATGGCTATAAAATTGAATAGTATTAGAACATTATATTAGGAGCACAAATGAGTGAATATAAAAGGATTTTGATAAAAGATGGCAGAACACGAATGTTATGTTGAAATTGTCAGATGTAAAACGTAATATCGCAAGTTTCGTGATCTGGTAAGAACATAACATTGAAGGTATTAGTGACTCCGTATCAGCATCACACACACACACACATATATATATATATATATATATATATATATTTTTTTTTTTTTTTTTTTTTGGAGCGAAAATGCCAAGTTTTGTGCCGAATAAGCGTCATTTGCGAGAACTTTTGATTTACTTCTTTAATTTGAAGAAATCTGCAGCTAAGGCGCCTCGATAGACACATATGGAAACCTTGTAGAAACATATGGTAAGGTTGCTTTATGTGAGAGAAGTTGTCGTGAGTGGTTTCAAAAGTTTAAAAATGGCGAGTTTGGCGTGGAAGACAAAGAATGCTGTGGAAGGCCAAAAGTGTACGAAGAGTTCGATGTTGATTATTGATGGTTGGGTTTTACGTCGCACTAGTGCTGCGCAGATGGGCAATTGGCGACGGTCTGGGACACACCCCTAGAGGTGGTCCGGAGACATGCCATCACAGCTTTGATCCTCCAGGGAAGGGATGGCTCTCCCGCTTGGGTGACTCCCAGAGGTATAATTTTTGATGGGAACATGGAGGACATTGCGGCCACGACAGATTTTACGCGCACCAGCAACCATTAGTGTACACGACGGTCTTTGGCTGGCTTGAGTACCGAACCCGCAATCTTGCAATTACGAGGCCGGCGCTCTACCAACTGGGCTACCGCGGCCCATAAAGAATTCGAAGTATTATTGGAGGAAAAGACGTTCCAACCGCAAATTGAACTTGCACGTATATTAGAAGTGACTCAACAAGCAATTTCACTTCGTTTAAAATTGTTGAGAATGATTCATAAACAAGGAAATTGGGTTCCATATGAACTGCAGCCAAGTTCGTATGTTGCGGCACCGGCCAAACCATGTTTGGAAACACTTAAGTGGGAAGTCCTACTCCACCCACTGCATTCACCAGACATTGCTCCTTCTGATTATCACTTTTTCTGGTCGATGGGACATGATCTGTTTGAGCAGCGCTTTACATGATATGAAAATTCCAAAAAATGGGTCGATTCATGGATAGCCTCAATGATTAAGTGTGCTTCCGACGTGGTATCCGAATGCTACCAGAAAGATGGGAAAAAGTAGTGACTTGCGATGGCCAATGCTTTGAGTACAATGTAATGTACCATTCTTTCACAGTAAATTCCCAATTTTTGAAATAAAACGGCGAAAAATTATTTGTATCCCTTATATATGAATATTTGCTTTCACTTAGAAATTATATAAAATGCAATAAAGCTTGAAACACTCTTTAAAATATTCTATCCCCACCACTCTAAATTCAAAAAATTTGTTGTATATAAAAATATAAAATCGTGCGTGCAGTTGAATGCTTAGCAGTGGTTGAATAATTGATGAAAAAGTTGTTGATCGCCATCACGGCAGATCTCCGCTGGTGTACTAAAGTCTAAACGACGACGAGTAACTCGCACGCTTTCCTGCGGATTTAGTAGGTGCGTCGTATATCGGCGTTGAATATTATTTAAGTTTACATCCCATTTTCTTCCAAGACTTTCTTTAGCAGTGCTGCTTATCTGATGGTCGAATTATTTTCTATATTAAACCAAACAAAATTTTTAACCTTTAACATTTCAACAATAATTCTGGGGATCATTTTCCTTTATATTATAAAAGGGAGTATATTTTCTAATTTTACCATGTTTTTATGAACTTCTATTGTTTGTATGTTTGCTTGTTTGTCCGGCACAAATCTTGCAATCGAATTTTAACTAACTTCCTTACTAAGGCATTTGAAACTTTCACAGTAGCTCAGTACCCGGTGAGAACACAATACTTCGAAGTCCGATTTTCGAATTTTTGATTAGTTTTCTTATAATTAATTAAAATATGAAAATAATAACATCCTAATAGCTTTAAAATAGACATTAAAATATTAGCTATAATTTAATTGTTGCCAAAAAAAAAAAAAAGAAAAAAAAAAGAAATACGAGTTTATTTTCTTTCGACATAAAAATAAATACATTTAATTAAACGAGAATGTTAAAAAATTATAAAAAGTTAAATTATGCATCTCACAAAAATGGACATCATTATCACTTTAAAAATGTTATGCACATTGGTAAGAGCTCTATGATTCATGAGAAAATTTAAAACATGGTATATAAAAAGTTTTTTTTTTTTTTTTTTTTTTTTTTTTTTTATCTTATAATTATTTATATTTCGTTGGATTTTCGTGTAATTAATTTCTAAATAATAATAATAATAATAAAGTTCATTATTGTTCGGTTTTTGCAAACATAAATTTTCCAAATTCTGTCAGACATAGAGCGCTGTTTGAGACCTTATTTTAAAGAGAATTTCATGAGGTTTATCGTTTATTTTAGTACGCAGCTTACCTAAGCTTGCTAATTTTTTTAATTTTAAACTTATATAATAATAAGTTGGCGTTTTTTTTTTTTTTTTTTTTTTTTTTTTTAATACTTCAGAAAAGTCTTTTATTATATCATTAGCTACAAATCGTAAAGTTTGTAGAGTGGAATAAAATGGATTATGGCAAAAATTCTATTATTTTTTAATAGTTATACTAACAAGGAAACATTCAAAAGGTGTCGCCTTCAAAAAATATTGAAAATATATATATATGTGATTCTACTCATCATAAAATACCAGGAAGTGAAAAAATTATTGGATGAAATGAATTACAGCGACCACAAAAAATTATCAAAATTAAGCATATTTGGCGATTTAGCGCTGTTAGTCGTTCAATTCGCAAGCACTAAGATTGCCGTGTACGAACAGACCCGTGTTTTGTTTCTCCGCGAAGTACTCAAAATCAATCGCCTAACAATGTGAAATCGCCAAATATGCTTAATTTTGATCATTTTTTGTGGTCGCTGTAATTCATTTCAGCCGATAACTTTTTCACTTTCTGGTGTTTTAGGAAGAGAAGAATGACATATATTTTTTTCAATATTTTTTTAAGACGACACATTTTGAACGTTTCCTTGTAAGATTTTTATTATAACTCCCGATCTCATTGTTATCCTTTTTACTTCCTTATACAAAGTATAAGGAAGTATTGTAATGGTATTATAATAGTTATGATATTATTTATATTAATTTATAAATAAAACACCAACTCTCTCTCTCTCTCTCTCTTTTTTTTTTTTTTTTTTTTTTCAATGGAATGATCTCTACGTCAAATAAATTAATCATTAATCCTGACCATTTTAGATTTCAACAATAATTACAGTATTTATTACACGTCAATTAAATAATTTATATTTGTAACATAATAAATGTCTAATTCAAAACTTTTAACATATGATTTTAACAGGGTATTTAAAATCAACAAAGACATTTTCTAAACATAGAATGTTTTCTGTTAAGCACACCTATGGAGGATCAAAGGGGGGGGGGGACATTTTCTCGTTTTTTATGTTATTAATGGTATTAGTTTGTTTATCTTCTTCCAGGAAAATAATCCAAAAATGACTTCCAATATTTTCGTATAAAGACAAAATATTTAAAGTAGATTTTTAAAATCTTGCCATACTATTATTTAAGGAGGATGTGAAAGGGGGGGGGGCTAAATTAGAATAGAAAAACTATTTCTTATGCAATAAGTGAAAAAGTTTGCAGTAATAATAATAAAAATAATGGAAAGACAATTTATTTCAGACAAATTAAAGTAAGGTAAAAATTGTATAACTGAAAAAGTTGCTCTCATTTTTTAGTTTTTATCAAAACTGAATTAAGTGTTCCTTATAATATATATAAAGCTGAAAATTTGTTATTGTATCTGTCCAGATTATTAAATTTTATAAAAAATTGCTACACTTATGAACACTTTCGCAACCGCTGACGTAGATTCACGTCATTTAAAAATTTGTAACTCCTCCAGTGGGCGTTTCTTTCGTGATTCGTATGTTACTTATTTCTTAATATTATACCCAGTATTCATATTTGCACAATCAAATGTAGTATGGATACAAAGTATTTGATTAGAAAGAGTGTAATTAAAATACATACCCATTTGTAATATAAATATGAATACAGAAAATTTTGTTCTGAAATATTGTAACTTGAGAGAATAATATCCACAGGCGGACCTTACTCTCAAAAAGACAGAAGCATGCGGTAGCGAAAGTGTTAATAAGGACAAAATGTAACTAATGCTGCATTTTTTAGTTCAATCCCATAAATGATTAAGGGCCGTTTTGCTTCATTCATAATCATAGCAGGAAACATAAACAGAAATCGAAGTGAGCAGCGAATCTTGAAAATAAACAGAATTCAGCGTCGGCACATGACGCATACGCGAAATCTTCAGGTAACTGTGTGAGTTGCTCGTCGCCGGTTAGACGCTAGTTAGTTAGTCTTGCGAGCTAAATGCAATGGGAATGTCAGCGCTTTCTATACAATCAGCTTTTGGATAGAAAACGGGGATTACGACCAGTATCGTGATTCGTGAGGGAGATATAATTCCTTCACTATCGCCGGCAACATTGCCAGCCATCGTTCTTACTATTAAACTTTCCGTGGCGAACTACTGTTTTAGCGCTCACCCGTTATAAAATATTGTGAAAAATGGTTACAGTCTACTGTTCACTGTAAGTATTGCATTAGAAATGCAATATAAAATAAAATTTGCATTTCTGTTTTGGTGGTAATGAAATACTTAAATATTGGTAATATAAAATCATCTTAGACTATTCTTACAATAAATTGTTACTGAAGCTCTGTAAAATTTCTCATATGCAACGTTTTTGTAGAGATGCAAAGATTAAAATTTTTAAAACAGAAAAATAAAAAAATAAAATAAAATTTATTACAAATTTCTTTTTTTTTTTTATTTAAATCTTACTTTCTTTTCTTTTCTTTCTTTCTTTTTTCTTTTTTTTTTTTTACAATTTATTATTTTTGATTTTGAAATTTGATGCAAAATGTTCTCCACTGAAAGATTGTGAATTAATTTATTAAAGTATAAAAGTGCTAGAATGTTGATAAAATCAAGAAGACGTTAAAAATTTTAATATCTAAATACTGAAAAATGTTGAAATAATTCTAATAATGAGAGAGTGTTTTCTTCTTATGGGGTTGTACGATTAAAATTGTGTATCAAATTTAGTTTGGGAAAAGCTATAAAACTTGTAATGATATTTAAAATATTAAATATAAATTCTGTAATTAATTATACTTAATTAAAAATTACACTCTGAATTGTAATATTGCATTACACATAGTTCTAAAATAATTTTTTCTTAAGTTTCTTCATAATATTTTTCACTGTTAGTACGAGAGATCCCACTATTTCTTTCAGATAGCGATTTTGCGTTGCCACTATTTATTGCATTACTGAATGCAAACATTTTTATTTAAAATATATAAAGCTGAAAATTTGTTATTGTATCTATACAGATTATTAAGTTTTATCAAAAATTGCTGCACTTATGAACACTTTCCCGACGGCTGACGTGGTTTCACGTGATTCGAAAATTTATAACTCCTCCTCCAGTGGGCGTTTCTTTCGCAATTTGTATGTTACTTATTTCTTAATAATATACCCAATATTCATATTTGCACAATCAAATATACTATGGATGCAAAGTATTTGATTAGAAAGAGTGTAATTAAAATACATACCCATTCGTAATATAAATGTGAATACAGAAAATTTCGTTCCGAAATATTGTAACCTGAAAGAATAACACCCACAGGCGAACCTTACTGTCAAAAAGAGAAAAGCATGCGGTCGCGAAAGTGTTAATAAGGACAAAATGTAATTTATGCTGTATTTTTTAGTTCAATCCCATAAATGATTAAGGGCCGTTTTGCTTCATTCATAATCATAGCAGGAAACATAAACAGAAATCGAAGTGAGGACACAAAACAACAGCGAATCTTGAAAATAAACAAAATTCAGCGCCGGCACACGACGCATGCGCGAAATCTTCAGGAAACTGTGTGAGTTTCTCGTCGCTTGCTAGACTCTAGTTAGCCTTGCGAGCTAAATGCAATGGGAATGCCAGCGCTTTCTATGTAATCAGCTTTTGGACAGAAAAAGGGGGTATGGCCAGTATCGTGGAGGAGATTCATACCCTTCACTATCGCCGGCAATATTGCCAGCTACCATTCTTACTATCAAACTTTCCGTGGCGAACTACTGATACAGCGATCACCCGTTATGAAATATCTTTAAAGATGGTTTCAAAATACGCATGTTCACTGTAAGTTTCTCATTAGAAATCACATATAAGACAAAATTTTCATATCTGATTTGGTGGAAATGAAATACTTAAATAATGGAAATGTAAAATGATCTCGGACTATTCTTACAATAAATTGTTACTGAAGCTCTGTAAAATTTCTCATATGCAACGTTTTTGTAGAGATGCAAAGGTTAGAATTTTTAAAACCGATAAATAAATAAATAAAATAAAATTTACTACAAATTTCTTTTTTTATTTTTATTTAAATCTTTCTTTCTTTTTCTTTTTTTTTTTCTTTTTTTTTTTTTACTAAGCAGAATTATGTGTATATAACCTTTCAACTTCAATGAATTTGTTAAAAGTTACTGAAAATACTAACAATGTGATATTCATTATGTGAAAGAAAATTAATCTTATAAATGTAACAGCTGCCTTAATGCGAACTTTTATCTATTTATTTATTTTTATCCTATATCAGAAAATTTACATGTACATGATCATTTTTCTTTTCATGGAAAATTTTAATAAAAATTTCAGATGTATCCTTATTAACACTTAACAAACGTGTTATATTTTCTCTGTATGTCCCGGTTTCCGGAAATTTTTTAAATGAATTAAATAACTAAGCATGTATATATGGGCGTTGCAGTTTTATTGAATTAGTGCTATCTTTGAATGAAGATGCATAACGTTTTTATTTATATATCTAGCAGTTCTTAAGGATGCGATATTTTATAAAACACCCACTCTTACGAAGTGGAACTTGCATATACAGCTCAGTAATATATACCATACTTTGTACGTTAGATAAACATTATGGAAAAATGCGCTGATTCAGTTTGGCTGTATATTAGAAAGCAGGTGGCGCTGCTATGTTGAAATATTTCTTGTTAACGGAAAAGCTGTGTCTCAGGTTCTAACAATGAATAATATAAAAGAGTACACCCACATTTACTCACCCAGTGACTGACTGAAGACGGCCGTCACGATTCTATGGGAGATGGAATCAGAAATTTTGATGTGCACATTCGCTAAAATTTTGAATAATTTCAAAGAATATATATATATATATATATACATATATATATATATTTTAAAGAATTTTTATGTTACTAAGTGATATTGAATTCTGAGAATTCGTTTAACTATAGTGACTAACGGAGTGGGCGAGCCTTGCTAGTGGTCCAATTTATTAAATTTATTCCGGAATGCTGTTAGCCACGCCCTTTTTTCACACCGTAATCTTTATAGGAAAATATTGTTAAACATATAACTACGACTGAATATGAAGAAAATTACTCTAAAAAGATTACGATGTGAAAAAGTGGCAGGACTACCAACATTCTGGAATAAATTAAAAAAACTTGGCAGCTATGCATAAAAACACTAAACTCGGTCCATGATATGTAATTGTTTCTTGATTAATTTAAGTCTTTATTTTCTGCGATTTTTCTCCATTTGGCTATAATTCAGCGTCTAGTCAGGAAAATTGCCCCAAATTGCACTTATAAATATCAATTGTCAGAAGCTAAGGCCACTCGTTTACCAACCGGCACCACTCCGTTTACCAACTTCCGGAACAAAACCTTTCAGTTACTGATGGGGCTTAATTTATCAAGTTATGTTTCTACCAAGATGTATAATTAAGTTTTGGAATTATATTAAACATCATGTATTTTGCTTAAATATTTCTGGAAGCAGATATGTGTAATCTAATTACGATGGCTGTGAAAGATTAAAAATAAAAACTTGTACCCTGGAAAAAATTTAAACGGATTCTCAAACGTAGTCAAAAGCAATGGAAAAAATCGTAAAAGACCTTACATATATTACAAAAATGATGTTATCGGAAAGAAAAAAAAAAAAAAAAAAAAAATAACGCAACATTTAACATAATTTCGTTGCTAATCGATGTAGAAAAATGTAATAGGTATCATTCGACGGGGAATTGTGAGTAGTTTCAGAAAATGAACCGAAATTTTAAATTGGGGGTCGTCTGCATATTAAAAGGCGCACCAACTTTGATTTTTTTCAATGGTAATGCCATTGCTCTGGTAATGCCAATGTTCAACGCGAAAAAGTATATTGGTTGTATATTTTACTTTTTTTTTCACAGAGATATAAGCGTTTAAAGTTTGAAGGTGCTAATGATAAATTCATATTTCGAACTTTTATTAATATCTTCACAAAAAATAATTTGATCAATATAATTTTTTTTTACGAGTTATAGTGAGGAAACCCAAACATAATCCGCCATTTCTTTTGATTCTAAAAGAGATTTTTAATTCTAAATAATTATTAGTAAATTCGTGTTCATAAAAATTATGAATTATGACCTATATTAATTTTTACATAAAATTAATCCTAATGCTGAATAATATGGGTGTGCAAATTTGCAGCTCATTCCAGCTATTAGTTTTCGAGACATAAATAAATCTTTCTTTCGGAGTGGTTTAGGGGGATGTCTCTTATAAAGTTTTGCATGAGATAACGAATCAAATCTTAAAAAATAACAAAGAAATTAAACAAAATATATTTATTTTTTATTTACGGGCCAAACTATATAACAACAACGCCAAAAGCAAAGAAATGAAACAAAAATGATTATTTTTAGACATAATTGTTAGCATCAAGAATTCCTATTTTTTAAAGAAGACCCGCCTTCATCGTTCTTCAAAATAAAACAATGCAGAAAAGAAAAGTAAATGTGACATTGAGTGATGAATTCGTGTTAAACCCCTTATTTTATGTTGACAAAAATATGCACAAGTGGTGTTTACTTCATCGATTATAGGTGATAAATTTTGAATGTTTTAAATGTACACTAAAAGAAAAAATTAACTAAATAGGCGGGATTTACTGTTTTAAATAGAAAAATAGGTTTAATGTAAAAAGTGTCAATAAAAAAAAAAAAAAAAAAAAAAAAAAAAAAAAAACGAATGGAATTAGAATGCAAGACAAACTTATAAAATCGTTTCTTAAGTACCGTCATACTTAAAGTCATTTGCTTCATATATTGCTTTATTTTTATCTATCTATTTATTTATTTATTTTGTAGTTGGGAGGATTATTATTTTAAAGATAATAAAGTCTTTAAAATTTTATTTATATATTTTAACTTTATATATTTTTAAAAATATATTTTAACTTTTTAAATATATTTTAACACTTTTTGCGACCGCAGGATTTTGTCCATCTGACAGTAAGATCCGCGTACGGGCGTTATTCTCTCAAAATAAAATATTTCAGAACATCTTTTCTGTATTCACAATTATATTACAAGTGGATATACATTATAATTATATTCTTTCTAATCAATATATTTCTATCCATAGTATATTTTATTGGAAAAACATGAACATGGGTACACATCTAAGAAATACGTAACACACAAATTACGAAAGAAACGCCCACTGACAGAATTACAGATTTTCAAGTGACGTGAATCTACGTCAGCAGTCGTGAAACGGTTAATTAAGAAATTATATTTTCATAGAATTTATAAAACGAATCGTACAGCTCCAAGAGTTCAACTGACCCAAAACTGGTAAGTGATGAACCCTTACAATAATTTATACGAAAAGATTTAGTTTATGCGTTGTATCTATATTATTTCATTTCGTATATTATGTTACACCTACGAAAAAAAAATTAAGTTTTATTGGTGATCAGTACAGCCATAATAGACACTTTTACTTGAAAAATATTGCACTTTTTTCAAAGAGTACTGGCTTGACCAATCGCACGTGTAATGTATTTAAATAGACCTAAAATTATCTAAAAAAGTACTGAAGTATATACAAATCTAAAAAACTGAATTCTGTATAATTAGCCCTTTCGGTTCCGAATTTTATTTTGAGTTCCGAATTTTTATTATTATTTTTTCATTTAAACGTGATGTAAGCCTTCTTTGAAAAGGCTTACATCAAGTTTTACTGAATTTCGACAAACAGTTAAGATTTTACATTCTGTACTATTATTAGTAGGACAAGGAACTTTATCGAAATTTTTTTACTTTTCTATGTGTACTAATATTAGTACAATAGACCCAAATGGATAAAACTTTGCAAATTTTAACATGATACACGACTTAAAAATACTTCAATGACTATTACACAAATCAACCTGAACTACTTTTCTTTAAATATATAGATTTAAATTTTGTTTATTTTTTATACCTATTTAGTGTGAAATGATTTAAAACAATTTCTTTCACCAGTTTCTTTCATAAGTAAACTTTGCATTTTTCGCCAAAGGATGTGGTTTTAAGGTTGCAACCTTCCAATTTACACCTTTGTTGCACCTTGCTTCTTTTAATCATATGACCGACATTGTCATATCTTACATCTTCAGCTCGGCGAATTGATGATTTTAATCTTTTCTTTGGCTCTAATATGGGTGAACTGCTTAGACGGCCACATTTGTTTGATTGCGTCGGTTGTCCCTTAGAAACTAAAACTTATGCAACTGATAAAGTAAAATCTAATAAATTTAGTTGCTTTTTTGCAGGAATGCCAAGCTTCGTTGCATCTTGTCTATACTCTGGCCATGAATTTATTATACCCATTGAAAAATAGTGTAATATAAGGCGGACCGTCCACTTTCTGCAACGAATGCTAATTCTGTAGAAGGATGCTAAAAACTCGTGTTTATCAACACCTCCCATACTCGAATTATACAATTGGTTGCTTCACTTCAATATAACTTTTTGCTCCATCTTTTCACAGTATCTTCTTGCTTTTCTGCAACAAAATTTGATGCCATTCTAACAACTTTGTTGTCATACCATATCACAATGGCTATTTTGTTGTCTGAAGAAATGTGTTTTCATAGAACCCCGCCCTCTTTTCTTTAGTTCCTTCTGAGATTGTACAGGACATCTTTCAAGCCTATTTTGTCTAATCGTGCATGCAGCAAAAATTCTTTTATGTAATAGATATGATAACAGAGGAATAGAATAGATGTGAAAAAGATATGAAAAAACAGCTTGTGACCTGCTCCATCTAGAAAACGCTTACACAATTGTAATACAATAGCTGCAGTAGAACCAAACATTCGTTGCAAATTTTCATCTATGAGTGTTTTAAAACCCTGGTATACAATGGAATTATAAATTATTCCAGATTTCCCACAAAGCATAAAAATTTTTATGCCCCATGGATTTGGCTTCCCCTTCACATATTGCGTTATAGAAACCTTTCCTTTAAATAGAACAATTGATTCATCAATACACAGGTGTTCTTTTAACAATAATTCACTACAACGTTTCTCAAAGCTTTGGATAATAGGCTTGACTATCCAAATACGGTCATCAGAACTAAGCTGTGCATTTATGTCTACGATATGTATCATATTATTTAACTTTTTGAAGCCGTTTTTAGGAATGCCAATTTCTTCAACTAGCTTTACGGAAGTACTTGGCCTCCAAAACATATATTGTCGAGGAAACGGCAATATGCCCATGAATAAGTGGAGTGCAATGCACTTTTTTATTTCACCTTCATTCGTGTTCAGGGCTTTTCCTTCGGTACATATGCTATACATATTTGTTTTTTCAGCTATTTCAGTAAAAATGGAAGGGGGAAAATACTTCGAAAAATACTGTAATGGTGTTAGAAGGTATGACTCCTCAATGCCAGAAACACTAGATATAAATTCTGTATCTGGAGTCTTAAATTTTTCCTGTTTCCAATGAATTTTGGATTTTTTTTTTTAGGATTATTTTTAGGCGAATCTGTCGTATGATTTACTACAGACGGTCCAGGTACATCAAATTCGTCATCACAAGATTCGCTTAAAAAAAAAAAAAAAAGAAAAGTATATATTATGCAGGTTTTTTATTTTATTTTCCTACCCTAGAGTACTATAATTTACAGCAGATTTTTCTTTACTCTCATTAGAATCTGTGTCATTGTCAATTTCAAGGTCATCAATTTTCGGAAACCACTCATCATCCGAATCTTCAAATTCAACATCTGAATCTTCTAGGCTTTCAAACAGAGCCAAAGCCTCCTCCGTTGATAATATATCGCTTTTTTTTTCGCATTCAAAACAGAAAAATTACTTCCAAAAGCAAATAATTATATAAATAATACTTTACAACCAAATGTTTATTTTACATGACAGTGAAATCTAGAAACAGCTAACATACATACAGAGGCGGACGCAGATTTTCTTGGGCAAATTTTCTTGGGTCATGGGCAAAATATGGGCCAGCCATGACTTGGGATGGGTATCAGGGGCCCCTATTCCCCCCTCCCCCCCATCCTCCATTCTACCTAGTCTAAATCCCCAAACTTTAAACTTTATATATAGCTTTCAATCATCCGATTATTTTGTTTTTATTTTTTTTAAAGGAATATTATTTTTTTGAATATTATTATTATTATTACTATTTATTTATTTATTTATTTATTTTTTTTTTTGGGGGGGGGGATGGTCACGACTCTTGTGACCTCCCCCTGCAGACATATCAGCGAAAAATTAGAAATAAAAGAAGTTAGAATAGAAAAACTATTTCTTATACAATAAGTGAATATGTTTGCAGTAATAATAATAAAAACAATGAGAAGACAAATTTTTTCAGACAGATTAATGTATGGTAAAAATTGTATAACTGAAAAAGTTGCTCTCATATTTTAGTTTTTTTCAAAACTGAATTAAGTGCTCTTTAAAAACTGGATATGTTCTATAACACGGATATTAAAATTCATATCAGCCCATCTTTTTATCTCTATAATAAATTCAAAAGCTAGATATCCTGATTTTGAATTACCAAATAAAAAAGAAGCAGAATATATCCAAGAGATATAGAATATATCCAAGCATCCAGGCAGTTTTTTTTTTTAAATTTATTATTTTTGATTTTGAAATTTCATGCAAAATGTTCTCCATTAAAGGATTGTGAATTAATTTATTAAAGTGTAAAAGTGCTAGAATTGATAAAATCAAGAAGAGATTAAAAATTTTAATATCTAAATTCTGAAAAATGTTGAAATAATTTTAATATTGAGAGTGTGTTTTCTTCTTATGCGGTTGCACAATTAAAATCGTGTTGCAAATTTAGTTTGGAGAAAGCTATAAAACCTATAATGATATTTAAAATATTAAATATAAATTCTGTAATTAATTATACTTGATTAAAAATTATACTCTGAATTGTAATTTTCCATTACACATAATTCTAAAATAATTTTTTCTTAAGTCTTTTCATATAAATATTTTTCACTGTTAGTACGACAGATCCCACTATTTCTTTCAGATAGCGATTTTGCTTTGTCACCATTTATTGCATTACTGAATGCAAACATTTTTATTCAAAACATATAAAGCTGAAAATTTGTTATTGTATCCTTCTAGATTATTAAATTTTATCAAAAATTGCTACAATTATTAACACTTTCGCGACCGCTGACGTAGATTCACGTCATTTGAAAATTTGTAACTCCTCCAGTGGGTGTTTCTTTTGCGATTCACATGTTACTTATTTCTTAATAATGTATCCAAAATTCATATTTGCACAATCAAATGTACTATGGATTCAAAGTATTTGATTAGAAAGAGTGTAATTAAAATACATACCCATTTGTAATATAAATGTGAATACAGAAAATATCGTTCCGAAATATTGTAACCTGAAAGATTAACACCCACAGGCGGACCTTACTGTCAAAAAGACAAAAGCATGTGTTTGTGAAAGTATTAATAAGAACAAAATGTAACTAATGCTGTATTTTTTAGTTCATTCGGATAATTAATTAAGAGCCGTTTTGCTTCATTCATAATCATAGCAGAGAACATAAACAGAAATCGAAGTGAGGCAACAAAACAACAGCGAATCTTGAAAATAAACAGAATTCAGCCCCGGCACATGACGCATGCGCGAAATCTTCTGGAAACTGTGTGGGTTGCTCGTCCCTGGCTGGACTCTAGTTAGCCTTGCGAGCTAAATGGAATGGGAATGTCAGTGCTTTTTATGTAATCAACTTTTGGTCAGTAAACGGGGTATGGACGGTATCGTGGAGGAGATTCAATTCCTTCACTATCGCCGGCAATATTGCCAGCTATCGTTTCTAGCTATCAAGCCTTCCGTGGCAAACTTCTGATTTCGCGCTCACTAGTTATGGAATATTGTGAAAGATGGTTACAGTCTAATGCTCACTGTCAGTTTTTCGTTAGAAATAACCTATAAAACAAAATTCGCATTTCTGTTTTGGTGTAATGAAATACTTAAATATTGGTAATATAAAATCCTCTCATTCTATTCTTACAATAAATTGTTACTGAATCTCTGTAAAATTTCTCATATGCAACGTTTTTGTAAAGATGCAAAGATTAAAATTTTTAAAACAGATAAATAAAGAAATGAAATAAAATTTACAACTTTTATATATATACTCGTATATATATATTTAATTCTTTCTTTCTTTTTCTTTTTCTTTCTCTTTCTCTTTTTTTTTTTTTGTTAAGTATACTGACTATACTAAGCAGAATTATGTGTACAACATTTCAACTTCAATGAATTTATTAAAAGTTTCTGAAAATAGTAACACTGTGATATTCATTATGTGAAAAAAAAATTAACCGTATAAATGTAACAGCTGCCTTAATGCGAACTTTTATTTATTTATTCATTTATTTTTATCCTGCTTCAGAAAATTTACATGTACATGATCATTTTTCTTTTCATGGAAAATTTTTAATAAAAATTTCAAATGTATCCTTATTAACTCTTAACAGACGGGCAATATTTTCTCTGTATGTGTTGGTCCGGAAACTTTTCATGGAAAATTTTTAATAAAAATTTCAAATGTATCCTTATTAACACTTAACAGACGGGCAATATTTTCTCTATATGTGTCGGTTTCCGGAAACTTTTTAAAATAATTAAATAACTAAACATGTATATATGGGCGTTGTAGTTTTATTCAATTAGTAATATCTTTGAATAAAATTGTATAACGTGTTTATTTACATATCTAGCAGTCCTTATGAATGTGATATTTTATAAAACATCCACTCTTACGAAGTGGAACTTGCATAATTGATGTATTATATACAGCACAGTAATATATACCATACTTTGTACGTTAGCTAAACATTACGGAAAAATGCGCTGATTCAGTTTGGCTGTATATTAGAAGACAGGTGTCGCTGCTATTTGAAATATTTCTCGTAAACGGAAAAGCTGTATCTCAGGTTCTAACAATAAATAAATAATATTAAAGAGTACATCCACATCCACTCACCCACTGACTGACTGCAGACGGTCGTCACGATTCTATGGGAGATAGAATCAGAAATTTTGATGTGAGCATTCGCTAAAATTTTGAATAATTTCAAAGAACATTTTTTTTTTTTTTTTTTGAAGTGAAAACTTCTTTAGGTGCTTTGAGCACTTTTGGGTGAACAAAAATCATCAAACTCGCGTCATCGTCAGCTAACGCTTTAAATGAAATTCTGCAGGCGTTCATTACCATGATAACCCAGTCACGGAGAATCTGATCGGGAAGAAACATATTTTTTGCCAATTGACAACACGTGGTTTACTACTAGGAATAAAAATTGCAAATTTCAAAATGCTTCAATTTTCTTCTAAATTCTTTAAAACTTACTGTGCGCCATTAACAGCACACGGGATAGTTGCAGTTCAAATTTCATCGATTTTGGAAAAAAAAATTACATTGTAATTGCAAATTAAATTTTATTCTAATACGCGTATTTCAATTTCTAATTATCATAAATTATTTTTAATGCATCATTCGAAAGATATTTTATAGTTCTTTTATATTATCGAAAGTGGAATTTGAGACTTCACCTGATTTACACGTTTTGAGGTGTCCTGAATGGGTTTTCTTTTGAATCTCAACTACTAATTAAAATAATTTCATAAGTAATACACCATTAGAAAGCTGTTTTGATTTGGAATCGAACAGTAGATTACAGAAATTTCTACCGCCCGATGGCGCTATAATATTTTAAAATTTCAATATTTCTATTTCTAATTATGATTAAATTATTTTTAATACATCATTCGGAAGATATTTTAAAGTTCTTTTATATTATCAAAAGTGTAATTCGAGATTTCACCAGATTTACAAGTTTTGAGGTGTGCTGATTCGGTTTTCTTTTGTATGTCAGCTAGTAATTAAAATAACTTCATAATTAATCAATATTTTTACCTAATTTAAGGCTTAGTTCATTTAATTTGGGTAGCAAAAAATATTATGCCGAATCATATAATACGTATTATGAACATTTCTTTACAAACCAAAAAATAATTCGAAAATAATAATCTAATAGCTCGACGATACAATTCACAAGTTACTTAGTTTTCACTTCTATCGGCAGTCCCCAAAGACTGCTTTCCTTTCTTTCTTTCTTTTCTTTTTTTTTTTTTTTTTTTTTTTAAAGAATTTTTATGTTACTAAGTGATATTAAATTCTGAGAATTCGTTTAACTATAGTGACTAACGGAGTGGGCAAACCCTGCTAGTGTTACATAAATGCACTAAACTCGGTCCATGATATGTAATTGTTTATTGATTAATTTCAATCTTTATTTTCTGCGATTTTTTTCCAGTTGGCTATAATTCAGCATCTAGCATGGAAAATTGCTTCAAATTGCACTTATAAATGTCAATTGTCAGAAGCCAATGCCACTCGTTTACCAACCGGCACCACTCTGTTTACCAACTTCCGCAACAAAACTTTTCAGTTACTGATGGGGCTTAACATATTAAGTTATGTTTCAACCAAGATGTATGATTAAGTTTTGGAATTATATTAAACATCATGTATTTTGCTTAAATATTTCTGGAAGCAGATATTTGTAATCTAATTATGATGGCTGTGAAAGATTAAAAATAAAAACTTGTACCCTGGAAAAAATTTAAACGGAT
The DNA here is from genome assembly GCA_963930645.1 of Salticus scenicus. Taxonomy (NCBI): domain Eukaryota; kingdom Metazoa; phylum Arthropoda; class Arachnida; order Araneae; family Salticidae; genus Salticus; species Salticus scenicus. Next base: position 129,591,555 of record OZ005662.1, on the reverse strand, counting down.
TCTCAAACGTAGTCAAAAGCAATGGAAAAAATCGTAAAAGACCTTACTAGTCCAGTCAATAGGTATGTAAAAAAGGGCTTACCTAGCAAAAGGTGGGGTAGAAGATTTTATTTTTTTAATTTGTACATATTAGTACTAATATGCAAAAAACGAGTTATCCAACATGGGCGGCCCCGGGAGAACTTTTGTCGGCTGAAAAACCTCGAAAATTGACTAGTTTTTTGTCATTTTTCGAAATATCTCAGAAATGGCTGAATTTAGCAATATTTTTCTATTATAAAGTTTAAAGAAGATTAAATTTCCTACAATTTTCTTCATTACAACTTTTTTGTAGCACTAATAGCAAGCGTGTTACAGCCTCTTGAATGTCGGCATTTTTTCTCAAGCTAATAAAATACAACTCAAAGAAATGGGTCGGCGCATGAACGTTTATTAGAAAACGGAAAGAAAGGAAATGACATATTCAACTGTCTGACCTTAGGAAATGACATCTGCTTCGTAGCAAAGAAGGTATTTAAAAAAGAAACCTTCCTTCACCCCCCCCCCCCCTCTTTCAATTAAAAAGCTCTCCCTTTCCTCCCGCCTCTTCTCATCCTGTAGCTGCCTCGGCTGAACATCTACCTATGTTATTCGAGTCAGTTCAAACGTGCGAACGTACTGTTTTAACCCGTGAGCGTTTTTTATTACAATAACCAGACTGTTTGTTTCATTTTCAAAATCAGTTTGAATAAAGGTGAAGTAAAGATTCTGAAGGAGAAAGGTATGCAAAAATTCTGTAAAAGTGCAAAGCAAAACGTCAAAATGAAGAACATTAGTGTTTTTTGACATGTAAGAATTAAAAACATGTAAGAATTAACAATGCCTGTCACAAACGATACATCAATGAGCGAATGATTGCAGCATATGTACGGCGTCATACAACTGGTGATGGAGCCGGTCCAAACAGTGCGGCTCCATGTCTTCCATCAAGAACTGAAGGTTTTAGTTTTAAAGATCAGTGTTTCTTGTGTGGAGAGGGGATACTTGAAGATTTCTTTAAAAAACAGGAACGACTTCCTGAGCATGAAAGAAATTTTATCCACCATGCTATGAAACTGGGTGTGAAAGAAACAATTGTAAATGGTGCCGAAAATCGTGGGGATGAGAGAAGAAAAAAAGTACTTGAATGCATTGGAAATGTAAAATGTTTAGTTGCTATAAATACTGGGTATCACAGATTTTGTCATCAAAAACTGCACTAGAGGCCTAAATAAAGTGAGATGAAACGAGGATACTACCCTGCAAGTAACACTGATGAGGCAATGGAATCAATTTACTCCTACCCTGAAAACGACTCGGAGGAGTGCCAGTCTCATAAAGTATTTGATGAATAAAATAGAGGGTGATTTTCGTCCTGGCATCAGAACGGTTACATCATGCCTTTGCAAAAAATATGGTGAAGATGTTTTAATAGCCGAAACTGCCAACAAGAAAGCAGTTTGCTTTCAAAATGTTGGCTATAAAATACTCAGTGAAACTGGTATAGTAACAAGGACTCTGATCCTCAACAGGAAAATGTCGTACTAATTTCATCATTGGACGAGGCTGAAGAAGATGATAAGCTATCCTAAGAGCTTATATAATTACTGCAAGACGGAGAGGAACAATTTGAGGACGACACACCTTCCTCCTACTTCTGATCACTATTGAAATTTAAGAACCCGGGCTTTCAAAACAACCACGAAGAAAATGAATATATATATTATACATTAATGTACGTTTCTTTATTTGTTTCAAGGCTAAAGGAATCACCTTATAATTTATATATAAAGTTAAATTTATACAATTTACTTTTGTAATTATTTGCTATTGTTCTTCAAACAAGTTGCCTATTTAGGAAGTTCATTTAAAATTAAGATTGTATATTGTTATTATCATCAACATTAATATAGCAGTAATTAATGTTTATTACAACATTATGTATTGTATCTAAATATCATTAATGTTTTATAATTTAATAAATAGTTGAATTAAAATATTTATGTATAAATGCATTGAGTTTTTGCTTATTAGCATCCTAGTATTTATTTATTTACATTTATGTACAAATATCTTTTATTTTTCTTTGTATGTGTTTGAGTGTGTATTATGTGTTGCAGTGATAGAATACTATACATCGGCAGTTATTGGAGTCTGATGATGACTACTGTTGTTAGGCCATAATTGTCAGTGCGTGGCCATAGGGGGGGGGTTGTAAAAAGAGGAAAGTAAAAATTAGAAGGGAGCAGATTTGTTATCTGTCGTCCTTAGTGAAAAAAAAAGAAAAAGAAAGAAAAAGAAATGATCTCCAATTTATCTGGCGAACATATTTAATTCCTTTCAAAAATCACGATTATTTTAACAGGCTATATGTTAAGAGAACAATCAAGAATATAAAACAGCATTTCTTACAATATATATATTGTAAAAAAATACATCTGGTGTGTGTATTTCCGTATTACGTTTTAGATCACCAAATCCAAAAATCCCAAGGACTACAGATATCAGATCTATACCATTAAAAGCTGTTAAGCTTTCTGTAAATAAAGCTTCTATAATTCTAATTATTACTACATATTATTTAGAAGGAGTAATGCGCTTTTTTTACGAAGTTGAGAAAACTGTTTATTTTCAAGAAGCTGTTACGCGCTTGCTATTAGTACTACAAAAAAGGTGTAATGAAGGAAATTGTAGGAAATTTAATCCTCTTTAAACATTACAATAGAAAAATATCGCTAAATTCAGCCATTTCTGAGATATTTCGAAAAATGACAAAAAACTAGTAAATTTTCGAGGTTTTTCAGCCGACAAAAGTTCTCCCGGGGCCGCCCATGTTGGATAACTCGTTTTTTGCATATTAGTACTAATATGTACAAATTAAAAAAATAAAATCTTCTACCCCACCTTTTGCAAGGTACAATGTATTTATTGACTAGACTATACATATATTACAAAAATGATGTTATCGGAAAGAAAAAAAAATAAATAAATAAAAAAATAAAAAAATAACGCAACATTTAACATAATTTCGTTGCTAATTGATGTAGAAAAATGTAATAGGTATCATTCGACGGGGGCATTGTGAGTAGTTTCAGAAAATCAACCGAAATTTTGAAGTGGGGGCGGGGCGTCAGCATATTGAAACGGGAACCAACTTTATTTTTTCAATGGTAATGACAATGTTCAACGCGAAAAAGTATATTGGTTGTATAATGTACTTAGTTTTTCACAGAGTTCTAAGCGTTTAAAGTTTGGAAGTGCTAATGTTAAATTCTTATTTCGAATTTTTATTAATATCTTCACAAAAAATAATTTGATCGATATATATATATATTTTCAAGTTATAGTGAAGAAACCCAAACATAATCCTCCATTTCTTTTGATTCTAAAAGATATTTTTAATTCTAAATAATTATTAGTAAATTCATGTTCATAAAAATTATGAATTATGACCTATATTAATTTTTACATAAAATTAATCCTAATGCTGAATAATATGGGTGTGCAAATTTGCAGCTCATTCCAGTTATTAGTTTTCGAGACATAAATAAATCTTTCTTTCGGAGTGGTTTAGGGGGCTGTCTCTTATAAAGTTTTGCATGAGATAACGAATCAAATCTTAAAAAATAACAAAGAAATTAAACAAAATATATTTATTTTTTATTTACGGGTCAAATTATATAACAACAACGCCAAAAGCAAAGAAATGAAACAAAAATGATTATTTTTAGACATAATTGTTAGCATCAAGAATTCCTATTTTTTAAAGAAGACCCGCCTTCATCGTTCTTCAAAATAAAACAATGCAGAAAAGAAAAGTAAATGTGACATTGAGTGATGAATTCGTGTTAAACCCCTTATTTTATGTTGACAAAAATATGCACAAGTGGTATTTACTTTATCGATTACTGGTGATAAATTTTGAATCTTTTAAACGAACAAACACTTGAAGAAAAAATTAACTAAATAGGCGGGATTTACTCTTTTAAATAGAAAAATAGGTTTAATGTAAAAAGTGTCAATTAAAAAATCGAATGTAATTGGAATGCAAGACAGACTTGTAAAATCGTTTCTTAAGTACCGTCATACTTAAAGTCATTTGCTTCATATATTGCTTTGTTTTTATCTATTTATCTATTTATTTATTTTGTAGGTGGGAGGATTATTATTTTAAAGATACTTTAGTCTTTAAAATTTTATTAATATATTTTAACTTTATATATTTTTAAAAATATACTTTAACATTTTAAATATATTTTAAAATTTTTTGCGACCGCAGGATTTTGTCCATCTGACAGTAAGATCCGCCTACGGCCGTTATTCTCTCAAAATAAAATATTTCATAACAACTTTTCTGTACTCACAATTATATTACAAATGGATATACATTATAATTATATTCTTTCTAATCAATATATTTCTATCCATAGTATATTTTATTGGAAAAACATGAACATGGGTACACATCTAAGAAATACGTAACACACAAATTACGAAACAAACGCCCACTGATAGTGTTACAGATTTTCAAATGACGTGAATCTACGTCAACAGTCGTGAAACGGATAATTAAGAAATTATATTTTCACAGAATTCATAAAACGAATCGTACAGTTCCAAGAGTTCAACTGACCCAAAACTGGTAAGTGATGAACCCTTACAATAATTTATCCGAAAAGATTTAGTTTATGCGTTGTATCTATATTATTTCATTTCGTATATTATGTTACACATACGAAAGAAAATTTAAGTTTCATTGGTGATCAGTTCAGCCATAATGGAACATCTACTTGAAAAATACTGCCCTTTTTTCAAAGAGGACTGGATTGACCAATCGCAAGTGTAAAGTATTTAAATAGATCTAAAATTATCTAAAAAATTACTGAAGTATATACAAATCTAAAAAACTGAATTCTGGATAATTAGCCCTTTCGGATCCGATTTTTATTTTTAGTTCCGATTTTTTTTTTCTTTTTTCATTTAAACGTGATGTAAGCCTTCTTTGAAAAGGCTCACATCAAGTTTTACTGAATTTCGACAAACAGTTAAGATTTTACATTCTGTACTATTAGTAGGACAAAGGGCTTTAGGGGAAATTTTGACTTTTCTAAGTGTACTAATATTAGAACAATAGACCCAAATGGATAAAACTTTGCAATTTTTAATATGATACACGACTAATAAAATACTTCAATGACTATTACACAAATCAACCTGAACTATTTTTATTTAAATATATACATTTAAATTTTGTTTATTTGTATATCTATTTAGAGTGAAATGATTTAAAACAATTTCTATCACCATGAAAACATAAGTAAACTTTGCATTTTTCGCCAAAGGATGTGATTTTAAGGTTCCAATCTTCCAATTTACACCTTTGTTGCACCTTGCTTCTTTCAATCATATGACCGACATTGTCATATCTTACATCTTCAGCTGGGCGAATTGATGATTTTAATCTTTCTTTGGCTCTAATATGGGTGAACTGCTTGGACGGCCACGTTTGGTTGATTTCGTCGGTTGTCCCTTGGAAACTAAAGCTTCTGCAACTGATAAAGTAAAGTCTAATAAATCTAGTTGCTTTTTTGCAGGAATGCCACGCTTCGTTGCATCTTGTCTATATTCTAGCCATGAATTTACTATACCCATTGAAAAATAGTGGAATATAAGGCGGACCGTTCACTTTCAGCAACGAATGCTAATTCTGTACAAGGATGCTAAAACCTCGTGTTTATCAGCACCTCCCATACTCGAGTTATACAATTGGTCGCTTCACTTCAATATAGCTTCCATCCTTTTTGCTCCATCTTTTTACAGTATCTTCTTGCTTTTCTGCAACAAAATTTGATGCCATTCTAACAACTTTGTTGTCATACCATATCACAATGGCTATTTAGTTGTCTGAAGGAATGTGTGTTGTCATAGCACTCCGCCCTGTTTTCTTTAGTTCCTTCTCAGATTGCACAGTACAAACTTCAAGCCTATTTTGTCTAATCGTGCCTGCAGCAAAAATTCTTTTATCTAATACTTATGATAACAGAGGAATAGATGTGAAAAAGTTATCAAAAAAAACAGCTTGTGACCTGCTCCATCTGGAATACGCTTGCACAATTCTAATACATTAGCTGCAGTAGAACCAAACATTCGTTGCAAATTTTCATCTATAGGTGTTTTAGAACCCTGGCATACAATGGAATTATAAATTATTCCAGATTTCCCACAAAGAATAAAATTTTTTATGCCCATGGATTTGGCTTCCCCTTCACATATTGCTTTATAGAAACCTTTCCTTTAAATAGGACAATTGATTCATTAATACACAGATGTTCTTCTAACAATAATTCACTACAACGTTTCTCAAAGCTTTGGATAATAGGCTTGACTTGCCAAATACGGTCGTCAGAACTATGCTGAGCATTTATGTCTACGATATGTATCATATTACTTAACTTTTTAAAGCGGTTTTTAGGAATGCCAATTTCTTCAACTAGCTTTGCGGAAGTACTTGGCCTACAAAACATATATTGTCGAGGAAACGGCAGTATTTCCATGAATAAGTGGAGTGCAATGCACTTTTTTATTTCACCTTCATTCGTGTTCAGGGGCTCTAGAATGAACCCATCGGAAAGAACTCAACGCGGAAGCTTTTCATTATCGGAAATGTCAGTTTTCACTTGAAATCATCCTGATATGCGTTTTATACCCTAGCACCAACTTCTCAGAAATGTGAGTCGAAACTTCTCCCAGAGAGAAAGGGCTGTTTTCGAAATCGGATTAAGTTGACCAGTTACAGACAAGGATAATTTCACCCTCGCCGCGAGATTTCATTTGGATTTTTTTAGATAAACAAAGATGGATGCTCTGCTTGTGTGGTTGTGAATCTGTGTTTTAGTTTTATTTAATAAGAAAAGAGTATTTATCCTCATTTATTTTTTGTAAATACCGTATATATTTACTGTATATCAAACCTATGTTACTACAGATCTTCACCTTTTGCCAGTTGCTAGCATTTTAAGGCAGTAAATGTAAATGATTTTCTGCCTTGAAGTGTTAGCTGCTAGCATTTATTATTTAGTGAACGACGAATTACTATGGATATAAGAGCTTTGGATGTAATACAGGTAATATATGTGTATTTTTTCCCCAATCTGTATTAACTTTATAATTACGATAATGCTTCTTTATTACATATATACACGAATATTAACATTTTTGTTTAAATTTCCTTAATTAAAATTTTTGTGTACATATATTATTATAATTGATTTATTGTATTTACATGTGTTAAAGCAAACCTAATAGTATTTTTCTTTTTTTTTATTTGCATGTTTGAATGTACTGTCCCTAGAATTTCTTTTAGAATTTACAATATACAATAAAATATGCTGTGTAATTTTAAATCTTTCAGCATAGTAAAAAATTATCTTCCGTCAAAGTAAAAAAAAAGTAAAACCGTCTTAAAATTAATTTTCATTTTGTAAGTGAATTTACATAATATGTCTAATTTAGATTGTAAAAATAAATTATTAAATTAAAAAAATTATGTATTCACTTACTTTTCCCTCTCTAAGAAATAAGAGATGATTATTAGATTCTAATATATAGCTAAATAGAAATGAAGTTTTGCAAGTGAATCTGGAATTGACGTGCTGTGTCTCAAACTTACTTAATTCAATTATAATAAAATTCAAAAGGGAAAATAAATATTTATCAGAATTTCCTTTAAGCTTTATTAATGTTTTATATACTGGGATTTACACCATTCATAGACATACTTTAAATAAGATTTTTAGTTTATATATATATAATTGCAGTTTTCATTAAACTTAATTAATTTTTAATAATTTTAAATATTAATACTTGATATTCTTAACAGATATGCTATTAATATTATACATGATTAATAAGAATTTTAATGTCAAAAAAAAAAAAAATATATATATATATATATATGGGTATTTATTGTAATTTTTATTATATTTAATTAATTTTCAATAACTTTAAATATTAAAACATGTTATTCTTCATACTTTTTAAATAAGAAGTTTAGTTACCAATATATATATATATATATATATATATTACAATTTTCATTTAACTTAATTAATTTTAAAGATTTAAATATATTTAAAACTTGATTTTTCCTTTTCTTGAATAACACCTAATGCCAAGATGGACGCCATTGGAACCGTGAATTGTTTATCTCACGACGATTCCATCCGGAAAAGACCTGTCGAAATTTCAGAAAACGATTCCGCCAGACAATTCCGATGATGAAAGCGATTCGATAAGTTCGTTCTAGCGAAATAAGAAAGGCTATCGGAATGTGACGTCACATCGGAGAAATTCCGATAACTAGAGCTCCTTCAATACAGGCTGGCTCATCAGGCATTTTGTTTCCCACTCAGCGATTGTTGCCCACGCGGTCCGAATTTCAAGTGTTATCAAATCACATAAAACGGGGGTTGTGAAGCCGAAAATTGCTCAAATCATACCAGAACTGTTTTTAGAACGTTTAGATTCCCAACAGATGAAGAAAGGCGAAAGAAATTAGTTATTAATTGTCCAAAAGAAAATTGGACGCTTAGCTTTCAATCACAAATATGAAGTGTAATTATGATATGTTTCCTTGCATTTTTTGTATCAATTATTTGTTTTTATTGCTGTTTGATTATCTAAATGTTGTATTTTACAACCTACACTACTTTTCAAAGTGTATAAATATTTCAAATTAACTAATTTAACAGCGACAGCGATGGCTACTTTTTACAAGAGTTATGAGAAAATTTCGCCAAATATTACCGCCAAACTTATCAAGTACAAACAATAATTCGCTCTTCTGTTTAGGCAAACTCGCCATTTTAGGCGATAAAGACGCCGAGTAATACGTCTGCAACTAAACGTCGCCAAGCTATATTTCCGCTGGGCAACAATGATCAGCTGTGAGCCAGCTCGTATTATAGGAGTCTTACCGATAACGACAGCATTTCCATAAGTTCGTTCTAGATCCCCGGGGCTTTTCCTTCGGTACATATGTTATACACATTTGGTTTTTCAGCTATTTCAGTAAAAACGGAAGGGGGAAAATACTTCGAAAAATACTGCAATAGTGTTAGAAGATATGACACCTCAATGTCCAAAACACTAGATATAAAATCTGTATCTGGCGTCTTAAATTTTTCTTCTTTCCACTGAATTTTGGGTTTTTTTCTTTTAGGATTATTTTTAGGCGAATCTTTCGTATGATTTACTACAGACGGTCATCAAATTCTTCATCACAAGATTCGCAAAAAAAAAAAAAAAAAAGTATACATTAAGCAGGCTTTTATTTTATTTTCCTACCCTACAGTATTATAATTTACAGCAGATTTTGCTTACCTCTCATCAGAGTTTGTGTGATTGTCAATTTCAAGGTCATCAATTTTCGGAAACCACTCATCATCCAAATCTTCAAATTCAATATCTGAATCTTTTAGGCTTTCAAACAGAGCCAAAGCCTCCTCCGTTGATAATATATCGCTTTTTTTCGCATTCAAAACAGAAAAATTAATTCCAAAAGCAAATAATTAGATAAATAATACTTTCCAACAAATTATATGTTAATCATTTTACATGACAGTGAAATCTAGAAACAGCTAACCCACATACAGAGGCAGACGCAGTTTTTTTTTTTTTTTTTTTTTTTGGGGGGGGGGGGGGGGGGAGAGCGGTGGGATCATGGACAAAATATGGGTCAGCCATGACTTGGGATGGGAATCAGGGGCCCCTATCCCCCCCCCCCCCCCCCCCCCCAAAAGAAAAAAAAAACTTTAAACTTTATATATAGCTTTCAATCATCCGGTTATTTATTTTTTATTTTTATTAAAGGAATATTATTTTTTTAAATATTATTATTATTATTATTATTATTTTTTTTTTTTTTTTGGGGGGGGGGGGGGGGGGGGTCATGACCCTTGTGACCTCGCCCCTGCGGACATATCAGCGAAAAATTAGAAATAAAAGAAATTAGAATAGGAAAACTATTTCTAATGCAATAAGTGAAAATGTTTGCAGTAATAATAATAAAAACAATGAGAAGACAATTTATTTCAGACAAATTAATGTATGGTAAAAATTGTATAACTGAAAAAGTTGCTCTCATATTTTAGTTTTTTTCAAAACTGAATTAAGTGGCCTTTAAAAACTGGATATGTGCTAAAACATGGAGATTAAAATTCATAATAGCCCATCTTTTTATCTATATACCAAATTCAAAAGCTAGATATCCTGATTGTGAATTACCAAATGAAAAAGAAGCAGCATTAGAATATAGCCAAGCATCCAGGCAGTTTTTTTTTTTTTTTTTTTTTTTTTTTTTATTTATTATTTTCGATTTTGAAATTTCATGCAAAATGTTCTCCATTAAAGGATTGTGAATTAATTTATTAAAGTGTAAAAGTGCTAGAATGCTGATAAAATCAAGAAGACATTAAAAATTTTAATATCTAAATACTGAAAAATGTTGAAATAACTCTAATAATGAGAGTGTGTTTTCTTCTTATGCGGTTGCACAATTAAAATCGTGTAGCAAATTTAGTTTGTAAAAAGCTATGAAACCCATAATGATATTTAATATATTAAATATAAATTCTGTAATTAATTATAATTAATTAAAAATTATACTCTGAATTGTAATTTTCCATTACACATAATTCTGAAATAATTTTTTCTTAAGTCTTTTCCATATAAATATTTTTCACTGTTAGTACGACAGATCCCACTATTTCTTTCAGATAGCGATTTTGCTTTGTCACCATTTATTGCATTACTGAATGCAAACATTTTTATTTAAAACATATAAAGCTGAGAATTTGTTATTGTATGTGTCCAGATTATTAAATTTTATCAAAAATTGCAACAATTATTAACATATTCGCGACCGCTGACGTAGATTCTCGTCATTAGAAAATTTGTAACTCCTCCAGTGGGCGTTTCTTTTGCGATTTGCATGTTACTTATTTCTAAATAATATACCCAATATTTATATTTGCACAATCAACTGTACTATGGATACAAAGTATTTGATTAGAAAGAGTGTAATTAAAATACATGCCTATTTGTAATATAAATGTGAATACAGAAAATTCCGTTCGGAAATATTGTAACCAGAGAGAATGACACCCAAAGGCGGACCTTACTGTCAAAAAGACAAAAGCATGTGTTTGTGAAAGTGTTAATAAGGACAAAATGTAACTTATGCTGTATTTTTTAGTTCAATCGGATAATTGATTAAGTGCCGTTTTGCTTCATTCATAATCATAGCAGAAAACATAAACAGAAATCGAAGTGAGGCAACAAAACAACAGCGAATCTATAAAATAGACAGAATTCAGCGCCGGCACATGACTCATGTGCGAAATCTTCAGGAAACTGTGTGAGTTGCTCGTCGCTTGCTAGACTCTAGTTAGCCTTGCGAGCTAAATGCAATGGGAATGCCAGCGCTTTGTATGTAATCAGCTTTTGGACAGAAAAAGGGGGTATGGCCAGTATCGTGGTGGAGATTCATACCCTTCACTATCGCCAGCAATACTGCCAGCTACCATTCTTACTATCAAACTTTCCGTGGCGAACTACTGATACAGTGATCACCCGTTATGAAATATCTTCAAAGATGGTTTGAAAATACGCATGTTCACTCTTTTTCATTAGAAATCACATATAAGACAAAATTTTCATATCTGTTTTGGTGGAAATGAAATACTTAAATAATAGAAATGTAAAATGATCTCGGACTATTCTTACAATAAATTGTTACTGAAGCTCTGTAAAATTTCTCATATGCAACGTTTTTGTAGAGATGCAAAGGTTAGAATTTTTAAAACCGATAAATAAATAAATAAAATAAAATTTACTACAAATTTCTTTTTTTATTTTTATTTAAATCTTTCTTTCTTTTTTTTTTTTTTTTTTTTTTTACTGAGCAGAATTGTGTGTATATAACCTTTCAACTTCAATGAATTTGTTAAAAGTTACTGAAAATACTAACACTGTGATATTCATTATGTGAAAGAAAATTAACCTTATAAATGTAACAGCTGCCTTAATGCGAACTTTTATCTATTTTTTTATTTTTATCCTATATCAGAAAATTTACATGTACATGATCATTTTTCTTTTCATGGAAAATTTTTAATAAAAATTTCAAATGTATCCTTATTAATACTTAACAGACGTGTTATATTCTCTCTGTATGTCCCGGTTTCCGGAATTTTTTTAAAAAAATTAAATAAATAAACATGTATATATGGGCGTTGCAGTTTTATTGAATTAGTACTAGCTTTGAATAAAGATGTATAACATTTTTATTTACATATCTTTCAGTCTTTATGAATGTGATATTTTATAAAACACTCACTCTTACGAAGTGGAACTTGCATATACAGCTCAGTAATATATACCATACTATGTACATTAGATAAACATTCTGGAAAAATGCGTTGATTCAGTTTGGCTGTATATTAGCAGACAGGTGGCACTGTCATTATGAAATATTTCTTGTTAAGGAAAAAGCTGTATCTCAGGTTCTAACAATAAATAATATAAAAGAGTACACCCACATTTACTCACCCACTGACTGACTGAAGACCGCCGTCACGATTCTATGGGAGATGGAATCAGAAATTTTGATGGGCACATTCGCTAAAATTTTGAATAACTTCAAAGAATATATATATATATATATATATATTAAAGAATTTTTATGTTACTAAGTGATATTGAATTCCCGAGAATTCGTTTAACTATAGTAACTAACGGAGTGGGCTAACCCTGCTAGTGTTACATAAACATAGCTGCCAATTTTTTTTATTCCGGAATGCTGTTAGCCCCGCCTTTTTTTCAGACCGTAATCTTTGTCGGAAAATATTCTTTAACCTTTTGCCGCTCAGTGTTCCATTACATGGAACACCTAACTTCGCTAGCTTCTGCAAACGTTAAATTCAATTGCAAATGCATAAAAATAGGTTTTTTTTTTACTTTGAACTTTCCTTTTCATCCTTAGATGGCACCAGTACACAAGGCAATCCATGATATTTAGCTGGGACGAGTTATTTTAAACCCTCGTATTTACAAGAAATTTTGTATATTTTTTTTGTGATACAAAAAAGATTGCCGGAAAAAAGATTCCTATGTTATGTCGTTGGCTGTACTCTAAATTATTTATTCTATATTAATTTTAATATTTTATACAGGAAACATACGAGGAATCGCTGAATTAAATAAGGTGTTCCATCTCCTGGAACACTGCGACACTAGCGCTTTTCATATTATGCAACCGAAAACAATGATGAGAGAAGACAGCTGTCTTTATGTGCTCTGTTTTCCTCTGTTTGGAGGGAATGACGTCAAGCTATAATATGCTGCGAGGTAGGGTTGGTTGTCTATTAAAAATAAAAAAAATAAAATAAACGCACAAAACTAGTTTCATGTCCAAAACCTACAGTGCTTGTACCAAAAGAGTGTGACGTGATTCCAGAAATTTAATGAAGCTAAAAAATAGACTAATTGTAAATATTTTTGCACATAGGACCTGTATATATGTATACTAACTGTAAATATAAAATTATTTCATAAAAAGTCATATAAACAAGATTTTTTTTGGGGGGGAGAGGGGGGGGGAATGGGGTGTAGAGTAGCAGGCCTCCCGTGATGCACCATGGGTCATGCTAAATCTACTACACAGGTATAAAACAGTGTTTTTTAATTAAAATGCAAAATCTTCTACATATTTACGCGCTTTACTGCGATGCTCTTAGAAGAACTTTTCAGAGCTCAAGTGGCGCAGTGTTCCAGCTGATGGAACACCCACAGATTCAAAACGGTAAGTACTATCTTTACAAATTTATACATGTGTACTCCTTTAGACCTAAGTAGATAGCCTACAACTTTTTTTGTTGAAATTCCAACTTTAAAGAGTAGTGCGCCATAAAGGGTTAATATATAACTACGATTGAATATGAAAAAAATTACTCTAAAAAGAATACGGTGTGATAAAGGGGAGGAACTAACAACATTCTGGAAATAATTAAAAAACTTGGCAGCTTTGCATAAAAGCACTAAACACTTTCAATGATGTGTAATTGTTTATTGATTAATTTAAGTCTTCATTTTCTTCGATTTTTCTCCAGTTGGCTATAATTCAGCGTCTAGTCAGGAAAATTGCCTCAAATTTCACTTATAAGTGTCAATTGTCAGAAGCTAAGGCCACTCGTTTACAACCGGCACCACTCCGTTAACCAACTTCCGGTACAAAACCTTTCAATTACTGATGGGGCTTAATTTATCAAGTTACGTTTCAACCAAGATGTATGATTAAGTTTTGGAATTATATTAAACATCATGTATTTTGCTTAAGTATTTCTGGAAGCAGATATGTGTAATCTAATTACGATGGCTGTGAAAGATTAAAAATAAAAACTTGTACCTGGAAAAATTGAAACGGGTTCTCAAACGTAGTCAAAAGCACTGGAGAAAATCGGAAAAAGACCTTATATGTATCACAAAAATGATACAGTCGGGAAAAAAAAAAAAAAAAAAAAAAAAAAAAAAACGCAACACTCAATCGTTGCTAATCGATTTAGAAAAATGTAATAGGTATCATTCGACGGGGAATTGTGAGTAGTTTCAAAAAATGAACTGAAATTTTTAATTGGGAGTCGTCTGCATATTAAAACGCGCACCAACTTTGATTTTTTCAATGGTAATGCCATTGCTCTGGTAATGCCAAAGTTCAACGCGGAAATGTATGTTGGTTGTATATTTTACTTATTTTTTCACAGAGTTATAAGCGTTTAAAGTTTGAAAGTACTAATGTTAAATTCATATTTCGAACTTTTATTAATATCTTCACAAAAAATAATTTGATGGATATAATTTTTTTTTCGAGATACCGTGAAGAAACCCAAACAGAATCCACCATTGCTTTTGATTCTAAAAAATATTTTTACTTTTCAAAAATTATTATTAATTCATATTCATACAAATTATGAATTATGACCTATATTAATTTTTACATAAATTTAATCCTAATGCTGAAAAATATGGGTGTGCTTTGCAGCTCTTTCCAGTTATGAGTTTTCGAGACATAAATAAATCTTTCTTTCGGAGTGGTTTAGGGGGCTGTCTCTTATAAAGTTTTGCGTGAGATAACGAATCAAATCTTAAATTAACAAAGAAATTAAACAAAATATATTTATTTTTTATTTACGGGTCAAATTATATAACAGCGTCAAAAGCAAAGAAATGAAACAAAAATGATCATTTTTAGACATAATTGTTAGCTTCAAGAATTCCTATTTTTTAAAGAATACAAGCCCCGCCTTCATTGTTCTTCAAAACAAAACAATTCAGAAAAGAAAAGTAAATGTGAAATTGAGTGATGAATTCGTGTTAAACCCCTTATTTTATGTTGACAAAAATATGCACAAGTGGTGTTTACTTCATCGATTATAGGTGATAAATTTCATAGGAAATTGTATCAAGGAATGATACAATTTAACTTCTAAAATGCCATTTTCTCTGTTAATATATATATGTATATATAAATCAAAATGTTTAAGGAAAAAAAAAAAAAATGTCGATTATGCCAGTTGATCAGCTTTCGGAAACGTACAACTACAGCTGACACTGGTTTGCTAAAGTTAGAAATCACACAGCTCGAAGTGTCCGCCTTTTTTTCAGGTAACTTTCAAGGACGAGAAATAGTCACTTTTTTCTACCACGATTTTTGTAGAATAATATCTACCTCATTTAATTACTACACATTACTATAAAAATAAAGTAAAATTTCTGAGTAAAAATAGTATAAGAAAAAAAAAAAAAAAAAGTTTCATTTCTGAAAACACAGCAGTGACTTTGTGCTCTGTAAACAACATGCTGCATTTGGTTTAATTTTCTGTATGCATAAGGTTGGTGTGCATCACTATTTTTACTTTTCTTTTCTTTCTACTTCTTATTTCAGTTTAGTTATCATTATTATTATTTCACAGGTTTTGAAACAATTCATGTTTAGTTGACAAAAATACTCTCTCAGAGATGTTAGTAAAGTGAAATTTCTTCTTGTTATCTTCTACTCTGGTTAATGTTGTATTCGTAAAAAAAAAAAAAAAATAATAATAATAATAATAATTCCGGTTATAACGATTAATCCTTTGAGGCGCAAGACAATTTGTAGCATTTAAATTATACTGCCACCGGAATTCATGAACTAAATTAAACTAAAAGAAATTTTAAATTTTAAGGTTTAAAAAACACTAGCGCTTCAATGTTAAGCTCGATCCCTACGAAGTGGATCATTCTATTTAATTTGCAGGTATATCGGTAGACAGAGGGATGGGAACCTTTGCTTGCGATTGCGAGCGCGAGGTGTGAGTGTTTACGATTTTGATTTGGCTCGTGGTTGTTGCTTATTGCTTGATTCTTTCTTGACAATTTTAAGTTCATCTTGACTCCTGTCAAAGATTTGATTGACGAGATAATTTTTTTTTTTTTTTTTTTTTTTCATTTATCGCAAAAAAAGCTCTGGGGCTAGTGTTGTCGGATGATCGAAAGTAAATTTCTCCAAACAGTTCTCAAATTTCTTCAAGTCAAGGTGATATATATACATTTTTTTTTTTTTTTGTCAAAAAAAATTTCAATTTTTTTTTTTTTTTTTTTTTTTTTTTTTAAGTTTCAAAATATTTACCAAATTTAAGTTCACATATATATTGAGTAAACAATAAATTTAATATAATTATGATTATTTTATTATTATCCTTTTTTTGGAAGTATCTATGTCGCAACATGAAGGTTAAAATCTCAGTTCTTGACATTTCAAATTCTACTATCTAAATCAGATTGACAATATTTTTTATAAAATTGTGGTTATTTTTGTTTTTGAATACGCTTACAAAGATGTACAATTAAAAATTTTCACTGCACACATCACACACTCAACTGCATTTTTACTTTCTTCTATATGTAATATAGAGAAAGTATTGGATTCGCGAAAATTTTCGAGTTCCGTTTTTTGACGGATCTACACGTTTTGGGATAGCCTGAACACGAATTGATAGTTTTTTAAAAAATGTCTGTCTGTCTGTCTGTCTGTGGTTTCTTGTTTTCACCGTATCTCACGAACCAATGAATGAAATTCAACCAAACTTGGTATATAGTTGGACCCTGACGGGGCATTGTGCTAATTAGGTTTGGGAATCAATCGCCCAGCAGGTGGCGCTGTGATCGCAAAATTTCATATTTTTCACCCTATCTCATGAACCAATGAATGAAATTGAACCAAACGGTATATAGCTGGACCCTGACCTGAAATGGTGCTGATTAGATTTGGGAATCAATCGCCCAGCAGATGGCGCTGTGATCGCATTTTATTTAAACTTTTAACATTGCAGTATAGGACAAAATTTCGTATAAATGTACATAATGAGTGTTATTTTAAACTTGTGATTGTAAAATTAATATGAATTATTGATAACAGTAGTAGTTAACTAGGAAAAAAATTTTGTGGATGTGGGGGCACCGGCTCCCCCCTAGGGGGGAAGTTCCCCCCCCCCCCGGGGAAGTAAATTTTCAAGATGGGTATCTTTCGAAAGGTCTCGTTGATAATAGTAATAGTTAACTAGGAAAAATATTTTGTGCATGTGGGGGCATCGGTTCCCCCCCAACTGGTGGGGAAGTACCCTCCCGGGGGCGCAAAGTTTCAAGATGGGTATCTTTCGAAAGGTCTCGTCAATACCTTTAAAACGAATGGTTGAACCATAAATCTGTGATAATTTAAAACAAAGTTATCGATTTTTTTTACTTTTAACGAAAAAAAACTTTAAAAAAAAATCGTATTTTTTTTTTTTTTTAACGAAATTTGACCAAACTTGGTATTTAGTTGGTCCCCGACATAAACTGGTGCTGATTACATTTGGTGATCAATCGCTCAACAGGTGGCGCTGTGATCTCATGTTTTCTAAATTTTTAACATGGCAGTATAGGTCAAAATTTTGTAAAAATGTACATAATGAGAGTTATTTTTGACTTGTGATTGTAAAATTAATATAATTTATTGATAATAGTAACAGTTAACTGGGAAAAAATTTCTGTGCATGTGGGAGGAACGCTTCCCCCCCCTGGGAGGGAAGTACCCCCCCCCCAGGGGTGTGTGTGTAAATTTTGAAGATGGTATCTTTCGAAAGATCTCGTCAATACCTTTAAAATGAATGGTTGAACTATAAATCTATGATAATTTAAAGCAAAGATATCGATTTTTTTTACTTTTAACAAAAAAAAAAAAAAAAAAAAAAATTCGTAATTTTTTTTTTTTCTTTTTTTTTAATATTGTTACTGGTTGAATATGTATTACTTTTAACAAAAAAAAAAAAAAAACTAAAAAAAAAACGCAATTTTTTTTTAAATATTGTTACTGATTGAATATGTATAGGAAAATATAGAAGAATGTCTTGTGATGGCCACAACATACTAGTTTTTTTAATATTGTTACTGATTGAATATGTATAGGAAAATATAGAAGAAAGTCTTGTGGTGGCCACAACATACTAGTTTTCTTTAATTGTGACTGGGGAGTAAACATTTGTCAAGTTTTCCTGAATTTCTTTGTACAAGGAAATCAACTTGCACTGCAAATTATAGGAAATAAATATATTTCAAATTTCTTCAAAACATGCTTTAAATCATCTATATACTTATAGTTGCAACTTTTGAAAAAGAAAAGGATTGAAAAGTGTGAATTGATTAAATAAAAATTTCAAGAAAATACAGTTCTCACTCGCCTTTTTTTTTATTTTTTTTTTAATGCCCTGTCTGTCAAAAGAAAGGAACAATTTGTACTTGTTTATGTTGATATAGAATGTTTTACATTCATTGCATGTATTGTAGCTAATGTTAATTAATAATAATAATAAAAAAAAAAACTTGCACTTTTTAAATCATACAGTGCATTGTTTTCAATCAATGCTCCAATTCAATGCGCAATTGTTTTCAATCATATGATGAAAATAATATTTTAAGTGCAATTATATTAAAGTAATAATGCAGTAAACTGATTTTATTCCAGTAAATAATCTTAAAGCATTACATTAAAACTTGTTTTGAGGTACACCATCTTTTCACTAATTAAAACGAAGTTCTACATCAGGGCTGGCCAACCCACGGCCCGTGGGCCGCATGTGGCCCGCAGTGTATGGTTCTGCGGCCCGCGACAGAATTCAAGAAATTTTTAATTTGTCATCTGGGATAAAACATCTAAAATTAATAAATTGTTTCTGACTTTTTTAATGAAAATACCGATTAAAATAGCTAAAGAAACAAATATCGCTTTCAATAACTGATTTTTACTATTATACTTATGAATGTATAATCATAAGTTTTTATCTGTTTTATAGTTATTTTATGAATAAAAATATGTTTAATATTCATATTTTCTGTTTTAAATTTTTACGAGCCCACTGGATGTATATGGTTCATACATTTATACAATGCCTGAATAAAATAGATTTCCAATGCGGCCTGCCGAGAGTTTTGGGTTGGACAAGCCTGTTCTACATTACCCTCCTTTTCTTGCATCAAGTATAATTTAATGTAAGGTTTATTCACTTTTTTTTTTTTTTTTTAACATGAATGTAAATAGAAACAAAATAAAGTCATTTTCGTTTATTAATATAATATTAATTATCTTATACTTGCTATTTCGTAATATTTGGAAAAGCTTTCATAAATATTGCTGTTAAAATTTACCAAGTACATGAGGATTTTGTCAATTTTTACCTGAATTGCCTGAATTCAGATTCTCATAGATATATAAGGGGAGGGGGAGAAAAAGAAGAAACTATTTTCGTGCATATGTTAAGAGGTAAAAAAAAAAAAAAAAAAAAAAAAAACTGAGTCCGAAATTGAAATTTATCTTAATTCTATTGAACCTAACCTGAATCTCTTCTCCGACCGTCCTATTAGCTCAGTGCATTTGCATTTATCTCCAAAAATAAGTAATAATAATAATAAAAAAAAAACGAAGTCCGAAATCGCAATCTATCGTATCTTCCCTTCTGCTTCCTATCCCTCCGTTTACGGTCTGTCTTACCTGCAAATTAAATAGAATGATCCACTTCGTAGGGATCGAGCTTAACATTGAAGCGCTAGTTTAAAAAACCGGCCTTTTCTGATATGTTATAAACGTGAATTTTTGCTAAAATATTTTCGGGATGAATTTTTACAGCTGGATCTTAAATTTTGCGTCCTCGTGGCGAGGACACCGCGCGTTAAGGGGTTATAAGAATATATCAGGTTATTGTACCCACAATTTGATAAACATATTTTGGTTGACAGAACGCGGTTTGTTTAGAAAACAGTGTAAGGAAAGAACACATTCAATAAGGAAAAAAAAAAAAAAAAAAGGATGTATTTCATATCTATGATTAAATTATATATATATGGAAACCTGCACTTGCAGCTACCAGAATTGGTTTTCCAATTTTAACATACCAATTTCCGTAACAACTGCAAGTGCTAGAGTGTTTACGCATTTCAATAATGAAGAAAAAGTATGTTATATTTTGAAATATTTTTTTTTTTTTTAATTGCTTTGCAACTTTGTATGGTGATATTTTAGGGGCTTCGAAGGGTAAGTTGCTTTCATTTTAAATAACAACAATTTCTGTTTTTACGTTTACATTTTTAAACGAAAGACAAAGTTATGAATGTCATAATATTATGATACAGGTAAGCATGCATTGTTATGTAAATAAATAATAAAAATGTAAATCAATGCATATAAATATGGTCAATATTGACTGAGGAATTCACGTTTTCTAATTTTACCATTAATCCTTTGAGTGTACATTTAATTTTTTGGGACACAGAGTAATTTTTTTACAAGAATCCATTTATTTTATGATTTTAACCCTTTAAATCCGGTGGTCGTCACTGAACAATATAATATATCTACCTTAACTAGAATTCGTTAGGTATGATTCTTTAAACCGAAATATTATGTTAAATCATAGCTGCCAACATTTTTATTTATTTCGGAGTAATTTTAGCCCCCGCCTTTATTTCGTACCACTGATTTTTTGAATTGAGTAATTTTTTCTTATTTTATCAGTTATATATTAAAGAAAAATTTTCTATAAATAAAGTGGTACGATGCGAAATAAAGGCGAAGCTAAAAGAGTTCCGGAATAAATTAAAATATTGGAAGCTATGTGTTGCATTATCAACCAAGTAATTCAGTCGATTTTTAAGCTGTGTTCTTTTTACATATTTGCCAACATCCTAATTAATATTTCATAATGTCGTTTGTCCCGTCCTTTCTTTTTTCACACCACTAAATTTTTAGAATAATATTTTTCAAATACAATTACGATTAAATAAGAAGAAAAATTCTCTAAAAAATTCTTTACATTACTGCGGAATATTAATTAGTATGTTGGCAAGTATGCTTCTAGTATTTTGATAAATTAAGAAAATGAGTTTATTTGCCTGTAATACAACTATCTTTTACTTTGTACTGATGGTGCTACTAGTGGCTTAATACAAGTCCAAGTGTTTTACATTTTTAGCTTTATCTCTTTATTTAATTACTTATTTAAATTTTT
Organism: Salticus scenicus; assembly: GCA_963930645.1. Classification (NCBI taxonomy): domain Eukaryota; kingdom Metazoa; phylum Arthropoda; class Arachnida; order Araneae; family Salticidae; genus Salticus; species Salticus scenicus. The sequence continues at coordinate 129,569,905 of OZ005662.1, read as the reverse complement.
AAACATCAGCGAGACTGGTCGGGGCTAAATGAAAATGAAACAAAAGCAACAAATTCTAAAAGAATAAGCTTTTTTTCTTTTTTTTTCTTGTGTGTTTCAATGAGCTTATTTTTTATTAACTTATACACAGCTGTCTCGGATTAATTTTCTTCTGCCTTTTTTTCGTTTTAGCTTGTCAGAGTTTGGTGTGTGACAAAATGTGTAGGTTTTCAGCGTGTTTTTGACAACTATTTTTACAGTGGATATCAGGAAACTAAATTGCTGATTTTAGTTTCTCGTTGCACAGTTTGAAGTTTAATTGGCTTGTGTTTGAGAACAGTTGTTCCAGTAAATAAAGCTGCCCTATGCAGCGAATAATAATTTTTTGAAGTAATTAAATGAATATTTATTGAAATTTTTTCCGACTGAGTGAAAATAATGCCTGGACCGGGAGTCGAACCCCGGACTTTGAGTTGTCTGAGTGAGTAATGCTGACCGGTTGTCGGCCTGGATAGCTCAATTGGTAGAACCTTGACCTTGTATGTCAAAGCGCCTGGGTTCGACTCCCGGTCCAGGCACTATCTTCACTCAGTCGGAAAAAATTAAATTTAAATAAATATGATTTTCTTCCACTGTTGATTGTGTGATTTTAATAAAAAAAATTAAATGAATATCAATGTACATCTGCGAAAACGTATTAAATAACAACCTTTACAAGCTTGGAAAAATTTAATTCGGAGCATTGTTAGTACCCACCTTCTTATCACATCACTTTTCTTAAGAGGTAATTTTTTTAAAATTATTATTTATTTATTTATTTTTTAATTTATAGCATATAGTATTGAAGGGCAGTCACAGATCACGATTTTTCCCTGATTCTTTGAACAATATTTTTATTTCGGAATTTTAAATAGTACGTTTGCTCCATTAATTAAGTAAATATTATCATATAAATATTGTGGTGGAAGAATCAGGGGAAAAAAACGGGTCTGTAACCACTTTCTATTAAATTTCCCTACAAAGAAATTAATGCGGGAAAGAGGCAGGAACAACTAGAAATGCTCTGGACAGAGCTGCCAACCTAATCCGGCAAATTGCTAACGCCTATTGAAAAACGCCCCTTTTTCTACACCACTAAATTTTTAGAGCAATTCTCTTCAAACATATCTATGATGAATTAAGTAGAAAAATACTCTAAAAATTAAGTGGTGTAGAAAAAGGGGCGGTACTAACAAATTGCCGGATTAGGTTGGCAGCTCTGTCTGGAATAAATTAAAATGTCTTCCTTTATAAGGTTTCAATAGAGAATTATATAATAAAGCTATTTTTCGTATCTAATGAAAATTATTTTACGTACACCACAATATTTTTGAAAATTTTACCTTTTTTAATAATTTTTGAATGATGACTTTTGGTCACATTTTCAGGTTAAGACTTAAGATATGTCAAGTTTTGGCAGTTGACCGCTAACGAAGTTCGTCGCTGCCGTATTCTTATGGCTGAATATCACATAAGAGTGCATTTTGGATTTTTTTAAACTTTTTTTTCAAAGTTTGTATTTTAATTTGAATTTTTTAAAATAAGTCCGTAAGTACACCTTAAATAAATTCTGAGTTTGACAGAGATCGATCATAATTTTTCAAAGTTTTATTGAAATTTTTCAATAAAAATTTATAATTTTAATTATTTTATAAAATCAAAATTACCATTTAAATTTTTTTTTTTTTTTTTTTTTTTTTTTTTTGTGGTTCAGATTCATTAAAAAATACAAGACTTAGGCTTTTCTAAAAAGTTCTTCCCATTTTAAAAAATAAAATAAAATAAAATAACCCAAAATTAAAAAAAAAAAAAAAAAAAAATTAAATAAATAAAAAAATTTAAATTTAATTTTTTATAAACATAAATTATATCAATGGGAAATATCATAGACTGCATACCTCTTGACTATAAACTGGAAATGATTAGTTTACTTGCATTAAATTTTTAATTATAGCATTTAAAGATGTCAAAAAATGATGTCACTGCAATGACTGGTTTGTCACTGAAATAACAAGGTTTGTCACTGAAACGACTGTTTGTCACTGAAATGACAATATTTGTCAAAATGACTATTTTTCACTGAAATAACATTGTTTGTCAATGAAATAGGACCATATAATATTAAAAATGGAACATATTAGAACAATTGAGAAAAGATTGTGAAGGGAAAAGAAAGAGCAATAATGAGAATATCAAGCAATTTTATTGTATTAAAATCCTTGTAGATACAAGTTTAATGATTAACTGAATTAAATTCAGAAAAAGCATTTTGAGCATTATTAAAATCTTCATCCTGAAGTTTAAAATATCTATTTGAAGCAGGTTCAGGAGAATTCCTAATTTTGCCAGAATATGTGGCACTTGAATTTCATGGACATCCTCGTTCTCAGGCCATGCAAACTTATTTTTTCTGCATCTTGCCATAAATGACACAAGTAAAATATTTTGAGTAACATTCTCAATGACACCTTAAAGGGGGCAAAAGAAAAAAAAAAAAAATAAATAAAAGTTTGCTTTTTTAATTGTATCAAAATATTAATGTCGTATGTAATTTTTTTATATTTACCTGGATACCGGAAAGTACTTTAAATATTTAAATATAAAGCTTATCCTACACCAACAAATCTTTTAACTCAAAATAAAAAAATATTTAAATCCAGGGCTTACAAAATAGTAAATCTGCAACAAATGTCATTTTCGTGACGTCACAAAAATGACTGTCACGAAAATGACAGATCGTCAATAATTCGTTCTGTACAGAAAAACATGCTTTCACTAAGCCGATATCGTCACATTTAATTCTTCTGGTCGTCATTCTATATTAAAATAAAACTTTGTTCTAAATTTTATAATAATATTTTTTTATTTTTTATGCATCCCGAAAATGACAAGCAATAAAAATACGCACAGCATGTAAACAATAAAAATAATGTTAACTCTTACCTGTTTTTAATTTTCTTGAGATTTATTTTCTCCACATATCGTCAATGTTGATTTCTGATCTTAAACTTTAAAAAAAGAGAATGGTGGCACCATCCCTTGATGATATATGAAGTTATTTTCACGTGTCACGAAAATGACGTCAAGACTTGCATACAAGCATTTTAATTACTCATGCATGAAAATTAACGTAATTAAAAAGAAAAAAAAATTCCTTTGAAAACAAATAGTTTTTTTTACAAGAATTAACAATTATTATAATTATCATTTTATTTTTCTGAGTAAAAAACATACTTTGTATGTAAACATTTGGTCTTGGAGACAGTCACGAAAATGACGATTTTAAGGTTTAAAATTTTCTAAAAAATACTGAAATTGCTATAAACTCACATTTTATGATTGGATGCTTTTTTAAAAAGGTACTTCTAAAGAATAATAATAAAATTTTTCAATTTATTTGCTTAAAATTAATAATAAAGACCTGAAACACTAAAATGCACATTTATGTGATATTCAGCCTTATGCTGAAATTATCCCAAAACGACCTCGTAGGACGTAGACGGTGAAGAAAATAGTGCGTGTATACTGGACTCGCGCTGGGAGAACGCAAATGTTGATAGCTATGTGACTGATAATTTTACGTTACAGGGTACTTGTAGGTACTTGTAACATATTACTTTATAACATATTACTCTTTAATTTATATACGGCTAGTGTCTTTCTAATCCTTTCGGTATATACAATATATACATGTGTCATGCATAGTGGATGCGATTCATGTTTTTGAGTTCCAATGCTTTCGAAGAGTAATCTTCACTTTATTTATCATTGGAATTTCTGCAATAATAATAATAAGAAAAAAAAAAAAAAAAAAAAAAAAAACTGATATGAAATAGTGATAGAGTCAAAGTTTTACACAAACGCTTGTTCCAATAGCGTAAGCATGAGATTCTGTTAAATTAATTCATTTAAACACAAAAACAGAATATTTCAAATAATATCAAGTAACACGTGCACGAGTGCCGTTTTCTATAAAAAAGAATCTTCATATTATAAGCTATATAATTAAGAAATAATTAAATAGTAATAACAAATCTTTTAAAAACATCTTTAAGCCATAGCAAATATTAAACTACGGAGTAATTGTCTCTTTCGATTTTCCGAAGAACTTGAACATTCCAGATTGACAAGGAAATTAATATTTTTCAATCACACTTAGAAAACAGTAACTTTGAATATGTGTTCAAAAATTAGAAACACTTCTTTAAAAGTATAAATTTTGCTTACAAAAACTGATTGAATAAAACTATTTATTTTCTCACACACACAATTTTAACATACGATCACAATTAACTATTCTTAATACCACAACAAATTTAATAAATAAATAAATAATTATCAATGTATGTCTGCGAAAACGTATTAAATAACAACCTTTACAAGCATGTAAATATTTAATTCGGAACATTGTTAGTATCCACCTTTTATCATATCACTTTTCTTAGGGGTTATTATTTATTTATTAATTTTTTTTTTTATTATGCGTTAGAATGAAGTGACCTAAACATACATCCTTTTATAAAAAAATATTTTTTTAATTATGAAAATTATTAATAAACTCATGTTTGAAAAAAAATATGAATTATGAGTTATATTAATTTTTGCACGAATGGAACAGGCATCATAAAAATATGGATTTCCAAATGTACATCTCCATCCTATCATAATTTTTTGAGTTACAATGATATTTCGTTTTTTATGGCTGTTAGAGGGCCGTTACTTGTTGTAATCTGTATACTCTGTATGTAAATATCTGTATATAATCTGAGAAAAAGCTATTTTAATTTACCATTATCTTATTCTTATTGTTTTCTAAGTAACATTTCGATGTTTATTGTACAAATTGACTTATTTTTTTTAAATTATAGCAGTGCAGGTGAAAGATTGTGAAAGAATTCCAAAAGAAAACGAACCCCGCCTCTATATCGCTGAAACAATATATATATATATATATATATATATAAAGGTTGCATATTCGTATTTGATTTTATATATCACGCTAATATGCTTAAATTTCAATGGTATTCACAACATTGATTGCTGAAGACAAAACTTAAATGATTTGATTGCAAATATGTAAAATCATTTTTTTCTTTTTTATATAACGTAAAAATTTAGAAAAATGTGTAAAGGTGTGGCTTATGTTACAAGATAGGAATATATCCGATCGCAATATGTTAAGTCTTTCTTCTTAAATATTAAATAGCTTTTTCTAGTTTTTCACTGCTAAAATTCTGTTTTAACCAGTAGTGGCACCAGAAATTCCCCGACGGGGGGACACCATCTCCCCGACAGGGGGCACTACATAAAGAGAGTTTATTACATGAGTATTTATCAAAAAACTGCAATACTGTTAATAATATTACTGTTAATATTTGTACAATTCCATTTGTTAGTACCCTCCTGGTTTTGGAGATCATCGTGTCACAGACAGACATTTTCTAAAAATATCGTGGTCAAAACATGTTCTGGAGCTCTCAAAATGTGTACATTCATGGAAAACTGTAAGCTGAAAATTTTTACGAATCCAATACTTTCTTCTAATGAATATAGAATGGAAAAACGGGAATGCTCTAACTTTGTTAAAGGAAAGAAAAATGCTGCTAAAAGTAGAAAAACAGAAAATTTTTATTTGTTCCCCCGAGAGATTTTAAGATTATGCCCGGATGGGGGGGTCACAGACTCCCCGACGGGGGGGGGGCTGTTCCCCCCCGGCCCCCTAGCTGGCGCCACCCCTGGTTTTAACCCCGTTGTCCTTTTTTTGTATTTAAATATTATAGGGTTCGTTCACCTCAAGCTAAATGTCATGTTTTAGAAAACACGGTTGAGCGAAGCTTACTGGTTAAAACAGCAATACGCATTCAACGATCTTTTTATTATTATTAATAATGATATTTAATGTTTCTTATAAGATTTTTTACTACGAATTTTCTGTTTTAATCTTGTTGTGACATTTTTGCATTTGTTTACTGTACCGTTTCTAAGCTTTATGTTATTTAAATTTCATCGCATTATGTAACATAATAAAATATTAAATTTTTATTAAATGTTTTTTAATGCAGAATCAAATAGTGGAAAGTTGTTTTTTCTTCTTTTTCTTCTTTCTTTTCTTTTCCTTTTTTTTTAGTTTATAAAATTTATTTTTGAAACAAAGCGCAATATTATTTATTTTCGATTAATTCTATCCACAGCGTAAAATTCACATTTATTATGGATAAAGAATTTAAAACAAAGTAATATGGCTTCAGAGCTGCCAACCTAATCCGGCAAATTGTTAGTACCGCCCATTTTTCTACAACACTTAATTTTTAAAGTAATTTTCTTCAAATATATTTGCGATGAATTAACAAAGAAAAAACTATGAAAAATGACTAGTGTAGAAAAAGGGGCGCTACTAATAATTTGCCAGATTCGGTTGGCAGCTCTGTGTCTTATTACATGTAAAGATATAGATACTGATCTTACACTTTCGAAAATTATGAATTCAAGTACAGTAGACTACTGTGTAACGTGGGATAATAATTCTGGGCTATAGGAATCGTGTTATGTGGAACATATATTATCAGACTAATTTATGCAATTTTCAGTCCAATACTGGGAAATTTTATTTTATTTTACAATATTTTTTATTTTATTTTTATTTTTTATTGTTTTTTTAAGCTAGGTTTCGATGTTTACGATACAAATTAACCTATTTTTGTAAAATTGACGCATTACAGATCGGAAATTTTGATGACATTCGAAAAGAATAATAAACCCCACCCTCTGGCTTTTTCTGAAACAAAACTTTACTTAAAAAAAAAAAAGTTTCTTGCTTTCTTAATTTTATTATTTTTGACTCTTTATAGAACGCTAGCATATATAAATGAATGAAATTTACCGTTTCGACTGTCGAAGACAAAATTTCAGTTATTTAATCACGAATTTGTTATATAATTTGGGTGTTTTAAAGAAACGTATAAAGGCGTGACTTATTACTCAAAATAGGAATGTTTTTTTAACAGTATCTCCTTTTTATTGAATATTAACCCTTTCCACTGGGCAAATTTTCCGTAAGACACGCCTTTTTGCATTCCTTTAAAACGTCACACGTATAGTTTCCAACTCACTAAATTTTGGCTACCGAAAAACTGAAACAATTTATTTTATTTTACTTCATCATTAAATAAAATAAATCTTTCTATTAAAATTTTTCGGTAGCCGAAAGTAGCCTATAGTTACACGTTTTAGAAAAATAACATTTCATTTGCTGAGGAACACCCTAAGGCTTGGCTCGATTTTTTAATGTCCCCTCAGAAGGGATATACGAGCGATAAGTGTTAAATATCCTTTATCAGGTTTTTGTTTAAATCTTTTTATCTATGTTTTTATCTATTGTATATTGTAGGTTTGCACGCCTCAAATTAAATGTAACACTTTATAGAAACACCTTCATGCTAGGCTTACACTATAAAATAAAAAATATATCCCAACAGAAGTAGATAAATAATTTTTTCTTAAATATTAAACTTTTTTTTTTTTTTTTTTTTTTTTTCCCCGCTATTGTTATTGTTATCATTATTACTATTATTATTTTACCTTGCTATCTACATTTTTCTGACTCAATATTTTAGGGTTCATATGAATCAAGTTATTTAAATTTTAACGTATGAACTGACGTAATAAACTATTTAAAATTTTTAATTCATAAACTATACTTATGAATTAAAAAAAAAATATATATATATATATATATATATATAAATCAAAATATTTAATGGGGAAAAAAATGTTGATTATGTCTGTTGACCAACTTTCGGAAACATACAACTACAGCTGAAACTGGTTTGCTAAAGTTAAAATCACACAGTTCAAAGAGTGAAAATAGTGGAAGAAGAGAAAAAAAAAAAAAAAAAAAAAAAGGAAACATTTCATTTCTGAAAACAGAGTAGTGACTTTGTGCTCTGTGAACAACATTCTGCATTTGCTGCAATTTTCTGTATGCATAAAGTTGGAGTGCATCACTATTATTTCTTTTCTTTTCTTTCTACTTCTTATTTCAATTTAGTTATTATTATTATTATTATTTCACAAGTTTTGAAACAATCCATGTTTATTTTACAAAAATACTCTCTCAGAGATGTTAGTAAAGTGAAATTTCTTCTTATTATTTTATACTCTGGTTAATGTTGTATTCCTGAAAAATATAATTACGGTCATAACGATTAAAAGAATACATCAGGTTATTGTACCTACAATTTGATAACATATTTTGGCTGACAGAACATGGTTTGTTTAGAAAACAGTGTAAGGAAAAAACACATTCAATAAGAAAGAAAGAAAGAAAAAAAAAGGATGTATTTCATGCCCATGATCAAATTATGTATATGGAAACCTGCACTTGCAGCTACCAGAATTGGTTTTCCAATTTTAACATAATTTCCGCAACAACTATAAGTGCTAGAGTGTTTACGTACTTCAATAATGAACAAAAAGTATGTTTTATTTTGAAATTTTTTTTTTTCTGATTGCTTTGCAACTTTGTATGGCGATATATTAGGTGCTTCGATCAAAGGGTAAGTTGCCTCCTTTTTAAATAACAAGAATTTCTGTTTTTACGTTTATATTTTTAATCCAAATAAAAAGTTATGAATATCATAATATTACGATACAGGTAAGCGTGCATTGTTATGTAAATAAATAAATACATAATAAAAATCTAAATCAATGCATATAAATATGGTCAATATTGACTGAGGAATTCTTTTCAGCAATGAGGAATTCACGTTTTCTAATGCTATCATGAATCGTTTGAGTGCTATAATATAGCTATCTTTTGAATATAGAGAAAGTTATTTTACTCACACCACAAGAATTTTGTATATTTCAACTTTTGTAAAAATTTTTGAATGACGAGCATTTATCAAATTTACCGGTAGATATACTTCAAGACTATGCAGTTGACCGCTGATGAAGTTGGTCACTGCGATATTCTGGTGATGAAATTCCCTCAGAAGGGTGCGGAATGTGTGTGAGCCAAAACGGCCTTGTAGATGATGACGAAAATATTGCACGCATACTGGACTGGCACTGGTAGAACGCAAATGTTGATAGCTGTGTGACTGATAATGTTACGTTACAGATAGTCCAGTCAATAGGTATGAAAAAAAGGGCTTACCTAGCAAAAGGTGGGGTAGAAGATTTTTCTTTTTTAATTTGTACATATTAGTGTCAATATGAAAAAATCGATTTATCCAACATGGTCGACCCCGGGAGAATTTTTGTCGGCTGAAAAACCTCAAAAATTTACTACTTTTATGGCTTTTTTTGAAATATCTCAGAAATGGCTGAATTTAGCAATATTTTTCTATTATAAAGTTTAAAGAAGATTAAATTTCCTACAATTTTCTTCATTACAACTTTTTTGTAGTACTAATAGCAAGCGCGTTACAGCCTCTTGAAAGTCGGCATTTATTCTCAAGTTAATAAAATACAACTCAAAGAAATGAGACGGTGCATGAACGTTTATTAGAAAACGGAAAAAAAAGAAAGGACATAGTCATCTGTCTGACCTTAGGAAATGATACCTGCTTCATAGCAAAGCAGGTAAAAAAAAAAAAAAAAAAAAAAACTGCCCCCCCCCCCCACACACACACAAAAAAGCTCTTCCTTTCCTCCCGTCTCTTCCCATCTTGTAGTACGCTGCCTCGGCTGAGACCTATATTATTCAGTTCAGTTCGAATGTGTGAACATACTTTTTCAACCCATGAGTGTTTTTTCTATTACAATAACCGGAGTGTTTGTTTTATTTACGAAATCAGTTTGAATAAAGGTGAAATAAAGATTCTGAAGGAGAAAGGTATACAGAAAATCTGCAAAAGTGCAATGCAAAACGTCAAAATGAAGAACATCGGTATTTTTTGATGAACCTACAACAAGTAAGAATTCACAATGCCTGTCACAAACGATTCATCAATGGGCGAATGATTGCAGCATACGTACGGCGTCATACAACTGGTGATAGAGCTGGTCAAAACTGTGCGGCTCCATATCTTCCATCAAGAACTGAAGGTTTCAGTTTTAAAGATCAGTGTTTCTCGTGTGGAGAGGGGATACTTGAAGATTTCTTTAAAAAACAGGAACAATTTCCTGAGCATGAAAGAAATTTTATCCACCATGCTATGAAACTGGTGTGAAAGAAACACTTGTAAATGGTGTCGAAAATCGTGGGGATGAGAGAAGAAAAAAAGTACTTGAATGCTTCGGAAATGTAAAAGGTTTAGTTGCTATAAATGCTGGGTATCACAGGTTTTGTCATCAAAAACTGCATTGGAGGCCTAAAAATGAGATAAAACGAGGATATTACCGTGCAAGTAACTCTGATGAGGCAATGGAATCAATTTACTCCTACCCTGAAAACGACTCGGAGGAGTGCCAGTCTCATAAAGTATTTGATGAATAAAATAGAGGGTGATTTTCGTCCTGTCATCAGAACGGTTACATCGCGCTTTTGCAAAAATATGGTGAAGATGTTTTAATAGCCGAAACTGCCAACAAGAAAGCAGTTTGCTTCCAAAATGTTGGCTATAAAATACTCAGTGAAACTGGTATAGTAACAAGGACTCTGATCCTCAACAGGAAAATGTCGAAATAATTTCATCATTTGACGAGGCTCAAGAAGATGATAAGCTATTCAAAGAGCTTTTATAATTACTGCAAGACTGAGAGGAACAATTTGAGGACGACACACCTTCCTCCTACCTCTGATGACTACTGAAATTTAAGAACCCGGGCTTTCAAAATAACCACGAAGAAAATAAACATGTATATTATACATTAATGTACGTTTCTTTATTTGTTTCAAGGCTGAATGAATCTAACTATAATTTGCATATAAAGTTAAATTTCTACAATTTACTTTTGTTATTACTTGCTATTGTTCTTCAAACAAGTTTGCCTATTTATGAAGTTCATTTAAAATTACGATTGTGTCTTGTTATTATCATCAATATTAATATACAGAGCTGCCAATCTAATCCAACAAATTGTTAGTAACGCCCCTTTTTCTACACCACTTAATTTTTAGAGTAATTCTGTTCAAATATATTTACGATGAATTAAGAAAACAAATACTCTAAAAATATATTGGTGTAGAAAAAGGGGCGGTACAAACTATTTGCCGGATTAGGTTGGCAGCTCTGAATACAGCAGTAATTAATGTTTATTACAACATTATGTATTATATCTAAATACCATTAACGTTTTATAATTTAATAAATAGTAGAATTAAAAAAATTTTTATCAATGCATTGAGTTTTTTGCTTACTAGCCCCCTAATATTTATTCAATTACATTTATATACAAATATCTTTTTTTTTTTTTTTTTTTTTTTTTTGTATGTCTTTGTGTGTGTATTATGTGTTCCAGTGATAGAATACTATACATTGGCAGTTATTGGAGTCTGATGATGATTACTGTTGTTAGGTCAGAATTGTCAGTGCGTGGCCGGAGGGGAGAGAGAGAGAGTTAGTAAAAAGGAGAAGGGAAAAATTAAAAGGGAGCAGATTTGTTATCTGTCGTCCTTAGTGAAAAAAAAAGAAATGATCGCCAATTTATCTGGCGAACATATTTAATTCCTTTCAAAAATCGCGATTATTTTAACAAGGCATATGTTAAGAGAACAATCAAGAATATAAAACAGTATTTCTTACAATATATATTGTAAAAAAATACATCTGACGTGTATATTTCCGAATTGCGTTTTTGATCACCAAATCCAAAAATCCCAAGGATGACAGATATCACAGCTATACCCTTAAAAGTTGTTAAGCTTTCTGTAAATAAAGCTTCTAATTCTAATAATTTCTGTAGATTATTTATAAGGAGAAATGCGCTTTTTTTACGAAGTTGGGAAATCTGTTTATTTTCAAGAAGCTGTTACGCGTTTGCTATTAGTACTACAAAAAAGGTGTAGTAAAGGAAATTGTAGGAAATTTAATCCTCTTTAAACATTACAATTGAAAAATATTGTTAAATTCAGTCATTTTTGAGATATTTTGAAAAAAGCCAAAAAACTAGTAAATTTTCGAGGTTTTTCAGCCGACAAAAATTCTCCCGGGGCCGCCCATGTTGGATAACTCGTTTTTTGCATATTAGTACTAATATGTACAAATTAAAAAAACAAAATCTTCTACCCCACCTTTTGCAAGGTAAAATGTATTTATTGACTGGACTAAGAGGCTTTGGAGACCTTTCTTACCACTTTAATAATAGGTTTTGTAACATATTATTTTTATAACATATTTTTCTTTAGTTTATATACGGCTAGTATCTTTCTAATCCTTCCGGTATTTACAATATCCCTTGTGTCATGCATAGTGGATGCGATTCATGTTTTTGAGTTTCAATGCTTTCGAAGAGTAATCTTCACTTTATTTAACATTAGAATTTCTGCAATTAAAGAAAATATGAAAAAAAAGAACCGCTGATATGAAATTGTGGTACAGTCAAAGTTTTACGCAAACGCTTGTTCCAACAATGTAAGCATGAGATTCTGTTAAATCAAGTCATTTAAACACTAAACCAGAATATTTCAAATAATATCAAGTAACACGCGCACGAGTGCCGTTTTCTATAAAAAAAAGGATCCTCAAATTATAAGCCATATAATTAAGAAATAATTAAATAATAATAACAAATCTTTAAAAAACATCATTAAGCCATCCCAAATGTTAAACTACGGAGTAATTGTCTATTTCGACTTTCCGAAGAACTTGGACATTCCATATTGACAAGGAAATTAATATTTTTCAATCACACTTAGAAAACAGTCACTTTGAATATGTTTTCTAAAATTAAAAACATTTCTTTAAATATATGAATTTTGCTTACAAAAACTGATTGAATAAAATTATTTATTTTCTCACGCGCTCAATTTTAACATACGATCATAATTAACTATCCTTAAAACTACAATAAATTTATCCATTTTAAATCATTATAAGTAGTCACGAGAAAAAAATCAGATTAAATAAAAAAAATAAAATTAAATAAATATTCAATTTTCTCATCAAATTAGCCTTGAAAAAACTCAAGCAATATTCTTCAGAAAACCACAATAAATATGTGCTCTTTTCAATTCCAGCTGCTATAGGCGATTTTAAATATATACAAACACTCTTCATTCTTCCCCTTTCCCACTGCACACATCCTTTTTACACGCCTTCCATCGTCTTCCCAAAGCTACTAACTCCGTGGCTACTAGAGTCTTCAATACGCGCGTAAACCTAGCGTGTGTATTCCGATTCCCTTCTTATTCCCCATCCCCATGATACAATAATTAACATCAATTAATCACCCCTAACCTATCTCATCATGCCTGTTTAAATCAGCTTTCGTCAAACGGTAGTATTAACTGTTTTCGACATTACATATCATGGGCATAGCCTATACTAATATTTAAATTAAACTAATATGCTATATCATTCAGTCTAGAACAATACTTTTAAGTAAAATATTAGAAAGGTGTAAAATAATCAAAGCTATCACCTATTTCAAAAGAATATTCGACTAATATGTAATCTACGAAGTTGAATTTCACTAGCAGACTATACTGATATTTAAACTAAATCAGTACACCATAACAATCGGTCTAGAATAATACTTACAACAAAATATTAGAAAGATGTTGTGAAGAATACTTTCGCTTTCCAAAAGAACAGCTGCTAATAGAGCCCCTTAAATAAATAATAGGCCGGCGCATCACCGCCATTTTTTTGCCTCGTGAGAGGACAGCATTTCCGCTTGGCGATTTTATCGCTTCACTGGCGGTTTTAAGAAATTTTCATCTAAAAATAAAATCGGCCAAAAATGATAAGCAACACAAGTAATCTGTTTCTGTTTCTGAAATAATTCATAACATTTGAAAGGAGGGAAAAAAAAAAAAAAAAAAAAAGAGCGTACCAATTAAAACTGGAAAGGTTTTTTAATTAATTTTCTTTTCTCTTCCTCGTATATATATGATGGAGAAAGTATTATTTTTAAGTTAAATTTTTAAAATTGAGTTTTTGTCCCATTTACACGTTTTAAAGTCTCCTGAATCCGAAAATCATGTTTTTAGCGGATAGTCTGTGTAAAGAACAAGTAGTAGCAGGAAGTCTAAAATCGGTATTCTCAATGTCTATCATATAGGGATGACACATTAAACTTTTCGTTGAGATCAAGGAAATAGTTCGTGTACAGTAACATCCTAGAGAATTCCAATACATTACGTCTATGGAGTAATTTCTGATAAGCACCTTAGAGGTCTGTACGGGTCAGATTTACTGGCTGGGTTCGGGCCGAATTTTTTGATTTACCGTCGGGCCGGGGCGGGCTCGGATTCATTTTTTTTGTGTATACTCGGGTCGGGCCATGAGAAAATTTTTTATGGGCCGTTTCGGCCCGAATCTTTTTCTAGCTTCCTCGTTAATCAACGAAAAAGGAAAATGATAAAATCTTCAGTCATTCATTTTACATAATTTTACAGGCTGGTATGTCACACACACACACACACACACACATATATATATATATATATATATATGTATATATATATATATATATATATATATTAATATCTGTAACTTCAATTTGTCTATCAGTCTGCGATCTGATTTTCGCGATCTGATTTTCTGCAAATATTTTTAACATGTCTCGAAATTAATATATTTTATTTAAAGTAATATTAGATGGTTTCCTATTTAAAATAGAATGCATGCCACTACTAGTTTGGCACATGTACAAACAAAAGAAATTAAATACGTTACTATGTGCCCTTACTGTGTATGTTACTCTGTGTTATGTCCTATAGTCTGTAGAGTTTAGGTGATATGAAGCGATGAAGGCTATAAAAATCATTCCGCTTTAACTTTTTCTCTAAGGATCCTTTTTCTTTTCTCCAGGTAAATGGGTAAAAATATCATCATTTTTAGCTTGTGCAAAAGCATCTTTTTAATTGAATATGATTAGATTAGCATTAAAGTTTTGTTTACTGGATCACATGAAAGATTCGGATACATTACAGTATATAAGAGGAAATGCTTGAAAGTGCATTTTTAGCAGTATTAATCATTTTAAACACCTTCCTATATTTTTTGATGAATGCTAATATTTTTTATTTGACTTTTTGCCTTCTGTATGTCTGTAATAATGAACTTCTGTTTTTTATAATTATCTTGTAAGTATTGAACAGTTGTGTTAAAGAACATTCTATTGCTTAGCTATATAAAACCTCTACAAAACACATAATAAAATTATTTTTCATAAAAGAGCATGATTTTTTTTTTTTTAATTATTTTACATATATATGAATCGGGCCAGATTTTATCGTTTTTTGTCCGGCCCGGGTCGGACCGTACACTGGTAAAAATAAACGGCCCGGATTTTTCCGGCTAGGCCAGGATTTTTCGATTTCGTACTGGGCCAGGCCTCAAACAGACCTCTAAAACACAGTGTAACATCTCTAGGCTGTCTTAAACAAAACGAAATGAATAAATAAATAAATAAAAATAGAAAAAACATGCATAAAACCATGTTTTTTGTTGATTGTGATATGGAAATGCTTCATGATTCGTTTACAGGGCTACCAAAAGTATTTGGATAGATTGGGGTTATACTTGGAAATTGCTAGAATTGTAATTCATTTTGTGTTAGATGTTTTTCATATAAAACTAAATATAAATACACAATATTGTTTATAGTTCTTATTATATTGTTCATAGACATTATACAGGGCTACCCAAAATTGAGCTAAACGTTCTACTGAATGTAATTTATGGAAGTACTTTGCTACATTAACTATGTCAGCGAACTGCTCAGCCAGGTAAATTAATTTTTCATGCCCATACTGTAAACAAAGAATTCTTTAAAGTTCTATTTTCATTTTTATTTATTTACTTATTTATTTATTTTTTAAGTATAATAACACGATCTGAGTTGCCCTGGTAACGAAAGTCCAATTTTTAGCGGTTGATGTGTATGTATATTTGTTATCAGCATAACTTAAAAACAAATAACTGAAAAAAAAATATCTTTTTTTTTTTTTTTTTTTCTTTTTTTGAAATTTACATTAGGTTGTCACTTGAAAAATTTGATCAAGATTAAAAATTTTGAAGGCGAATTAATAACAGCCTTGATTCTTAAAAAAAATAAAAAATAAATAAAATAAATAAATGCACTGTAGTTGAAAGGGAGTTGAGGGGGGTTGCAGTAAAAAACGAAAAAAACATTATTTTCTTTAAAAGTACTAGAATGAATTTGATAAATATTTAAAGTAGTGTGTTTTTTAGATGACAATTAGATCTTAAATAACCTCATTTTCAGGATAATTGGCGTTCACTGCCAACCTGCACTCCCCCGGGAAAAATATAACAGAAACCTGTTATCGTTGAAAATAACAGGAACGATTTTGAAAAAAAGAAAATAATAAAATAAAATAAAATAAGGGGGGAGGGGGTAAATGCTTTTTGAGTTGAAAAATCGATTTGTCTTATCTTCTTCTTCAGGATTATTACTGGTGACCCGTGCTTCTGATGCTGGTGTCCCGTGCTTCGCCGGGAAGAAAATATAATAGAACCCTGTTTATTTAGGAATCTGCTCAAACGATTTAAAAACAAATGTAGAATTAAGGGGTTTCAGATGATAATTCGATTTGAATGTTCCTTATCTCCAGGAAAATTAGCTTTTACTGTTATCCTTCGGTTCATCCAGGGCAAAGAAATAAGGAATGGATTTTCGAGAAAAAAAAAATATATACTAATAGTCCTCCGTTCTAAACTAAATTCTGCTTTTGCCAGAATTTCATCAAAATCCTTTTTATTTTATTTATTTATTTATTTTGAAAAGGAAAGAAAATAAAACAAATAATAATCACTATCGAAACAAACGATATCGAAAAAGGTTTTTTTTTTTTTATTTATTATTATAATTTTGAATAAGGAATTACAAAGTGCGCATGAAAAAAGAAAAAAAAAATAGAAAGAAACAACATAATTAAGTTTATATTTGAGTTAGTAATCTAAAGATGCCATTGATATAGTAACTTAAAAGAAAAAAAAAAAAATATATATATATATATATATATATGTTCTAATAAATGCCTACTGATACACAGACGATTTTTTACATTCTAAAGTGGTTCAGCGACTTCTAACTGTTGCCGGCATTTTCGTTGGAAGAAATTATAGTTTGTTCCTTCGGTGCAACTTGCACATTAGTCCCGTCAGGTATAACTTTTTTTTTTTTTTTCCATACTACTGTTTTATATCGCTTTCATAACAAAACTTAAAAAAAAAAAAAAAAAGTTGCAGTTTTAAAGGAATTAAGTTAGCGGTCATTATTAATATGAATTTATGTACAGTTACGTGATGTATATGTAATATTAATATAGAGACGTTTATTTCAATTTAAGGCATTTTTTTTTAAGTTAAAAAAAAGAAAAAGTATGTTTTTTTTTTTCCTAGAAAGTAGACATAAATTGTAATATAAAATAAATATCTCAAGAAAAAGAAATCTAAAAATAGAACAAAATAATTAATTAATCAATCAAAAGTTCAATTAAAAAATATATATATTAGGTGTTTGCATAAATTCGTGCGGTTTTTTATTGCTTCATTTCATAAAAATACATCAAATCAAATGACAATTTTTAATAAAAATACTCTCCATTAACATTCTTCAACCTTTGCCCATTTTTCGGGTAACAAATGTATATTAAGGCGATAGAAGCTCTCGTCTTTGGATAAAATGATCCGCGTCCGCACGAACTTTTGCAACGACGTAATACTATCAGGACACGGAAACAAGACAACTTTGGCGAACCAAAAACACGTCGCCAAGATTCTACAAACACTCAGTAAAAAAGCGTTTCTTAAAATAATTTATGGTTATTAAAATACATATTTAGATTTAAATAATACTTTTTTTTTTTTTTTTAATTTTTTACTTTATAAATGTCAGAAATGCAAAGAAAAGTATAAGTGAATAACAATAAAACTTACTTTGCAAAGCTGTGCATTAGGTCCCGGGATCCAAGAATCTGGACGGCAATTCGCTGCCCATTTTCTTCTTCTTGCATTACCCGAAGGAAACCTAAACATTTTGTATCTTTTTCTGGAGGGTTTACAGCAGTTTATCGCTGAACAACCTCCCATATTGCAGTTTATGTCACTAAAATTACGAGCAAGACGGTAGAAACAATGGCTGCCGTCAGTGGCGGATCCAGAACTTGACTTTTTTTTTTTCCCCTTAAATCCGTCACTGGCTGCCGTTTGTTTATCACGCTGGGTACATGCGGCAACCCTAAGGCAAAAAAGTGTCGGATGCGCCAGCTCGTATATATAGGAGCCTTAGCTGCTAATGTGCGAGACGCGCATGCGCTGGTTACGAGAGAAGAGAAAAAAGTTTAGTGTTTACTTAAGCTCCGTTCACATGAAGCAACTTCAACCCGTGTCAAAACGACCAGGGAATTTGAAAAGCGGGGTTTTACAGAGTCAAAATTTAGGCTGTTCGCACTATCAACCCTGGTTAAAAATCACTGTAGCAGCGTCATACGTTTCTTGAATTCTGATTGGCTGTTTGCAAGATTAACGCATGAGTTCGGAGAAAAGAAGCGAAACCGTATTGTCCGCGAAAACGTGAATTTAATTTCATGTTTGACTTTGACAGCAGCTGAGAATAAAAGGATTACATACATTATTTAATTTTAGGATTATATATTTTATATTATTCTTCATTATTAATATTTAATTTTACATTAAGTTTTTAATGCAAATTTAATATTACAAACAAATCATTCTGAATTTAATTTTTTAAACAGGAAAATTTCAGTATCTTTTTTATATGTAGTAAATATATATATATATATATATATATTATGTATTAGAAATTTAATTATTAATATTATTTTGAATATTAAGATTGTAAACGGGATCGGGAAATAAAATAAGTTTTGATATTAGTTTTATTTATATTGTTATTACAATTAAACTTAGTCAATTGAAATCCTAATATAATTAACTTTACAATACTTTGACTTTAAATTAGTTAGAATAAATTATGCATTATATTATATTAAATGTAAATGCATTAAATAATAAAATAAATGATTAAACTTTTAATTCAGATTTTATTATCTTAAAGATTTAAAGTAATATTACTACATTAATAAATACTAGGTCAGATAGATTAATACATTAATAAATACATACATTAATAAATACTAGGTCATTTCTTGCTATCATAACTAATAGATATTCTTAAAAATATTTCAACATAAATCTTTCATAAATCTTTATCTTTTATTATGCATCGAAATAAGAATTCATAAAAAATAAATAAATAAATAAAAAAGTATTCTTGTGCATCTGTAATAAAAACTATAAATTAGAGTTTTGTGCATATATATTTTATTATTAAAACTCCTTTTGTAATTAAAAATATTCTGTAACTAAAAGTATTAAAACCAAAATTCAATAGAAAATCACAGAACCTCTTAAATAATCCGAAACTAAAATCCAAACCTCTTAAAATAATTTTGTGGAGGGCATTCCACCTAGGCCTAGAGCCCTTGTGATATCAATCAGCCTTAATGCTCACACCACCACTTAATTTATTTTTTTTTTTAAATTAAATATGTCGATAATTATATATATATATGTGTGTGTGTGTGTGTGTGTGTGTGTGTGTGTAAGAACAGTAGCAATGGGATACAATTACCTATAAAAGAAAATTTTCAATGAAATCTCTAATATAGTAAAATATAAAACAGATTATGAAATATATATTATTCAAATCTGTTCCCAAATAGTTTATCTATTTATAACCCACTTCTAAAGTTAAATTTTATACGTGAACTCAAGATATAGGTATTATAAATTTGTTCTGTTTATATAATTAAAATTGCTTCTCTTCCTCCTACCAGGAAAAAAATATATATAGTTCTTATAACTGTTATTAACCCAACAAAATTCGATATATTGGCCATACTATTAGGCGAATAAATATGGGTATCGGGTTCGAACTATCTTCGGTCTGATCTTAATAGTTTTCCGTCGTTTTCCCTAAAACTTCCATGAGTATGAGCTAGTTTCCCTTAGAAAGTCCCCCTAAAAGACATTCCACCCAGTCCAGGCTGTAGTGTGTACAATGGATTTTAAATATTTTACAGCAACTCAGAAATATTTTATAAATACATTTGGTTATTACTTTGTAAATTCATTGGTAAGTTAAATCTTTATATATATATTAAAGATTGGCTGATAAATTAATTTCTTAAAATGATTATATATGTATGCATATATATATATATATATATATATATATATATATATTGTTTAAATGCTGGAAATTAAATGAAAAAAATTAATATGCAAACATAAAAACATTTTTCAAAAATTATTTTATCAATTAATAGAGAAAGCAATATTCAAACATGTTTAGAATATATTGTTAAATAAATTATAATAATGTAAAATAAAGAGAAATGTTAAAAATTGTTTAGCAGGATTAATTTTTAAAAAATATATAATTTTTTAATTTAATTTTATTGAATTTAAATAGTTTTTGAAAAATTTTAATACTTAATATTGTTATATTCCAATGCATATGCATACAAAATGTTTATAATTCTAAGAAGTTATTTACAAAAGAAAAAAAAAAATGTGTCTACCATTTCCTTAAATAACCTTTATAATACAAAAAAAATATTCATATTGTAAAACAATATTAATTTACTATATGTTAGTTTACTGAGAATTTTAGAAATTTCAATAAAAAAGGAAAAAAGAAAAGTGCAAAACACTGTGCCCGTTTTATATTTTTCATTTATATAATATCCACGCATTATTTTAAATTCCTTCCTCTAGTATTATTATTCTTCAATTAACTTCACAGAACAATACGCACACACAAAATAATAATAAATAAAATAATAAAAAAGAACGCAGTTTATCTCTTGAAAATAGTGCGCAATTCGCTGTCCCAGTATTGAAGCAGAAAGAAACAAGCGAAAAGCATTCTGGGTAATTCGCGGGTTATTCCCTCTTATCCCCTAGTATATTGCGGGGTTGATTTCGGAGGAAAAATGACCCTGGTCTAACCCTGCTTTTACGCGGGATGGAAGTATGTGAACAGCTTCGCGAAGAGTGACGCGGGTTTGACCCGGGTAGAAACTGCTCATGTGAACGGGGCTTTACTGACTTCAGCGGAAAGATGTACGCTGATTACTGTAAAATGTTACGAATGAGGAGATGTTTTTTCTTCATTATATTTTCTTCATTATATTTACCCTAAATTGGTTACTTACAATCCGTTGTGAATCCCTATTATTAGAAATTGAGTAATATGCTTATTTACCTTCAAAATAAAATAATAAAATAATCATTTTTGTTATTATTAAAATCGTTATTTGATTTAGTCTCAAAATAAAACATCTTCTTGAAATCTTACCAGAATTTTGTTTTATTTATAAACTTTCAAACTGAAAAAAAAAGTCTAATTTGTGTTTGTGAAAAACAACAGCTATTGCATTGCAATCTTCATTGTTCTAATAATTTTTCACTTGTTCAAAAAAAAAAAAAAAAAAAAAAAAACTATTGTTTAATACTTTTTTTTTTTTTTTTTTTTAATGAGAATTTAAATCATCTGAAGCAATTTTATACAAAACCTTTCAACAAATCCTTTTTTTTTTTTTTTTTTCAATTTCTTATAATTTCAAAGTACTTTTATTTTTATACTACAGACAGTTTCTGTCAACTGGAAATAATAACGTTTGAAAAATTTGTTATTGAACATCTTTTTCGGAAATTCTTAATTATCGTATATTAGAGATCCCCCCCCCCCTTTAGAATAAAAAAAATAATAATAATAAATAAAAATGTTACTAACGCAAAATCATTACTCTAAGAAATTGAGAAAATGTGTATATGTGTTTTTCTTTTCTTTCTTTCTTTTTTCCTTCTTTCTTTTTTTCTTTTTTTTTTCTTTTTTACTTAATTACTAGAAAGATAAAGGAATTTGGAATAATTTCTAAAATTAAAAATAAATCATCATAATTATTCTATCTCTTAAGATGTTGTTGAAAAGAGAATTTTCTACCAAAATAAAATTAATTAAATATTATTTGAAACCAAGTGAAATTAAATAATATGACGTCTAACAAATAATCACTTAAAGTATGGTAAAATTAGTGTCACTTGAGAATTGAATAAAGTACATTGCCATGGGTTATCAAACGGGTGAGAGAGCAAAAAAAAAAAGATTAATTTTAACAAGAAAATAAAAACGTACAGATCGAATAGATTATTCCCCTCAATAAAGTTTTGTTATCAGTTATATTAAGAATATTTACAGATTTTTTTTAGGCTTTTTTAATAATAGTACAAATCATTTTTCTAAACTGTATATAGTATTTATATAAGGAGGTTGGGTGGCGTTGTTGGTTGGATGGATGGGTGGGATGTTGAATTAAACTTAAAAAAAAAAAAAAAAAAAAAAAAAAAATATATATATATATATATATATATATATTAAGGAAGGATTGGTACATTTAATTTTATTCCAAAAATTAATTGGTTGAAAATTGGTTATTAAGTTATCAAGGAATGATACAATTTATCTTCTAAAATGCCATTTTCTCTATTAAGTTCTCTGTTTTGCTCGTGTTTTGATTTGAATTGGTTTTTATTTTTTCTGGTTGGTGTTTCAATACATCAGGATTGATTGTGTCTAAATTGTCTCTCTTTCATTTCAGGGTGATTTTTTTCTTGCGGGTTTAGGTTTTGGTTTTATTACTTTTTAGTTTCAGGGTGTGTTTTTGTTTTACTGGAGGGTTTTCTGTTTTTGTTTTCCTGGAAAATAATTTGTCATTGTTTCTTTTGATTCATTTCGGGGTTATTTTTTATTACGGGTTCGTAATCAATCAATAAATTTCATGGTTTCATTGTTCTTTAATTGCTATGGGGTTTTGCTTTTTTTTTCATCCATGTGTCTCCTAATCTGGTCTTGGCAGGCTAGGGGAGTGTTGCCGGCGTAAAGCTAGTTTAACCCCACAGGCAAGTCACAAGTCTTGCCGCTTGTCCCCTTTCTTCCTTTCCTGTTTTTTTTTTTTTTTTTTTTTTTCTGGATTTCTATTGAGTTTGAGTTATTCTATTGGGATTTGGTTGAGTTGGTTTGTTGTATCGTTGGTTTTGCGGGCTGTTAAAATTAAATTTGGTTTCTTCTTTAAATATGTGTATTTCATCCCCTGATGGATTTTTTTTTCTTTTATTGTTATGATTATTACTATTGTTATTTTACCTTGCTATCTACATTTTTCTGACTGAATATTTTAGGGTTCATGTGACTCAAGTTATTAAAATTTTAACGTATGAACTGACGTAATAAACTATTTAAAATTTTTAATTCATAAACTATATTTATGAATTTAAGAAATATATATATGTACATATATATAAATCAAAATATTTAAGGAAAAAAAAAATTTTGATTATGTCAGTTGACCAGCTTTCGGAAGCGTACAAGTACAGCTGAAACTGGTTTGCTAAAGTTAAAATCACACAGTTCGAAGTGTCCGCCTTTTTTTATGCCACTTTCAACGACGAGAAATAGTCACTTTTTTCTACCACGATTTTTGTAGAATAATATCTACCTCATTTAATTACTACACATTACTATAAAAATAAGGTAAAATTTCTGAGACAAAATAGCATAAGAAAAAAAAAAAAAAAAAAAAAATGGAAACATTTCATTTCTGAAAACAGAGCAGTGACTTTGTGCTCTGCAGACAACATTCTGCATTTGCTGTAATTTTCTGTATGCATAAAGTTGGTGTGCATCACTATTTTTTCTTTTCTTTTCTTTCTCCTTCTTGTTTCAATTTTGCTATTATTATTATTATTTCACAAATTTTGAAACAATTCATGTTCAGTTGGCAAAAATACTCTCTCAGAGATGTTAGTAAAGTGAAATTTCTTCTTGGTATCTTCTACTCTGGTTAACATTGTATCCCTGAAAAAAATAATTCCGGTTATAACGATTAAAAGAATATATTAGCAGGGTTCCCACGGCCTGATTTTTTTCAAGGACTCTTCCACCAGTATTATCTAAAAATAAATTTCTTATTAAACGTACACTGTACATTTAAGAATAAATTTATCTTAAGATTATTCCGGTGGAAGAGTCCTTGAAGAAAGGCGTGGCCGTGGCAACCCTGATCAGGTTATTGTACCCACAATTTAAATAACATACTTTGGCTGACAGAACGTGGTTTGTTTAGATTTAGATAACAGTGTAAGAAAACAACACATTCAATTAGGAAAAAAAAAAAAAAAAAAAAGGATGTATTTCATGCTAATGATTAAATTACATATATGGAAACCTGCACTTGCAGCTACCAGAATTGGTTTTCCAATTTTAACATACCAATTTCCGTAACAACTGTAAGTGCTAGAGTGTTTACGTACTTCAATAATGAACAAAAAGTAGGTTTTATTTTGAAATTTTTTTTTTTTCTGATTGCTTTGCAACTTTGCATGGCGATATTTTTGGTGCTTCGATCAAAGGGTAAGTTGCTTCCATTTTAAATAACAAGAATTTCTGTTTTTACGTTTATATTTTTAATCCAAATAAAAAGTTATGAACAAAAAGTATGTTACGTTTTGAAATACTTTTTTTTTTTTTTGATTGCTTTGCAGTTTTGTATGGCGATATTTTAGGTGCTTCGAAGGGTAAATTGCTTCCATTTTAAATAACAACAATTTCTGTTTTAATTTTTAATCGAAATACAAAGTTATGAATATCATAATATTACGATACAGGTAAGCGTGCATTGTTATGTAAATAAATAAATACACAATAAAAATGTAAATCAATGCATATAAATATGGTCAATATTGACTGAGGAATTCTTTTCAGCAACGAGGAATTCACGTTTTCCAATTTTATCATTAATCGTTTGAGTGCACATTTAATTTTTTGGGACACAGAGTAATTTTAAAAAGCAGAAGATTTTATACAAGAATCCATTTATTTTATGATTTTAACTCTTTAAATCCGGTGGTCGTAACTGAACAATATATTCTAATATATCTACTTTAACTAGAATTCGTTAGGTATGATTCTTTAAACCGAAATATTATGTTACATCATTGCTGCCAACATTTTAATTTATTGCGGAGTAATTTTAGCCCCGCCTCTATTTCGTACCACTGATTTCTTTAAAGTAATTTTTTCTTATTTTATCAAAGTTATATATTAAACAAAATTTTCTATAAATAAAGTGGTGCGATGCGAAATAAAGGCGGAGCTAAAAGTACTCCAGAATAAATTAAAATATTGAAAGCTATGTGTTGCATTATAAACCGAGTAATTCAGTCGATTTTTAAACTGTGTTCTTTTTACATACTTGCCAACATCCTAATTAATATTTCGTAGTGTCGTTTGTTCCGTCCTTTTTTTTTCACACCACTAAATTTTTAGAATAATATTTTTCAAATGCAATTACGATTAAATAAGAAGAAAAATACTCTAAAAGATTCTTTACATTTCTGCGGAATATTAATTAGTATATTGGCAAGTATGCTTTTAGTATTTTGATAAATTAAGAAAATGAGTTTTTTTGCGTGTAATACAACTATCTTTTAGTTTGCACTCATGCTGCTACTAGTGGCTTAATACAAGTCCAAGTGGTTTACATTTTTAGCTTTATATCTTTATGTATTTACTTATTTAAATTTTGAAACATTAGCGATAGTTGGCGGGGCTAAATAAAAATGAAACGAAAGCAACAAATTCTAAAATAATAACCTTTTTTTCTTTTCTTCTCTTGTGTGTTTCAGTGAGATTATTCTTCTTTATTAACTTATACACAGCTGTCTCGGATTAATTTTCTTCTGCCTATTTTCGTTTTAGCTTGTCAGAGTTTGGTGTGTTATAACATGTGTAGGTTTTCAGCTTCTTTTTTGACAACTATTTTTTCAGTTTATAACAGGAAATTAAATTTCTGATTTTAGGTTCTCGTTGAGCAGTTTGAAGTTTAATTGGCTTGTGTTTGAGAACAATTGTTCCAGTAAATAAAGCTGACTTATGCAGTGAATAATAATTTTTTGAAGTAATTAAATTAATATCAATGTATGTCCGCGAAAACGTATTAAATAACAACCTTTACAAGCATGTAAAAATTTAATTCGGAGCATTGTTACTACCCACCTTTTTATCACATCACTTTTCTTAAGGGGTATTTTTTTTATTTATTATTATTTAATTTTAATTGCATATTGAATTACAGGGAAATCACAGATCACGTTTTTTCCCTGATTCTTCGAACAATATTTTTATTCCGGAATTTTAAATAGTATGTTTACACAATTAATTAAGTAAAAATTATCATATAAATATTGTGGTGGAAGAATCAGGAAAAAATGTATTAAATTTCCGTACAAAGAAAGTAATCTGAGAAAGGGGCAGGAACAACTAGAAGTGAGCAGGAATAAATCAAAATGTCTGCCTTTACAAGGTTTCAATAGAGAATTATACAATAAAGCTATTTTTTGTGGATAAAGAAAATTATTTTACTCACACCACGATATTTTTCTACATTTTAGGTATTTAAAAATTTTTGAATAACATTTTTCGATTTTATTTTTTTCGTGAAACTATATGTCAAGATTATGCTGTAGACCGCTGATAATGCTGGTCGCTGCGATATTCTGATGATGAAATTGCCCCAAAACGACTTTACCTTGTTGGGTAGGATAGGGAGAAGTTATGTCATGACATTGAGATACTTCAAAATATTTTGAGGTGAAACAATGTCATGCTTCAATTGACATGAGGGGTTGCAAGAGCGTGAGGAACATGCATGAATGAAACGAAGAATTCTGTCTCTGTCATGTGTTGTGAGGTAGGTTGCTTGTCATGTACCACGTGAATTGAAAGAGTTGTTTTGTCATGAAGATTAATTAGTGTTAGGAGGTGAGAGGTCTGTATTCGGTAACTACAACTACAAAAGAGTAAACGAAGATGCATGAATGAAATGAAGTATTGTGTCATATTTTGTAGTGAGTTGTGATGTAAAGGATCCTTCAGATACCTGCAACGGTGCAGCGCTTCAAAACTCATAAATTATTCATTGTCCGAAAGCGACCCTTGACATTTTGCACACATTTACAATGAAGGACATTACTTTTTATTGCTCTTTTACAAAAGAGACCCAATTTCGATCGCAGTTGGAGGTTTGTCAGCGAAGAAGATCTCTCTGCTGCTTCGCGTCAACTCGATTCCCACATCAAAGGGATATCAAAAGAAACCGAAGTTGAAGCCAGTCTCTGAAGGGTCCTTTAGGTTGATAGTTTCTCATGTCACGAGTGATTTAAATTTGAATTGAATGAGTTGTCTTGTCATGAAGATTAGTGTTAAAATGACTAGAAAAAGAGTTAAGGAATCAGTGAGAAATTATCTTATAGCCTTAAAAGAAGTGATAGTCACAAAAATTAAAATACTTTTTAAAAATAAGGCTGACTTTTGAAAAATATTGAGATCGGTTAAAATACATTTAGTTTTAACGAAAGGATTATTTTAAGTAATTTCTGAGGCACTTTACTTGCTTATAAAAACTCACGAATGTTTTTATTGTATTTGAATTATATTGTATTGAATGTATTTTATTATTTCA
The DNA here is from genome assembly GCA_963930645.1 of Salticus scenicus. Taxonomy (NCBI): domain Eukaryota; kingdom Metazoa; phylum Arthropoda; class Arachnida; order Araneae; family Salticidae; genus Salticus; species Salticus scenicus. The sequence goes on along the minus strand of OZ005662.1, from coordinate 129,542,199 downwards.
CGAAAGTGATAAATTATAACTCTACTTTAATGCATCTGGAGAAAGAAAAAAAAAAAAAACTTTTAATTAATAATTGTTTAAATTTTTTTTTACTTATATATATATATATATATATATATATATAAGATAAATTCGTTAATTACCAACAATAAATTTCTCATTTAAATGCGTTGGATTTTTTTTTTTTTTTTTTTCAAAACAAACTTTATGGTGTAGGTTACTATTGAAAAAACATTATTATGATGGTTGAGATTTTGAATAATCATTAAAAGTGTTTCTTTTCTTTTCTTTTTTTTACTTTCTTCTATATTGAACAGAAGAAAGTATTGGATTCGTAAAAATTTTCGACTTCTAGTTTTCGACGAATTTACACATTCTGAGAGGTCTAGAACACGATTTGACCATTTTTAGAAAATGTCTGTCACCTTTAACTAAATTAGTGCCTATCAACTTTTGGTGTGAACTGCTCAACAGGTGGCTCTGCTAGGCAGCGATTTCCACAATTTAGCGGAAAGTTATATCTCAGGAACCACTGCACAAAAATGCATATAAAGTCATATATAAATGCAACTTGATATAAATTAGTGCCTATCAACTGTTGGTGTCAACAGCTCAATAGGTAGCGTTGCTATGCACTGATTTCTACAATTTAAGGTAACGCTATATCTCAAAAACTACTGCACAAAAACGCATATAAATTTATATGCAGATGCATCTTGACATATGTTAGTGCTTATGAAAGTATGAGGTCAACTGCTCAACAGGTGAATCTGCTGTGCAACGATTTTTATAATTTAAAGAAGGGTTATATATCAGGAACTACTAGAGAAAACTGCATAAAAATTTATATGTGGATGCACCTTGACATAAGTTATTGTGAATCAACTTTTGGTTCTAATTGATCAACAGGTGACGGCTTCTATACAGCGAATTCCTCAGTTTAAGGGAAGACTATATTTCAGGTTCTAATGCCTATAATCATACAACATTTGATATGTGAGAAAGCCATTATGAGACATTATGCCGATTCAATTTGGGTGTAGGTTTCGCTGCTATCGTGCAGTTTTTCCCGAGAATGGGAATGCTATATTTCAACTTCTACGGCATTTAACTGTACGAAACTTGATACATGAGATAACCCTTATGAAAACGCATTTTTTAAGATGCTAGTTAAACTGTTTTTTGGGATATTTAGTGTTAGTTTACTCTAAGATAAAAATCGCCTGCATTCTTAATGGTAGATAATTTTAATGAATAATAGTTTTTGTAAATTATTTGAACTGAGTGTATTTATATAGGAAAATATAGAAGAAAGTCTTGTTGTGGCCAGAACATACAAGTTTTCCTTTGATACTTTCTTCTATGTTCCGTAGAAGAAAGTATTGGATTCGTAAAAATTTCCTATTTATATGGTTTTTGATGGATTTACATGTTTTGAGGGATTCAGAACACGATTTGACGATTTTTTGGAAAATGTCTGTATCTTCGTCTGTTTGCGTGTATGTGTGTGAAAAAAAAAATTGTGGCGATTGTATCTCAGGAACTACTGCAGATAATTGCATATAAATTTTTATGTTTATGCACTCTTAAATACTGCCTATCAATTTTTAGTGTTAATCGCTGAATAGAGATGGGCGTTATTTCACATAATAAAATAAATAATACTGTTATTACATAAGAACCTATTAGCATTGTAATATATTGCAGAAATGATCATATTAAATAAATAAAACTTCCATCTTACCTCTCAGTACGCAGAAAAAAGAAAAATGCCTGTAATAAAAAATGTAATAATGATAATAATAACACGGATTTTTTATTTTATTTTATTTATTTATTTATTTTTTAAAGTAAATGAACGTACTTCTAAAATCATATTTTTAGGAAAAAAAAAAAACTCGAGAATTTACTTCTTTTTCTTTGTTCTAAAACAAAATTGCAAACGCCATTTAAATCATACAAGAACAACTTATATCATACAGCATTATACAAGTAATGAGTTTAAAACTCCCTTTTCCATAATGAATTTACAAAAACACACTATAAGCACCGCGACTAGCAAATTCGAAATCATACGTAAACAACTACACCGAATCACATCATGCCAGTAACGAGTAAAACACCTACCTTTCAGAATCTGATAATTCCCGCATACCGCATGTAACGAAAAAGTAACATCTTTCTCACATCAGACTTCCCGCAGAAATGTTCGAACTTTGCTCGTCGAATTAAAAAATACCGATTCGTTACTTCGAGTGGAAGAATACTCGTAACATCTCAGTTACGAGCACATACTGTTACTTCGTAGATTACAAGTATTCTTCGTAGATTCAAATATTCTTTTGAAATAAGTAAATGCTTTGATTATTTTACATCTTTCTAATATTTTATTTAAAGTATTAATTCGAAACTGAACATCATTGTGTATTAGGTGATTCTTACATGTTGATTATTTCATTTCGTCATGAAGACGGGGAATGGGATAGTCAACACCTGCTCCAATAATTCGAGAAGGTGTTGGTTTACTTTGGGGTTATAATGGAAGGTTTAATAGAAAGAATGGCTGGTAAAGAAAAGAAAGGACGGAGAGTGTTTATTTATATTTGAAATTGCTTGCATAGCAGATGGAACTGAAAATGCTTAATCGCATTTCGCATACTGATAGTGTTGCTGAGCATTTATTTATTGTGGTGTTATCAGGAAAATTGTTTCAGTTTAATCAAGAATAAATCAATAAGAAAACGGATTTTTTTTTTTTTTTTTTAAAGTTTTTACATTTCTTTTTTTTTTTTTTTTTTTATCTGATTTTTTCTCGAGACTATTTTTAATTATTTAAAACGATTAAAGGTATTAAGAATAGTTAATTAAGGTCGTATGTTAAAATTAAGTGTCTGAGAAAATAAATCATTTTATGCAGTTTTTCTAAGCAAAATTTATAATTTAAAACAAGTGTTTTTAATTTTAGTAACCATATTCAAATTGACGGTTTGATTAGTATGATTGAAAAATATTAATTTTTTTGTCAATCTGGGATGTTCAAGTTTTTCGGAAAATAAAAAGAGACAATTACTCGGTAGTTTAAAAATTGGGATGTCTTAAAGATTTTTTTTAAAGATTTGTTATTATTATTTAATTACAGTCCGTTAAGAAATTATAAGACCACTTTAATTTTATAAATTATAAGAAAAATAAAGATTTTAATCATAATTTAAATACATAAAATAACATATTGCTCTATACTTTTTATAATTAGTTTGCAATAACTTGGTATAATGCAATACATGTTTAATTAAAATATATATTAGAAATAAGTGAAAAATAACCTGTTAAGAAAATATAAGACCACTTGTCAAAACACAAAATTGTACAAAAATTTAATATGATATTAGTCCTCCATTTTTCCCGATGACTTCAAACACTCTGTTTTTCATTGAAGTAACCAGGTGATTAAGTTCAGTTATAGAAATATTGTACCATTCTTTTACAATGGCTACTTCCAGTTCATTGGCAGATGAAAATTGTTTGTTATTAGCATAGACTTTGCAAGATAATATACCCCATAGGTTTTCAATGGGGTTCATGTCTGGACTTCGACTTGGCCATGGCAAAACATTAATATTTTCTTTTTTAAACCACTCCTGTGTGGAGTTAGATGTATGACAAGCAGCACTGTCCTGGTGAAACATCCAGTTAGCACCACCTAATAAAGGTCCAAACGGTATCATATGATCATATAGCATAGACTGATATTGTGTTGAGTTCATATGACCCGAAATCCTCTGTAAATCACACAACCCCTCATAACTGAAAGCTCCCCAAATCATTACTGATCCTCCACCCATTTGTCGACTGAAGCATTCTTCTGGTTCCTTCCTCAAGTCGTGCCAATAGTGTTTGTAACCATCGGGACCATCAAGGTTAAATTTCTTTTCATCAGAAAATATAATTTGTTTCCACTCATCATTCCATGACATGACATTTTTAGCCCATTTTAATATTTCTTCTCGATGGCATTTCAATAACTTTGGTTTTTTCTTCAATTTCATAAATTTCGTATTAATATTTAATTTAAGACTCTTCCAGACTCTTACATGTGAAGTTTTCTTGCTGAAATGTTTCGAAATTTCACGAGTTGAAAGACCTTTTTTAGTTGACAGTTGAAAAATTTGTCTATTACCACGTGCTGTCAAAATATTTTTTCTACCAGATCATTTTATTTTGTTTGAATAATCTTTTCTGATTATGGCATTATGAATGACAGTTTTAGAACGGTTCATTATCCTCGCAATATCTCTTTCAGATTTACCAGAACCTTTATAAAATAAAATTTTTCTCACTTCGTACTCCGATAATTCTTTACCTCGAGGCATCGTCAAATTAATCGTCTATAACACATTCAAAACCTAATCCTTTGCTTCTTAGGTAATGCTTTTACGAAATTCTGACGCATGCGCTTCATATTGAGTTTGACGTCATGTATAATATGCTAATTTTCTCAGGTGGTCTTATAATTTCTTAACAGTCACTGTCTTTAATTTTTAGAAAAATGAATAAGTTTTAATGAAATTTAATTTAATTTTAAAAGTTGGAATTAGTATAGGATGCGTTTTCTTATCAATTTTAAATAAGCAACTAAAAATTTGCATATTACGCTCTCTTCTTGAGAAATGCACCATTACGCTTGTGGTCTTATAATTTCTTAACGCACTGTATTCCTTAATTATATGGCTTTTAATATAGGGTTCTTTTAGTTTTCCATCATACTTATAGGTATGGAGAACTTAGGTAATCGTAAAAATTTTCGACGTCGTTTTTTTTATTTTTTGATTTATTCATTGAAATATTATTTAGGACACTAGCATGGATATTATTGACTATGAATTTTCCAATATAAAAATTTCGTAAGTTATTGGAAATTTACGAATTTCTTAACATGGCAGAATAGAGCAAAATTTCACATAAACGTCAATCTTGAGGGATATTTTCATCGTAAAGATGTCAAACCACTTTTGAAATATTATTTAGGATACTGGCATGAATATCATAGAGTATGATTTTTCCATTTTAAAAAATTCGTAAACTATTTGGAATTTACGATTTACTTAACATGGCAGAATAGGGCAAAAGTGAGCATAAACGTCCATTTTGAGGATCATAAATATATCAGACAACTTTAAAGTGACATTTATGATACTTGTTTGAACACGATGGACTACAAGTATTCTAATACGAAAATTTCGTAAGTTATTAGTAATTTAAGATTTTAAAAACATAGCAAAATTGAAAATTTTTCATATAAATAGGAATTTTGAGGATTACTGCATTGGAAATAGTAGCATGAAACTAAACATTAGAATTGACCCTGATAAAATAAATTAATAGATTAGAATAAGATAAATATATCGAAGTGAACGGTGGGTAGCCTATTAGGCGGGGATTTCATTCTGTTAATCTGTCAAGCTTTGGTCAAATTCATTTCTTTTAACATAATTATATGTCTCGCACCAGAAATTTATGAGAACATAAATATGATGGTGAACTGAGCGAAGTCCACCTATGCTAACTAATTTTACGGAAAATGTACTATTACATGATATTATTTGAAATATTCTGTTTTCGTGTTTAAAAAAATCCATTTAACAGAATCTTATGCTTATACTATTGGGACGAACAATTCTATAAAACTTTGACTCCACCACAATTTCATATCATTTTTTTTGCTGAAATTCTAGTGTTAAATAAAGTGAAGTTTTCGAAAGCATTGGAACTCAAGAACATGAACCGCATCCACTATGCAGGACACATGTATATATTGTATATCCTGAAAGGATTAGAAAAACATTAGCCGTATAATAAACTAAAGAGTAATAGGTTGTAAAAATAATATATTACAAGAACCTATTACTAAGGGTAGTATGGAATGAAGTAACCTATTACAGTTCTTAATCCTATTAAGAAAATTTCCCTGTGAATCCTCAAAAGCTTTGTCAGCTTCAGAACTTGAAAGAGAATCGCTCTTCTGAAATTGGTGCAAAAGGATTCATTTAATAACACAAATTACGACAAACTTCAAAACCTTAGACCGATGATTGACAGTGATGGTTTAATCAGATCAAAAACAAATATTTCTTGTAGAAATGACACTAACAGTTTTAAATTTCCTGTAGTTTTACCGTCCGATCATCCAGTGGTTCGACTGTTAATAATGCATACTCACAACGAATTATTACACGCTGGTGTTAATTTGATGATGTCATATTTGCGAGAAAAATACTGGATTATTAGACAACGTGAGACTATACGAAATTGTATACGAAAGTGCGTTAAATGCCAAAGATTTAAAGTCAAACATTCTGATGTTCTACCAGGTTCTTTGCCAAAGGAACGAGTAAACGATGCAGCTATTTTTGAAATCGTAGGCATCGATCTAGCTGGACCACTTTATTTAAAAGGAGGTCAAAAATCTTATATTGTACTGTTTACTTGTGCCGTCTATAGAGCAATTCATTTAGAGTTGATCACATCTTTAACAACCGAGGTTGTTTTGCAATTATTAAGGCGTTTCATTTCACGACGTGGAAGACTATCAATTATATATTCAGACAACGGTACGAACTTTAGGAGAGCAGAGAAGCTTTTACATGAACTAGACTGGGAGAGTATTAGCTCCAAAGTTGCTGAACAAAAAATCCAGGGGAAATTTAACCCTCCGACCGCCCCGTGGTGGGGAGGTTGGTGGGAGCGCCTCATTCAAATGGTTAAACAAATCTTAAGAAAAATTTTAGGTCGTGCTGCACTTGGTTATGAAGAACTGCAAACCATTTTGTGTGATTGGGAAAAAATATTTAATAGTAGACCACTTACTTACGTGTCCAAAGATGTGAACGATTTATCCCCTGTAACTCCCGAGATGTTTTTGCACGAAATTCTCCATTCTGGTGTGTCTGACATTGACATTTTGGACAAAAAGTAGCTCAGTAAACGAGCTAAGTATCTACAGAAAATGAGAGAGATCCTCAGACTACGATTTCGCATGGAATATTTAGGATATCTACGTCATTAGTCCATAAACAACTACAAGGATAAGCCGCTAGAAGTGGGCGAAGTTGTGTTATTAGAGGATGCCAACAAAAAACGTGCCTTCTGGAATATGGCCAGAGTGTTAAAATTGATCCCTGGACGTGATGGCATAACAAGACTTGCTGTGATGAAAACTGTAAAAGCCGAATTTTTGCGTCCTATGCAACGTTTATATAGACTTGAACTGGACCATTCTACCAAAAGTGATAATGAAAGTGATGACAATATTCCTGTAACAACGAGCAGCGGAAGAACTGTCAAAATTCCCTTAAGACTGTAACTTCATCAAGTGACTTTAATTTTTTTACTCATTTTGTTTATATAACTATTTCGTTTTTCATCTAAGTTCATATTTTAGTATCATGTATTTAAGTATGTTTTGAGTATATTTTCAGATTATCCACTCAAAAGGTGGGAGAAAATGTGGAGAATACTTTCGCTTTATAAAAGAACAGCTGCTAATGTGCGAGACGCGCATGCGCTGGTTACGAGAGAAGAGAAAAAAGTTTAGTGTTTACTTACTGACTTCAGCGGAAAGATGTACGCTGATTACTGTAAAATGTTACGAATGAGGAGATGTTTTTTCTTCATTATATTTTATTTATTGCTAAGTAATATTATAGCATATGTAAATAGATTGTTTTGTACATAGACTATTTTGTATATAGAAAATGTATATAAAGGATTCGTAAATGTAAGAAAGAGCCCTGTTTTATTCGAGTTACTGGCTCCTAGATTTAAGTATCTTTGATTTTATTTAAGTATTAAGAAATATTTTATTATATACGTAACAGATGTTAAATAATCAAAGCAATTACTTATTTAAAAAAAAAAAAAAAATTATTTGACTGATATGGAACCAACGAAATGATTAATTATTATTTATTTAACTCGTTACATAAAAGCTGGTGAAAATATTTCTCTGCTTCCTTTATTCCCTCACTGTAAAAAAAATAACTATTACCAGCTGCAAGACACTCTCAGAGATTGGAGAAAATGGCTTCTTATGCAATAACAGTATTATTTATTATATTACAGGAAATAACACCCATCTCTACTTTCTACGCACTAGGGTTGCTAAATCTGGCGAATTAACAATGATTTAGGTAATGTTTATATATATATTTATTTATTTTGGCAATTGAGGTTACAAGTAGTTTTGCATAGTATATTTTTCTATTCTTTAGAAATGCATTTACCCTAAATTGGTTACTTACAATCCGTTGTGAATCCCTATTATAAGAAATTGAGTAATATGCTTATTTACCTTCAAAATAAAATAATAAAATAAACATTTTTGTTATTATTAAAATCATTATTTGATTTAGTCTCAAAATAAAATATCTTCTTGAAATCTTACCAGCATTTTGTTTTATTTATAAACTTTCAAACTGAAAATAAAGTCTAATTTGTGTTTGTGAAAAACAACAGCTTTTGCATTCTTCATTGTTCTAATAATTTTTCACTCGTTCAAAAAAAAAAAAAAAAAACTATTGTTTAATACTTTTTTTTTATATATATAAATGAGAATTTAAATCATCTGAAGCAATTTTATACAAAACCTTTTGAGAAATCCTTTTTTTTTTTTATTTCTTATAATTTAAAAGTACTTTTGGCAATATAGAGATATTTTAATCTCTTTACTGAAATCAAAATTTTTATACTACAGACAGTTTCTGTCAACTGGAAATAATAACATTTGAAATATTTGTTATTGAACATTTTTTTCGGAAATTCTTAATTATCGTATATTAGAGATTTCCCCCTCCCCCTTTAGAATAATAATAATAATAATAATAATAATAAATAAAAATTTTACTAACGCAAAATCATTACTCTAAGAAATTGAGAAAATGTGTATATGTGTTTTTCTTTTCCTTCTTTCTTTTTTCTTTTCTTTTTTTTCTTCCTTTTTTTTCTTTTTTACTTAATTACTAGAAAGATAAAGGAATTTGGAATAATTTCTAAAATTAAAAATAAATCATCATCATTATTCTATCTCTTAAGATGTTCTTGAAAAGAGAATTTTCTACCAAAATAAAATTAATTAAATATTATTTGAAACCAAGTGAAATTAAATAATATGACGTCTAACAAATAATCTCTTAAAGTATGGTAAAATTCGTGTCACTTGAGAATTAAATAAAGTACTTTGCCATGGGTTATCAAACGGGTGAGAAAGTAAAAAAAAAAAAAAAAAAAAAAAAAAAAAGGGGGGGATTAATTTTAACAAGAAAATAAAAACGTACATATCGAATAGATTATTCCCCTCTATAAAGTTTTGTTATCAGTTATATTAAGTATATTTACAGATTATTTTTAGGCTTTTTTAATAATAGTACAAATCATTTTTGTAAACTATATATAGTATTTACATAAGGAGGTTGGCTGCTGTTGTTGTTTGGATGGATGGGTGGGATGTTGAATTAAACTAAAAAAAAAAAAAAAAAAAAAAAAAAAAAAAAAAAATTAAGGAAGGATTGTTACATTTAATTTTATTCCAAAAAATTTTTGGTTGAAGATTGGTTATTATGTTATCAAGGAATGATACAATTTAACTTCTAAAATGTCATTTTCTCTGTTAAGTTCTCTGTTTTACTCGTGTTTTGATTTGAATTGATTTTTATTTTTTCTGGTTGGTGTTTCAATACATCAGGATTGATTGTGTCTAAATTGTCTCTCTTTCATTTCAGGGTGATTTTTTCTTGCGGGTTTAGGTTTTGGTTTTATTACTTTTTAGTTTCAGGGTGTGTTTTAGTTTTCTGGAGGGTTTTCTGTTTTTGTTTTCCTGGAAAATAATTTGTCATTGTTTCTTTTGATTCATTTCGGGGTTATTTTTTATTACGGGTTCGTAATCAATCAATAAATTTCATGGTTTCATTGTTCTTTAATTGGTATAGGGTTTTGCTTTTTTTTTTCATCCATGTGTCTCCTAATCTGGTCTTGGCAGGCTAGGGGAGTGTTGCCGGCATAAAACTAGTTTAACCCCACAGTCAAGTCACAAGCTCCCTTTCTTCCTTTTTTTTTTTTTTTTTTTTCCTGGATTTCGATTGAGTTTGAGTTATTCTATTGGGATTTGGTTGAGTTGATTTGTTGTATCGTTCGTTTTGCGGGCTGTTAAAAATTAAATTTGGTTTCTTTAAATATGTGTATTTCATCCCCTGATGGATTTTTTTTTTTTTGTTATGATTATTACTATTGTTATTTTTACCTTGCTATCTACATTTTTCTGACTGAATATTTTAGGGTTCATGTGACTCAAGTTATTAAAATTTTAACGTATGAACTGACGCAATAAACTATTTAAACTTTTTAATTCCTAAACTATATTTATGAATTTAAGAAATATATATATATGTATATATAAATCAAAATGTTTAAGGAAAAAAAAATGTCGATTATGTCAGTTGAACAGCTTTCGGAAACGTACAAGTACAGCTGACACTGGTTTGCTAAAGTTAGAAATCACACAGCTCGAAGTGTCCGCCTTTTTTTTATGCCACTTTCAAGGACGAGAAATAGTCACTTTTTTTTACCACAATTTTTGTAGAATAATATCTACCGCAGTTAATTACTACACATTACTATAAAAATAAGGTAAAATTTCTGAGTGAAAATAATGGAAGAAAAAAAAAAGGAAACATTTCATTTCTGAAAACAGAGCAGTGACTTTGTGCTGTGTAAAAAACATTCTGCATTTGCTGTAATTTTCTGAATGCATAAAGTTGGTGTGCATCACTATTTGTTCTTTTCTTTCTACTTCTTTTTTCAATTTAGTTATTATCATTATTATTTCACAAATTTTGAAACAATTCATGTTTATTTGGCAAATATACTCTCTCTGAGATGCTAGTAAAGTGAAATTTCTTTTTGGTATCTTCTACTCTGATTAATGTTGTATTCCTGAAAAAAAAAAAAATAATTCCAGTCATAACGATTAAAAGATTATATCAGGTTATTGTACCCACACTTTGATAAAGTATTTTGGCTGACAGAACGTGGTTTGTTCAGAAAAGAGTGTAAGGAAAAAACACATTCAACAAGGAAAAAAAAAAAAGGATGTATTTCATGCCTATGATTAAATTATATATATGGAAACCTGTACTCGCAACTACCAGAATTGTTTTTCCAATTTTAACATACCAATTTTCGTAACAACTGTAAGTGCTAGAGTGTTTACGTACTTCAATAATGAACAAAAAGTATGATACATTTTGAAATACTTTTTTTTTTCTCATTGCTTTGCTACTTTGTACGGCGATATTTTAGGTGCTTCGAAGGGTAAGTTGCTTCCATTTTAAATATCAACAATTTCTGTTTTTACGTTTATATTTTTAATCGAAAAACAAAGTTATAAATACATGCTTTCCAACCATCTCATTATGAAGCGTAGTACCTATAGTCACCGCCTTTTTTTGTACACCAGTAATTTTTTAGAGTAATTTCATTCTTATTTAATCGTAACACTATTTGGAGAGAATTGTTCTAAATATAAAGAGGTGTGGGAAAAGGGGCGTTAACAAGTCTACGCTTATTAATGAGATGATTGGCAGTCCTGTAAATATCATAATATTATGATGCAGGTAAGCATGCATTGTTATGTAAATAAATAAATAAATAATAAAAATGTAAATCAATGCATATAAATATGGTCAATTTTGACTGAGGAATTCTTATGAGCAATGAGGAATCATGTTTTCTAATTTTATCATCAATCCTTTGAGTGTACATTTAATTTTTTGGAACACAGAGTAATTTTAAAGAGCAGAAGATTTTATGCAAAAATCCATTCATTTTATGATTTTAACTCTTTAAATCCGGTGATCGTCAATAAACAATATAATATATCTACCTTAACTAGAATTCGTGAGAAATGATTCTTTAAACCGAAATATTATGTTACATCATAGTTGGAAATATTTTAATTTATCGCGGAGTAATTTTAGCCCCGCCTCTATTTCGTACCACACTTATTTTTTAAAAGTAATTTTTTCTTATTTTATCAAAATTATATACTAAACAAAATTTTTCTATAAATAAAGTGGTGCGAAATAAAGGCGGAACTAAAAGTTCTCCTGAATAAATTAAAATATTGGCAGCTATGTGTTGTATTATCAACCAAGTAATTCAGAAGATTTTTAAACTGTGTTCCTTTTACATACTTGTCAACATCCTAATTAATATTCTGTAGTGTCGTTTGTCCCGCCCTTTTTTTCACACCAGTAAATTTTTAGAGTAATATTTTTCAAAAACAATTAAGATTAAATAAGAAGAAAAATACTCTAAAAAGATTCTTGTGTGGAAAAGAAGGCGGGGCTAACAATACTACGGAATATTAATTAGTATGTTGGCAAGCATGCTTTTAGCATTTTGATAAATTAGGAAAATAAGTTTATTTGCCTGTAATACAACTATCTTTTAGTTTGCAATCATGCTATTACTAGTTGCTCAATACAATTACCAATGTTTTACATTTTTAGCTTTATATCTTTTTTTATTTAAATTTTCAAACATTAGTGATAGTGGGCGCGGTCAAATGAAAATGAAAAGGAAGCAACAAATTCTAAAATAATAGGTTTTTTTTCCCCTTGTGTGTTTCAATGAGTTTATTCTTTATTAACTTATACACAGCTGTTTCGGATTAATTTTCTTCTGCTTATTTTCGTTTTAGCTTGTCAGACTTTGGTGTGTTACAACATGTGTAGGTTTTTAGCTTCTTTTTTGACAACTATTTTTTCAGTTGATATCAGGAAACTAAATTGCTGATTTTAGGTTCTCGTTGCGCAAGTTGAAGTTTAATTGGCTTGTGTTTGAGAACAGTTGTTTGAGAACAGCTGCCTTATGCAGTGAATAATAATTTTTTGAAGTAATTAAATGAATATCAATATGTATGTCTGTGAAAACGTATTAAATAACAACCTTTACAAGCATGTAAAAATTAAATTCGGAGCATTGTTTGTACCCACCTTTTTATCACATCACTTTTCTTAAGAGGTTTTTTTTTTTTTTTTAAATAGCATATTGTATTGCAGAGTAGTCACAGATCACGATTTTTCCCTGTTTCTTCGAACAATATTTTTATTTCGGAATTTTAAATAGTACGTTTGTACCATTAATGAAGTCAAAATCATCATATAAATATTGTGGTGGAAGAATCAGGAAAAAAAAACGGGTCTGTAACCACTTTGTATTAAATTTTCCTACAAAGAATGTAATGTGAGAAAGGGGCAGGAACAACTAGAAGTACTCTGAAATAACTTAAAATGTCTGCCTTTATAAGGTTTCAATAGAGAATTATATAATAATGCTATCTTTTGTACTTAAAGAAAATTATTCTACTGACACCACAATGTTTTTAAAAATTTTACTTTATTTATAAATTTTTGAATGGAAATTTATATCGGCATTTTGGAAAATTGCTGTATATCAAGATTATGTAGTTGACCGCTGAAGAAGTAGGTCGCTGCGATATTCTGATGGTGAAATTGACTTAAAACTGGTGATGGGTAAGACACGAAAAAATTTTGTCATGACACTGAGGCACTTCAAAATATTTTGAAGTGGGACAATGTCATGCTTCAAATGACATGATGTGTTGCAAGAGAGAGAGCAAAGTGAATGAATGAGGTGAAGTATTTTGTCATCTGTTGTAGTTAGTTCTGAGGTGTGAGGTAGGTTGTTTGTCATGTTCCAGGTGAATTGAAAGAATTGTTTTGTCGTGAAAATTAATTAGTGTGAAGAGGTGAGAGGTTCAAAAAAGTGAATGAAGACGCATGAATGAAATGAAGTACTATGCCCTATGTTGTAGTGAGTTGTGATGTAGGTTGTTTGTCATGTCCCACGTGAATTGAAAGAGTGATTTTGTCATGAAGATTAGTGTTAAAAGTTGAGGTCTACATTCGGAAACTACAACTACAAAAGTGTGAACGAAGATGCATGAATGAAATGAAGTAGTATTTTGTCATATGTTGTAGTCAGTTGTGTGATAGGTAGTTTTTCATGACACGAGTGATTTGAAGGAATTGTTTTGTCGTGAAGTTTAGTGTTAAGAGATGAGGGGCTTACATATGGCACCTACAATTCCAAAAGAGCTGTTAAAATGAAATTTTAACAGTTGTGTTTTTCTATTGTTTTTACTAATTAATTAAACTAATTTGTAATTTCTTATTTTTTTTTAAAAAAAGGGGAATAGTGTCATTATTAATGTGTGTCAGTGCTTTTCTCCTCCTAAATTCTTCTACATTTTCAAAATCGTATTTCTTTTCATAGCAAACCCTTTTTCCGGCAAAGAATTTGTCCTCAGCTATTATTTAATTTGACCTCCGGCTGGAGTACGTGCTTTTAGGTCCGTTTTCACCTTCAGGGCACCCCCTACGCTCGTGAAGGTCAGTTTCTCTTCCGCGCAAATGCACTTGACCGTGTTCAGTTCTTAATCGATTATTATGGGTCGGGGTTCAGCTCCTACATCAACGGCATAGTTGCGACCTCTGATTGGCCGAGCTCTTTCTCTCCCGGAATTTTTATGCCGTAATTGGCAACCGTAAGTTGGCGTCCTTTGGGTAAGCGCGAAATTAGTTAATTGAGGCGGTGAGTACCGAATGTGTAGTACGATGTAAGAAGCAAAAAATCCGCAAGAAAGAGGGGCTTTTGCCCTGTGGCTGCCCATTTTTTATCCCTCTTGTAATGGTAGTCTCGATATATAGTGGAAGATACTCCATATTATCTAGGTTGAAAGTGTCCATCAAGAAAGAAAGAGAATCTTCCCTTCCTTCAGGAAAAGTGATGGCTGCGTTCCAGAGAATTTTCCGTTGGAGGCCCTACCTGCTCTGTCTCTTAGAAAATGAGTAATGTGTCCGTGATGCTAGTAATGGTTCCCGATGAAGAGATGTGGACCACGATCGTAGTAGGTCTGGTGGAAAGTTCACTTTTACCTTATTGAAATAAAAGAGTGATTGAAGGCGAGGTCTTTTGCTGATGGTACCTGACAAAGTTTTGGCTACGAGCTCTAGTCCTGCTGCCCAGATAAATAATGGTGATTTGTGCCTTTTAGTGTGGGTGAAATCCAAATGCCCTGGTATAACTAATGAAATTCATCAGGGAAAATATCTCCAAATCTTCAACCCGATACCACTTCCCGTAGCCTCAACAATCAAAGACGGTAACCAACTTTTCTTTTTATCGATTATTGATCTTGTTTTTATATATATATACTTTCAGTTTTTATGGTAGAGTTCATGATTCAAAAAGCAAAAAAGGAGAAAAGACTCTTATAAATTGTTTTATTTTAAGAAGTACCTGATAACTTTAGAAAAGCACTTAACTATTTTATTTAATCACTTGTCCAAGATGTTAATCCCCACTCCTATCAACGAAAACAAAGTGAACTTTGTAAATAAGTATCATATATTGCTAATGAACTTATATGTTAGTAATAAAAGTGCTTACTAGGACAACTATGCACTAGAAGTACTCCCCTCTGGTTAACTGTAAAAAGTTAGGGGTGAAGTAAAATTTGATACGGTAAAAGTTTTTCTTTAAGAAGTGATTGTATGTTATGCTCTGAAGTAAACTTTATTGCTATAAAAGTTTTTCTTTAAAAAGCGATTTTATTGTTATAATATGGGTTAATATATTAGGTGTAATTGATTGATGTAACCAGAAAAACCAAAAAAAGAAAATATGTGTTGTCATAATGATATATTTAGCTTTGAGGATCCTCATCTTTAGTTTTATGCTTTAATTAATAATTAAAATTTGTGAATTTTCATTTGAAATATGTCTTACGGGTGATTATTTTTATTTTGAGAAATATTATTTTTCTTTTATTTCTATGTCATGGGAAATTTAATAGAATTCAAACTGTTTTTTTTATTGAGCCATTGAGTCTCCTGTTGTAAAAGTGTGGAAGTTAAGAAAGGTATTAAAATCTTATGAGATAAGCAAAAGTTTGAGGTGTTGATAAACACGATTTGAAGGAAAATTTAACTTGTGAAAGATGAAATTGCATAAAATATGAATTGTGATTTCCCATTGATTTTTACAACAGGAAACATTGTTTTTGTTTATTTAATTTCTTTTGTTTGTTTATTGTGGGGGGGGGGGGGGGTGGGGGTGGAAATGGCTCACCTGTTATTTTTTTTTATTTATTTATTATTTGACTGTTATTATTATTGATGAATTAATTGTGATGATTCTAAGTCATGGGCAACAGAGAGTAGGTATTTTGCCAACGAGGTTTCGACCTCTTTTAACATCCTTTTCGGACTGGGTTCAGTAAAATTTTGCGGCTGATGTACAAAAATCTATACGATCCAAAAAAGTTAATTTATGAGTAAAGTATTGTGGCCTATTGTACTAGATTATACGATCATTTTAGTTATGAAGTAATAATGACAATATGATCATGGTGTATTCTAAATTTAATTTAAGACAAAAAAAAAAGGTAAAAAGGGTAAAAAGGGTTAAGGTAAAAAATTGTAAATGTGGACACCATTGATATCGTCACAACAGAGTGAAGGAAGACGTATGTATGAAATGAAGTACTGTGTCATCTGTTATGTCTTGTTATCAGTAGTAGTTTTTCATGTCACAAGCACAAGTGAATTGAACTGAATGAATTGACTTGTCATGAAGAATACTGTTAAAATGATTGGAAAAAAAGTTAAGGAATCACTGAGAAATTTTATTTTATTTCCTTAAAAGAAGTAATAGTCACAAAAATTTAAATACTTTTAACAAATAGAGCTGACTTTTCGAAAATATTAAGATTGTTAAAGAAATATTTAGTTTTAACAAGAAGGTGTTAAAATGATTGTTTTAAGTAATTTCTCAGGCACTTCATTCTTCACTTGCTTATAAAAACTCACGAATGTTTTCGGAAGAAAGTATTGGATTCGTAAAAATTTCCTACTTATGGTTTTTGATGGATTTACATGCTTTGAGGATTCCAGAACAAGGTTTGACCCTTTTTATTTTCTTATTTATTCAATAGAAGAAAATATTGGATTCGTAAAAATTTCCGACTTCTGGTTTTCGACAGATTTTCACGTTTTGAGAAGTCTAGAACACAATTTTACAATTTTTTGCGAATGTCTGTCCGTCTGTCTGTCTGTGTGTGCGTGTGAGAGACAAAAATTTTGTGGCAAATGTATCTCCTGGACTACTGTTCAGAATTGTTTATAAATTTATATGTAGATGCACCTTGGCCTAAATTAGGGCCTATCGACTTTTGGTGCCAAACGCTCAGAAGGTGGCGCTGCTATACAGCGATTTCCACAATTTAATGGGAGGCTATATCTCAGGTAAAGCTAAAGCACTTCCACCAATTACATTCAATAGAAAATAACGCTTTTGCTTAATTATTGGTAGATCTGTATGTCATCTATAAATTATGTACACACCACACTGTGCACGCAAGTATAGTCCTACATTAATCGGATACCGAAAAAAAGGGCACTTTTGCGATTTGCGAATCGTAAGATGCAATAAACACAAAAATCCAAATCGGAATCTACAGATGACTCTCATATTGAATTAAAAATATTTAGGGATAACTTTTGAGTGAAAATTCAATAATTGCTTAATATAACTAGGGGTGGGGGGTGGAGCTGGATGGGAAATGAAAAAGAAAATAATGGTTTTTATGTAACCATGTAATTAATATAGATGAAACTGTGATAGAAATATAGATTATTAATTTTTTCAGCGAGGGCAAAGTATAACAGAGTTTTTTTTTTTTTTTTTTTTTTTTTTGTCTGAGGGAGCGGCGGGGGGGGGGGGGAGGTACAAGAAAAATCTTTTTTTTTTTTTTTTTTTTTTTAATTGTTACCTGTTACTGATTGCAATGAAAATTTTTATGAATGTCTTCTCAAGAAAATTTTTACTAAGTGTTATATATATCTAATAAGTAAAGGGGGGGGGGCTACGTGAGCAGAAAATAATAGTACTTTTTTTGTGAGTCCATGTCTGATTTTAAAGAAAATTTGTGTATCACTGATTATTTATGAATATTTTTAGTGAGTGTTACTAATAATAGGGTGGGGGAAGGGGCTTAGAGGGCAGAGAAAAAGAAAACGAATGTTTTAGTAACACACGGTATAAGATTGTACTGAATTTGTGTCATTTACTCACTGTTAAGAAAAATTTCATTGAGTATGGCATGCAACATTGCAGGGGAGGCGGGGTACCAGTTCTCCAAAGAAAATAAACATTGTGGTTTTTATACAACCAATGTTATTGAAACAATAAGCTAATAAAACTTATAGTTTATAAAAGTTTTCTATTAGGGTTACTTGTAAAAGGGGGGTTACTGTTGGGGGGGGCGAAAGAAAAGAAATTGACGATATTTAAATCTACCTGTTCCGGATTGTAATAAAAATTTATAAATTTTTATGAGAGTCATTTAATGTTTAAGAACATTTTTACAGGAAGGGGGGGGGCGAGCAGAAAATTATAATGGATTTAATGAGTCTGTGCTTGAATTTAATGAAAATTAAAAAAAACAAAAAAAAAAACATCATTCATTATTCATGAAGATTATCTGTAAATGTTACGTATAATGGAGGGGGGGGGGGTTAGGGAGAGGAAAAAAAGAAAATGAATATTTCTATGTCATCCAGTTAAAGATTGTAAAAAGAAAAAGAAAAAAAGTGCCATGTATTTATTTAAGAAAAACATCAGTTAGCGACGCAAGTAGCTACTGAGGGAGGAGGGGGTCGTTGGATAAAGAAAAGCAAAATTATGGTTTGTATGTAACCAATTTTATCGAAACAATAAATTATTATAAATTATAGTTTATTATTATATATAGTTTATTATTTAAATTATAGTTTTTCAATGAGAAAAGAAAAATTAGAAAAAGAAACAAAATGTTTAAAAGAATGCGCTTTTTTTTGGCGGGAGGGGGCTGAGGAAAAGAAATTGACTATATTTAGATCACCCTGTTCCGGAATGTAATGAAAATTTTATTAAGTGTTACTGAATGGTTAAGAAATTTTTCATTGGAGGGGAGGGGGGAGGAGATAAGTGAGCAGAAAATAATAATGTTTTTATATGAGTCTGTGAACGATTTTCACGAAACTTTGAATAAATACCATTCATTATTTATGAAGATTTTCAGTGAGTGTTACGTATAAGGGGGAGATATTAGGGGGTAGAGAAAAAGAAAATGAATTTTTTTTTTTTAGTACTCAGTTAAAAAAAAAAAAAAATGCTCATGTATTGTTTAAAAAAAAAAAAAAAAAAAAAAAAAAAAAATTAGTAGCTATTGGGGGGAGAGGGGTGGTTCGTAGGGTAAAGCAAAATAAAGCTACGGTTTATATGCAACCAATTTTATTGAACCAATAAATTAATAAAAATAGTTTATAAAGGTTTCCAATGATGGTTGCTTGTAAAAGAATACCCAAGTTAAAATTCTTGCTGGTATTTGTTTGCTAGTCTAGCATTAAATGCTGTATCCCAGCATGTAAAATAGCATAAAATACCAAAAATATTTGCTGGTTCCACCAAAATTACCAGCAAGTCATGGTGTGTATTGGCACAGTTTATTGCTTGTCCAGCATACATAATCCAGCTTCTGTTGCTTGAATAGTATGTTGCTGGTCCAGCAGTAATTATGACTACTATTTGCTTGAAATTTCTGCTATACTAGCAGTAATTCACAACCAACAGATGCTTTTTTGTTGCTATTTTCTCACTTCTCACTGGCATCTAGCATGCCATGCTATTTCTACTTAAGCTGCCGACATAACATATTACGCTGGCAAGCATAGAAAAGCACATAATAGCTTGTTAAGGTACATACCTCTCCAGGCTTTGGAAAAGCTTAAACAACAAATAAGCATAAAATGCTTGTATATAGCTTGTCGTGCTATTGCTGTGTAAGCTAGCTAATATAGCATTTTATGCTGGCTAGCATTATAAAGCATATAACAGCATGAAAATCTAGCAGACAAAGCAAAACATAGCAATAACTAGCCTATTTTCTTTGCTGGTACTAGCATGGATTTTAACTTGGGTACTGTTGAGGGGAGAAAGGCAGAGGAACAGAAATTCACTATGTTTTAATCACCCTGTTCCGGATTGTAATGAAAATTTATAACTATCTATAAGTGTCATTTAATGTTTAAACATTATTTCACAGGAAGGGGGAAAGGAGCTATGCGAGCAGAAAATAATATAGATTTTTTTATGATTCTGTGGTTGATTTTAATGAAAATTTGAATAAATATCATTCATTATTTATCAAGATTTTCTGTGAGTAATACGTATAAGGACGGGGGATGAGGGGAAGTTAGGGGGCAGAGAAAAAGAAAATGAATGTTTTTATATCACCCCGTTCAGGATTGCAGTAAAACTAGTCCCACTGACTCATTAGGAAAAATTTTATTGAGAATTGCATGTAACTGTTAGGGTGTGTGTGGGGGGGGGGGAGTACCAGGTAGGCAAACACAAAAAGAACATAATGGTTTTTATGGAACCAGTTTTATTGTAACGATAAATTTAACTTATAGTTTATGAAGTTTTTTAGTAAGAGTTAGGTATAACAAAGTAGGCTGGTGGAGGGAGCAGAGGAAGAAAAATTTACTATTTTTTAATCACCCTTTGACGAGATGTAATGAGAGTTTTTATAAATGTCATTTACCGTTTGAGAAATGTTCTCTAAGTGTTATATATATATATATATATACCTCGTAAGGATATATATATACCTCGTATTACATATATATATAACACTTAGTAAAAATTTTCTTGAGAAGACATTAATAAAAATTTTCATTGCAATCAGTAACAGGTAACAATGAAAAAAAAAAATATTTTTTTTTCTTGTATCCCCCCCCCCCCCGCCGCTCCCTCAGAAAAAAAAAAAAAAACCCTACTCTGTTATACTTAGCCCTCGTTGAAAAAATTAATAATCTATATTTCTATCACAGTTTCATTTATATTAATTACATGGTTACATAAAAACCATTATTTTCTTTTTCATTTCCCATCCAGCTCCACCCCCCACTACTAGTTATAATAAGCAATTACTGAATTTTCACTCAAAAGTTATCCTTAAATATTTTTAATTCAATATGATAGTCATCTGTAGACTCCGATTTGGATTTTCGTGTTTATTGCATCTTACGAATCGCAAATCGCAAAAGTGCCCTTTTTTCCAGGTGCCCTTTTCCCCGGGATCCACATTAATCGCACACAGCACAACCTGAAATGCATTTGTAACAATTTCCTAACGTAGTCCCACTATATTCTAAATCTTTTGGGTAGCCCTGTGAACAAATGATGGAAATTTTTACAGCTGATTCCACACAAAACATGCTTTCATGCATATAACAAATGTAAATGCAGAGATGTTAAACTGTATACCCATCAAAAATTTCGTCCATAGTCGTAATGTATTAGAATTTTTTTTGGATGTCTCTGTATATGAACTATTTACTGAATCTCAATGACAAGTTTAATGCCTCTATATGATACAGATTTAAGATAGCGAGTTTCGAATTCCTGCTACTATTTGCTCGTGAGATATGCTGATAACAGACACACACACACTCCAACCGCTTAAAACATGATTTTTGTATTCAGGGGATCTCAAAACATCTAAATATAACAAAACTCACTTCCGAAAATTTTACCTAAAAACAGTACTTTCTTTGCCATATATATGGGTGAGCGAAAGTAAAATTTTGAACTAGAAAATGATTTCTCTATAGTGATATAATTACATTGTATACAAAAGTGGTCTAAAAACTCTAAATTGAAGTGCAGAAGCAATATAGTTAACCTTATGATGACACATTGAAATTTCTAGTTGTCAGCATTATTACTATTTCTTTACTGAATTAACTTAAGAAACGTAATTTTCAGTGCTTCGAATTGGAATCCTTTTAATGTCATAAATATAAAAATAACACATATAGATGAAATTTATGAATAATTTGAAATGATAAAAGCTTTTATAATTTTGAACATAAGCCTAAAAAAAAAAAAAAAGAAGAAGAAGAAGAAAGAGCGAGAGAGAGAAGAAGAAGAAAAGGACATTTAAAGAACATTTAAAAGATAAATACAATTTTAAAATTTTAGACCACTTTTATAAATCACAAATTTGAAGCATTTTATATGGGTCCACAGGAAATTTCACTTGAATAAATAATGTCTCCAAGTTAATTATAAATTATGTATGAATAAAGGAGAAGGTTCAGGTGCAACAAAGATTATACATGTCAATTTATTACGGATTATCCATTCTTTATATCATTACTTTTAGTAGTACTCTTTTGTGATATTTATATGGAATTAAATAAGATGAAGATTATTATTTGTAAATAATGGTATGAAAATTATTTATGTTCTATATTAAATTGGCAGGTATAACTAATATCTATCATCTTAATCGCGTGCACCATGAAAAACTGACAATCAATTTAAAAATTTTTTAATGATTTGTGAACTATTTTCAGTTTAAAAAAAAAAAAACACCGACTTAAATATTTAGAAGATGAAGCTAGGTTTGTGTATTATTGTATCATAACTAAAAATTAAAGTCCGTTTCAACGTACAAAAATAAATAAATAAATAAAATATTTTAAGTGTTCTTGTCCAAATTAAGAACACAACCGACTTTTAATTATTTTCATAACTTAAAATTTTTTTTTCACAAGGCACTTGCGTACATGAAAGGACATTTATACATACTTGTAAGCCATATATAAGGGGATATTCATTGGCCCATAAGAGTTAAGTTCGTGCAGCAACTCTAGAGCACAGCTCATACATGTTGCACATTTTCTTTTAGCTTTGTTTTTCAAATATGCTTATTACATACACAGACACCCACAAAACAACCATTATAAACCTGATTTTCGAATTTAGAAAACCTTAAAACGTTCAAATATATTAAAAATACCGTTTCAAAAATTCGATCAAAAAACAACACTTTCTCTGCCATACATGGGTAAGAGAAAAAAAAAAAAAAAAAAAAAAAAAAAAGAAAGAAAACAAGAAAAAGAAAAAAAAAGTATTACAATATTTTCAAACTTAAAGGTATTTTCCCTTAAGTAAAAGGGGCCCGAGCGGTTCTGCGCTCAAAGCTGATAGACGTGAGGTGCTGGGCTCAAAGCCTGGTCGTGCTCTTCGTCCTAGCGTTCGGACTTCTCCGTGGTTTTCTCCGGAACTTGCGTAAATACGGGCTAGGATCCCTTAGAAAAACCCCGAGGGCACTCCCCCTCGGGCCTGGGTCCCTAGTGCGGTCAATTGACCTTTAATCCCCACAACCCAACCCAACCCTACCCATTAGAAAAAGAGGGTGTATTAATAAACATTTCGCTGTTTACGTCCTGCTGTTAACTAGAATAGGCCAGTCCTTTACACATAGCATTCAGGGTACATGTACCACTGTTGTAATGTAAAGATTATTTTTAATTACTTGAAAAAAAATTTTTTTCGTTCGAAGAATTGAGAGAATGAAACGTTCTCATAAAAGTATCTTTAATGCATTCTTCAATGCAGAAATTTTCCCGTATTTATGGCAAATCACTAGTCGGGAAAAATAAGAGAGCTCACAGATTTCAAATGCAAAGCACCGGAAATTAAAACCGTTATGTTCAACTAGGTGCAAATTCGTTATCTATGCTTCAGCAATTCGGAAATGCAGCTTCCATTGAAACACAAAAAAATTATGTGCTAAAAGTTAAGCAATATTTTGAGATTTTTATGGGCCATATTGTGTACCGTATAATATTTTGTACTATTCTATCATTTGTTTAGATGAGTGTTTATTGTCATCATATGTACCTTGTCACTATTTTTTCCTGAAGAATTAAAATTTAGCACCAATAACGCAATTTTTTTCATATTCATCTGGCCCACAGCCTACATAATTTGGCAGTTGGCCCACCCGGCGATCACCGGGTGGGCCAGTCCGCCCCTGAATATTACAAGTATACAATCATGTTAAAACTAGTGTATGATGAAAATTATATTAAAAGTGATTATTGTAAATATAAACAAAACTTCAGTGCATAACGTAATAAAATTTCTTTCGTATTACATTTACTGTAAAAAAAAATCCACTATTTTAAATATTTACAGTGTTAAAAAAAAAAAAAAGTAAAATAAGGAAGCAAATATATATTGAGAGGTAAGTAATTTTCGCATATAACGTTTTAAATGTTAAATATTAATTTTTATGCCTTTCTTCTTCACAAATTAAACTTATGGCTAAACATAATTGCTATGAAAGAAAATAATGTCATCCAGTGTCTGCATTCAAAAGATTATGTTCAGAAAAAAGCAAATTTTCATTATTATTATTTACATAGAAGAGAAACATTTTGCGGGTAAACACGTCACCTCCTCCCGCCCCCGCGTGCAGTATAATTAAAGATCTTTCAATATCTATTAGAAATTCTTTGGTATAATGCCAACCCAAGGTGTCGTTTAATAGTCGTATGTCGACCAAATGTCGTATTCTCTGCCTTTATTTTATTCCCCCTGTCTCTAAGGCATTCTTTTCTATTACAGTCAGCACAACATGTCACACCACGACCACCCCAGCCCCACAGACAGGTGACGACCTTGAATTACAAACACAACTACAAATTCCGCTTCTTGCAGGATCCGAACATAGCAAACTTACAACATATCCCTCACACGTTAACCTCCCAGTGTCACAATGCAATGCATTACAAACATAACACTGGAACTGGATTATAGCATTAATGGAGCACCTAGAAGTCAACTTCTTTATCTCCAGTCTACATTATATAGTCTTTAATTAGATCCCAGGAAAAATAAAGTGTTAGTAAGCAGTAAAGACTGCATTAAAAAATAATAAAGAGAGGGGTCTAAAAAAATATAAATAACAAGTAGTTCACAGATCCAAAGCATAAAAAAAAAAAAAAAAAAAAAACATGCCGTGGAAAAGTCGGTCAAAAAGCAGGAAACTCTGATCAAAAAAGAAAAAAAGGCACCTTTCAGTGACCATACAATAGTCTAATAAGTTAAAGGAGAGAGTTTTTTTTTTTTTTTTTTTTATATAAGAAATGGTAATCGAAAAAATAATTTAAAAGTTATAAAATCAAATAAGTTGACGGTATTAAATTTCAGATAAAAAGCAAAGAAATCAAAAGATTTCAACGATTTTTGGTGTCGCCATCTGTAGGCAAGAAGATGAAAAAATGGGGTAGGACTAGATAAAATGAAAGATCGGCTAAGAGAAGTAAGCTTAATTGTGAGTTAAGGATGGGATTTCATCCGAGAATTTTTCGAATTCGCTAATGATGATACAAATTTTGTCGAGAGGATTGTCATGGTTTTTAATTTTTTGGGCTATTTTTTTAATAAAATTAATAAATTTGGCAATTTGAAAAATTTCCTGTAGGTCTTTGAAAGTATTAAAGATTTCTCCTAATTCGTTTACGACTGGAATAGAAGATCGATCATTATTGCTAGAATTTTCAGAATTTGGTAGTTTAGGGAATTGATTATCGAGGTTAACAATTTCATCAGTCTTTTCATTGGAACTTATTTCGGTTTGATTAATATTGTTCGTAGTTTGCGGGTCTAAGTTTGGATTTTCAGAACGATGATTTTTTCGCGTGTAATTAAATTCGGAGAGAATTTCAGCGAATTGCAGGCTTTCTTTGTGTAAATTATTGTGGTTTTTGGATTTTTCAGTAATAGTTTTTTTATTAGGATTAAGGGGATACTTAGGACATCCTCGGTATGAGGCAGGATGGGAATCGCCACAATTAGCGCATTTAGGGGGGAATTTCCCATTTTTAGGGCAGTCGGATGTTAAGTGCTCGTCGGCACATTTAACACATTTTGGGGTAAGTCCGCAAGTATCGCTGGAATGCCCAAAGAGCTGGCAGCGTCTGCATTGCTTAATGGGATCCGATCTGAAACGTTCAATAGTAACTGAGATACAGGCGATGTTGGTAATTCCGTAAATTTTTTCGAAGTCTTTCTGTGGAAGTATGTTAACCATATATAATGGCATAGGCTGACCAGTGCGTCTGTTTTTGAGCATGGTAGCACGAGTGGCAATAAAGCCATGTTCTGCAAAGCTATTTATAATTGTTTGTTGGTCAGTATAACAGGGCATACCTTTGAGGCATATTTTCTTCGGACGCTTGTCAACGGGATTTAGAGTGGTAAATTTTAGATTATTTTCAGCAAGGTAATTTTGAATGAGTCTAAAATCATCAGAGTTTTTTGGAGTAACTTTGATAAGTCTGCCATTTAATTTAATTAGTGGATTGACCTGGCAAAGTTCGGAGATTGATTTAGCAATTTTGTTCCAATTTTCCGAGCATTCAATAAAGAATGGGGAGGGTTTTACATTATTAGACTTAGCCGACTCTTCAGCATTATCAGTTATGTTAGCATTGGTATTTTCATTATTTTCGGTGATATTTTCAACATCAGACATATCGGTATCATTAAGGTTTTCTAAAGAAGAAAAGGAGTTTGTAGTGGATATACTAGGACTGACAGGTGTGTCAGGAGTTTTACGTTTACGTACTTTCTTTTCAGAATTTCTAACATATTTAAGCAGTCCGTCGTTATTAATAGGTTTATGATTTAAGAGAACCTCGAAGGGAGGTAGATTGAATTTATCTTTACAAAAATCCTTAAAAGTTAGTAGGTTAGAAATAGGGAGATTGTAGGGATCTAAAAAGAACGTAAGACATTCATCAGAAATAAAACTCACCGCTTCTTGCAAGGTGATGTCTTGAGAGTCTTTGAAATTCTGTATAAGATTTGTTATACTTTCATCTACGTAGTCTGCGAACAGGTCAAGCAGTTCATTGTATTTAGGATGATGCGTTGAATCAACTTTTTTGTGAAACAAGTCACGGAACTTGGGTTTTATACTACCAGCAGCTATTCCAGCTACCAGCGTAGGTTGATCAATAGGATGACCGTTGAAGTTGAAGGTCGGCATCTTAAATGATAAACTTCCGGGCGGCGCGAAAATTAGCCCTGAAAAGGGCTTCACCCACCCGTAGGAATAATCAAAATAAGAGCAGATCAAATCGAGAAAAACAAGTTGATGGTAGGAGAGGACACCAGATGGCGCTACTCCCACGGACAGAAAAGCACGACTTCTTCGTTGTACGTCTAAGAGTCGTGTGTGACATAACACTTCATTCAGTCATGTCATTCCATTCAGGCTTTCTCTGCTTTGTGTTTTTATTCTGAGTATCTGAATCTCACCCCGTTGAATGAATGGGACAAAATTTTTGAAGTACTTCAAATCCAGTTCAGATAGATTGAAGTTCTGTATGAGCAAGGCTGAACTGGATCCGACGCTCTTTCGCGCCGATTCAAGGCTTTAACATTTCCCCCATTTTCACCAGACAAGTTTCGGATTTAACCTGCAACGTAAAAACGCACATCTGGATCATTAAAATTTCTGTTCTTTCTTCGTCTACAACATGTTATTTGTTGAAATATCTCATAAAAATATACTTTGACACATTTGAATTTTCTCATAAAAATATGTTTTGACCATCAACATATAATATATTGCAGCTTTTTTATTTACGAATGTATATATACATGCGTGTGTGTGTGTGTGTGTGTGTATTGCTTACTAATATAAATAGTTATTTTAATATTTGATAATATTTTATTTAACAATAAATAGATAAATAAAAACTACTACTCGTACAGCTTAAAGCTAAAGATTTAGTATATTTTGTCAATTTATTTTTATTTCATTTTCTAAAATAAACAATATTCTCAAGTCTCCTATTCAAAACGAAGTTCAAAGTAATTTCTCTTCTAATTTGAATTCGTGCAGCTTATTTTGTCTAAATGGTTTCTAGTACAGAAATGTATTTAAATGATTTCTATTAAATAAATAAATATATATATTCCTTCCTCTCTTATTATCTTAAATAAATGCAACTTTGTGTGCACTTCTAATTATAATGTAGTAGGTAGAACTAGAAACTCTTATCTTTAACCCCCCCCCCCTTTTTTTTAAACCCCTTTTCATTGGTACAATTTGGCTTTTGCCTTGCCCCTTAATTTTACATTTTATCTTTGAAGTAATATCAAGGCAAATTTCCTACGAAGTTAAGAACAAAAATTAAGCATAAAAGTTAAGCATACTTCTGTTTCGGTAGTGTTAAGCATACCCTTATTAGTGCAGAAATATTACAGATACTTCCAAAACTGCAGAATGATTACTTTTCATGTTTTATTTGGCCATTTTTAACCACCAAATTATTTTAATTAAACTTTATGTTGATAAAAAAAAAATTTAACATTGGATTTTTTTTTTTTTTTTAATTGTATTACTAAGGTCTGTATTTTATTGTATCAATATAAAAAAAACTCATAAACCTATCCCAAATATAAAGCAAAATACATACCAATTCGGTATTTACTTATTAGCTCTCACTAGTTTGAAGTGAAACAGCTAACTCATCTTAAGAGCAGATAATATCTAACCTCACCAACAGCCCATGTTATTCTATGGGGAAATTTGTTTCCATAGTTATTCATTATCAAATATATATATATTTAATTAAGTTTACACAATTAGAAAATTCATAATCATTAAATTAGCACTTATTTTTCAAAAATTGATTTTTTAATTTCAGTTTGCATCTAAAAATTGAGAAAAATGCACTTAGTAAAAATTTGCATTTTTGAACTAAAAATATAAATTTAAAATAAACTTTTTTTTTTTTTTTTAATTGATACTAATTTAATGGTTACGAATTTTTTAAATATGAAAACGGAATTTAAAAAATACATCAGGTAATGAGTAATTGTGGAAATAAATTTTCCCATAAAATAATATAGGCCTTCGGTGTCTGCAGGATTAACTATTATTTAAGGCTGCACATCAGTCAAATTGTCCCTATCTTCCTTTTTTGGACTTTTTAAGGACTTGCAGAAATTTTTTTTAAGGACTATGTAGAATCCTTATTTCCACACACATGTATATATACACACAGTGGCACAGGGTTTCGGACCCGCCCACAAACTCCCCCCCCCCTTTAAAAAAAATGGCCTTTATTGGGGAGGAGGGGGGGGGGGTTACCCACTTAAGAAAAAAAAAAAAAAAAAACAATAAAACCCACTCTCAAGTTCTTTTTTTATCTAATAAAATTTTTCACTTTTTAAAAATAATTTATTATTTTTTTACATATATATTTTCTTACTTCACATTATTATACATAATTAGAGTTGTAAAATTCTCTAGAATAACCTCCTTGAAGAGAATAATCGAGAATATTCTTATAGAAGCTATCATAACAGGCAATTTTGAAAAGTGTGCTCTGTATAAGTATTAATTTATGTGGAAATTTAGAATTTTTTAAAATTTTGCTTTAATAAAATAATCGGATTGATTAAAGAAATAATTAAATTTATTTAGTTGTAGGTATTAAAATAAAATTAATTCTTTAAGGCTAAAAGATAAAATCTTGTAAATTACTAAACATGAAATGTAGTGATAATCCAAGTAATTAAGCGACAAACCATTAATGAAATTTTTTTAAAAATTTCATTACCGATATTATTTTTTAAACGTGACATTAAAAAAAAAAAAAAAAAGAAGAAGAAGAATATATTTCTAATTATTTATATTTTCGCTTCAAAATGTTTTACACGTATATATATGTATGAGATAAAAATGAATTTATTCAACAGCTATTTAAAGAGTAAACATACGACACTGTTTTCAAATAAAAAAGAAAAAGTGTGTTGGTAGAAAAAAATGGCAAATGGATGTATGTAGACAATATTAAATTAAAAGCCAAATAAAAAGCAAAAACAGTTGAGTTTATACAAAGTAGGTAATATTGATGATAAAGAATTAGATAAGTTGTCCAGCACTGAAGAAGCTAGCTTATCCCTTTCCGACCCGAAACATTTTTATCTTAAAACATTACATTGTTCTGTTTTTGCAAACTGAAAAAAAAAAATATATATATATATGTATGTATATATATATATATATATATATATATATATATATATGGACTATAACCAAAATTTGTTGATTGAAAATTGTACTTTACACTTTCTGCTAATTAGCTCGATCGTTCATTTCCTGATTTTATTACATACGACTGTTCCAAATGCAAAAATGTAAGTGGATGTCTAACCTGCACGATCGTATGATCTGGGCCTGAAAGGGTTATTTGATCTTTTATCAGAAAATGAGACTGACTGTTTGTTTTGATTTTAAATTTTATGTAATGAATAACCAATTACAAAATTAAATTAAATTTCATTTTTAAGCTATTTGTTATTTTGCTTTTCATGCATGTTGGGATACTACATATACATTTTTCAATGACAAACTCAAATTTGCTCTTTTATGACTTGTGTCATTTTTAGGTAAATGACTTTTAATTCAGATTATTTCATTTGTACTTTTGCTTTAGAGAAGGTTTCAGTTATGTGTTTTATATGTGATTAGCAGGCTTTATTAAAAGTTATTATGTATGGGAGGGGGGGGGGATCTAGAAATTGTAGAGGAAAAATGTCTATATTAATTATCTTTAAAAATTATAAATTAAAGGGTCTAACGCTAAACGCAGTAAAGTAAAATAAAATAAATATTAATGGACGTGCATTTATTTTGTACAAGATATAAAATGAAAATTGTATAATTAAAAATATTGCTCTCATCTTTGTTTTATGCAAAACTGAACAAAGTAGTCTTTAAAAAAATTATGTAAAAATTAGTATTACTATTATTTTGTAATAAGTTTCCTTTTAGCTAGAAACTGTTCTCTTTTTAAATAAACTTAAAATTCAAACCCAATTGTGTTATTCTACATTTAACATAAAAAAAACCCAATTAAACCTAAAAAAATACTCCACCCGGGTTGGGCTTTAAAAAAAAAAAAAAATTCTTAAAACCTTGCAGTGGCGTATCCAGGATTTTATTTCGAGGAGTGATGAGTTAAGTTCGATAATGTTTCATAACATACAGAAATCATAAATATTACTCTTAATCTTTATTTTTTTAAACTTTCTACAAATTTCAAGAGGGGCTGTAGTCTATCACCCCCCCCCACACACACACACACCTCTGGATACGCCACTGTATACACACATACATCTATATAGAGTATGGTTTTGGAAAAATGTTATTTAACTTTTAGAAAAAAGTTAAATAAAGTAGTTTAGAAAAAAGTTATTTAACAATATAGTAGCAGGGGTCGATCCAGGCAAAATTTGGGTCCCTTTTGCGGCCCCTTCACAAAATTCCACATAGTAAAAAGGGACCCTTCACAAAATTCAAATTCATAAAAAGGGACCCTTCACAAAATTCAAATTTATAAAATGAGTCCCTTCACAAGATTTTGTTTTATAAAAATGATCCTTTTATTAAATGTTTTCATATTTTCAGTATTATTAATTTATGCCTTAATTTGGCTCAACGGAACTCTATTAACTTGATATTAAACATTACATAAAGTGATTGGAAAAACTGAAGATTTTACACAATATTTTACTTTTTCACAAAAATATTTTATATTTCACAAAAATAAATAAAAATTTCACAAAAATATTTTGTTTTTCACAAAAAAGGGACCCAAAATTTAAAACCTCGATCGACCCCTGAGTAGTCTAACACAACATGAATTTTCGTACAAATACAATTTCGAAAAGGAGAATTTTGAAACAATCTTTTTAAATTCTTGAAAAAATAATAAATTATTCAATTACTTACGAGATGATCCTGGAATGTTTTTTAATCCAGCAAAGTTGAAAACACATTTTATTTTTACATATATTATGTTTCAAGTGTTAGAGAAAAAAAAAAATAGATACACAATTGTTTTTTGATACTAATTCTTCATTAAACAGTAAATCGCAATGTAATGATTTAAGCAAAATATATTACTATAATATCATTTTAATAAACTTTTAATTTAACTCTTTTCTAAAAAAGCAAATTTGATAATTGCTAAAAATGTTTTTACAGAATCCATTTTCAAAACATGACATACATGTCAATCTTTTAGCAAGGTGTTTAGATAATCTTTCAACTGCAGAATCATCATCTCCTTTATTATAATTTATTTTATTTTAAGATAGAGGCGATTTAAGCATTTAATTTAAGGTATCCACCTTCAAATTTTATACATTTTAAGTATTATTCAAATTTCCTTGATCTTTAAGAGTATTTACAGGTGGCATATTCAGTTCAGAGTTATGAGAAAAATTCAACAATAGCTCTGCATCTTGTACTTTCTACTTTTACAATTGAGGTTTCTTCATGCTTAAGTTTTGTTTTGCTTATGCATTCGAATTACGTTCCCTTAAATGCCGCTTTAAAATTCGTCTAAGTTTATCCTCAGAAGATAATTTATACAAAGGATAAACTGGAAAAACAGAAGGCACAGACATAGGCTTCAGCCGTCGTCTTTTTTAATTCTGTATGCAATCTTCATTTTTAAAATGTTCGCTACAAAACACGTGACGAATTGGATTTATCGACTGCATAATATTCCTTACGAGAGATAATTTTTAACCAGGCTTTTAACCATCATTATCCGAAGAAAATTCATCAAACGATAGTCTTTATTTTTTCTGGAATTCGATTTGCAAAATGAAACATAGTAGTATGCCATATTCACGAAGTTTATAATCTATCTCTTCATTGACTGAAATCAAGTTCTTGCCAGAACTTAAGTTACTATTTAAAACAATATTTAATCAGAATCCTAATATAACATATATTCGATAATTTCACAATCTATAGAAAAGAAAACATAATAAATACTCAAGATCGTCCTAATAATTCCATGTAAATAAACCGCGTAAAGACCTACGTACGCAGCGCCATCTGGTGAGAAATCTTACGTAGATTTGTGTCTTTTGAATTCTTTTGTTATTTTCAGAATTGTTATAGCCTTGTATCCGCGCTGCGGTGGAGCGTCGGATCCAGTTCAGCCTTGGTATGAGTGAATGAAGAATGAATGAATATGACAAAACGTTTGAAGCGTTGAATGTGTGTCTTTGAACGGGACAAAATTTTTGAGGTACTTCAGTTTGATTGAGGTATTGAATGAGGCGGTGAATGAATGAGGTAAACATTTGATGCACTGAGTGAGTGGTTGAATGGGACATGACTTTTGAAGTAATACAAAAAATAATTATGAGGTATCATGACAAACCGCTGTGATGAGGTGTGACAATGTCATGCCTTATGTATGAGTTACCCATCACTACCTAAAACGACCTTGTAGGCGGTGAAGAAAATATTGCATGTATATTGTATACTGCACTGGCACTGGGAGATCACAAATGTTGATAGCTGTGTGAAAAACGACAGCTATTGCATTCTTCATTGTTCTAATAATTTTTCACTTGATCAAAAAAAAAAAAAAAAAAAACTATTGTTTAATACTTTTTTTTTTTTTTTTTAAATGAGAATTTAAATCATCTAAATCAATTTTATACAAAACCTTCTGAGAAATCCTTTTTTTTTTTTTTTTTTTTTTTTTTTAAATTTCTTATAATTTAAAATTACTTTTGACAATATAGAGATATTTTAATCTCTTTACTGAAATCAAAATTTTTATACTACAGATAGTTTCTGTCAACTGGAAATAATAATATTTGAAAAATTTGTTATTGAACATTTTTTTCGGAAATTCTTAATTATCGTATATTAGAGATATACGATACCACTTTATACCCCCCCCCCACTTTAGAATAATAATAATAATAATAATAATGATAATAATAAATAAAAATGTTACTAACGCAAAATCATTACTCTAAGAAATTAAGAATATGTGTTTTTCTTTTCTTTCTTTCTTTCTTTTTTTTCTTCTTCTTCTTTTTTTTTTTTTTTTTTTTTTTTTTTTTTTTAGTTAATTACTAGAAAGATAAAGGAATTTGGAATAATTCCTAAAATTAAAAATAAATCATCATAATTATTCTATCTCTTAAGATGTTGTTGAAAAGAGAATTTTCTACCAAAATAAAATTAATTAAATATTATTTGAAACCAAGTTATATTAAATAATATGAAGTCTAATAAATAATCTCTTAAAGTATGGTGAAATTAGTGTCACTTGAGAATTGAATAAAGTACATTGCCATGGGTTATCAAACGGGTGAGAGAGTAAAAAAAAAAAAAAAAAAAAAAAAAAGGATTAATTTTAACAAGAAAATAAAAACTTACAGATCGAATAGATTATTCCCCTCAATAAAGTTTTGTTATCACTTATATATTAAATATATTTACAGATTTTTTTACGCTTTTTTAATAATAGTACAAATCATTTTTCTAAACTATATATAGTATTTATATAAGGAGGTTGGGTGGCTCTGTTGGTTGGATGGTTGGGAAGGATGTTAAATTAAACTTAAAAAAAAAAAAAAAAAAAAAAAATTAAGGAAGGATTGTTACATTTAATTTTATTCCAAAAATTAATTGGTTGAAAATTCGTTATTAAATAAGTTATCAAGGAGTGATACAATTTAACTTCTAAAATGCCATTTTCTCTATTAAGTTCTCTGTTTTGCTTGTGTTTTGATTTGATTTGGTTTTTATTTTTTCTGGTTGGTGTTTCAATACATCAGGATTGATTGTGTCTAAATTGTCTCTCTTTCATTTCAGGGTGATTTTTTTCTTGCGGGTTTAGGTTTTGGTTTTATTACTTTTTAGTTTCAGGGTATGGTTTTGTTTTTCTGGAGGGTTTTCTGTTTTTGTTTTTCTGGAAAATAGTTTTTCATTGTTTTATTTGATTCATTTCGGGGTGCTTTTTTATTATGGGTTCGTAATAAATCAATAAATTTCATGGTTTCATTGTTCTTTAATTGCTATGGGGTTTTGCTTTTTTTGTTTTCCTCCATGTGTCTCCTAATCTGGTCTTGGCAGGCTAGGGGAGTGTTGCCGGCGTAAAACTAGTTAACCCCACAGTCAAGTCACAAGCTCCATTTCTTCCTTTCTTGTTTTTTTTTTTTTTTTTCTGGATTTTGATTGAGTTTGAGTTATTCTATTGGGATTTGGTTGAGTTGATTTGTTGTATCGTTCGTTTTGCGGTCTGTTAAAAATTAAATTTGGTTTCTTTAAATATGTGTATTTCATATATATATATTTTTATTGTTATCATTATTACTATTATTATTTTACCTTGCTATCTACATTTTTCTGACTGAATATTTTAGGGTTCATGTGACTCAAGTTATTAAAATTTTAACGTATGAACTGACGTAATAAACTATTTAAAATTTTTAATTCATTAACTATATTTATGAATTTAAGAAATATATATATGTACATATATATAAATCAAAATATTTAAGGAAAAAAAATGATTATGTCAGTTGACCAGCTTTCGGAAACGCACAAGTACAGCTGAAACTGGTTTGCTAAAGTTAGAAATCACACAGTTCGAAGTGTCCGCCTTTTTTTTTATGCCACTTTCAACGACGAGAAATAGTCACTTTTTTCTACCACGATTTTTGTAGAATAGTATCTACCTCATTCAATTACTGCACATTACTATAAAAATAAGGTAAAATTTCTGAGTGAAAATAGTATAAGAAAAAAAAAAAAGGAAACATTTCATTTCTGAAAACAGAGCAGTGACTTTGTGCTCTGTAGACAACATTCTGCATTTGCTGTAATTTTCTGTATGCATAAAGTTGGTGTGCATCACTATTTTTTCTTTTCTTTTCTTTCTACTTCTTATTTCAATTTTGTTATTATTATTATTGTTATTTCACAAATTTTGAGACAATTCTTGTTTAGTTGGCAAAAATACTCTCTCAGAGATGTTAATAAAGTGAAATTTCTTCTTGGTATCTTCTACTCTGGTTAATACTGTATTCCTGAAAATAATAATTCCGGTCATAACCATTAAAAGAATACATCAGGTTTTTGTACCCACAATTTGATAACATATTTTGGCTGACAGAACATGGTTTGTTTAGAAAACAGTGTAAGGAAAAAACACATTCAATAAGAAAAAAAAAAGGGATGTATTTCATGCCTATGTTTAAATTATCTCTATGGAAACCTGCACACGCAGCTACCAGAATTGTTTTTCCAATTTTAACATACCAATTTCCGTAACAACTGTAAGTGCTAGAGTGTTTACGTACTTCAATAATGAACAAAAAGTATGTTTTATTTTGAATATATATATATTTTTTTCTGATTGCTTTGCAACTTTCTATGGCGATATTTTAGGTGCTTCGAAGGGTAAGTTGCTTCCATTTTAAATAACAACAATTTCTGTTTTTACGTTTATATTTTTAATCCAAATACAAAGTTATGAATATCATAATATTACGATACAAGTTAGCGTGCATTGTTATGTAAATAAATAAATACATAATAAAAATCTAAATCAATGCATATAAATATGGTCAATATTGACTGAGGAATTCACGTTTTCTAATACTATCACCAATCCTTTGAGTGCATATTTAATTTTTTGGGACTCAGACTAATTTTAAAGAGCAGAAGATTTTATGCAAGAATCCATTTATTTTATGACTTTAACCCTTTAAATCCGGTGGTCGTCAATGAACAATATAATATATCTACCTTAAATAGAATTCATTAAATCGAAATATTATGTTACATCATAGCGGCCAACATTTTAATTTATTGCGGAGTAATTTTAGCCCCGTCTCTATTTCGTACCACTTATTTTTTAAAAGTAATTTTTTCTTATTTTATCAAAGTTATATATTAAAGAAAAGTTTTCTATAAATAAAGTGGTGCCATGCGAAATAAAGGCGGAGCTAAAAGTACTCCGGAATAAAAATATTGGCAGCTATGTGTTGCATTATCAACCAAGCAAGTCAGTGGATTTTTAAACTGTGTTCTTTTTACATACTTGCCAACATCCCAATTAATATTCCGTAGTCTCGTTTGTCCCGCCCTTTTTTTTCACACCAGTAAATTTTTAGAATAATATTTTTCAAATACAATTACGATTAAATAAGAAGAAAAATACTCTAAAAGATTCTTTACATTACTGCGGAATATTAATTAGTATGTTGGCAAGTATCCTTTTAGTATTTTGATAAATTAAGAAAATGAGTTTATTTGCCTGTAATACAACTATCTTTTAGATTGCACTCATGGTGCTACTAGTGGCTTA
The DNA here is from genome assembly GCA_963930645.1 of Salticus scenicus. NCBI lineage: Eukaryota > Metazoa > Arthropoda > Arachnida > Araneae > Salticidae > Salticus > Salticus scenicus. The sequence goes on along the minus strand of OZ005662.1, from coordinate 129,505,000 downwards.
ATACAAGTCCAAGTGCTTTACATCTTTAGCTTTATATATTTATTTATTTACTAATTTAAATTTTCAAACATTAGCGATAGTGGGCGGGGCTAAATGAAAATGAGACGAAAGCAACAAATTCTAAAATAATAAGCTTTTTTTCTTTTCTTGTCTTGTGTGTTTCAATGAGTTTATTCTTTATTAACTTATATACAGCTGTCTCGGAGTAATTTTCTTCTGCCTATTTTCGTTTTAGCTTGTCAGAGTTTGGTGTGTCACAAAATGTGTAGGTTTTGAGCTTCTTTTTGACAACTATTTTTTCAGTGGATATCAGGAAACTAAATTGCTGATTTTAGGTTCTCGTTGCGCAGTTTGAAGTTTAATTGGCTTGTGTTTGAGAACAGTTGTTCCAGTAAATAAAGCTGCCTTATGCAGTGAATAATAATTTTTTGAAGTAATTAAATGATTACCAATGTATATCTGCGAAAACGTATTAAATAAACACCTTTACAAGCATGTAAAAATTTAATTCGGAGCATTGTTAGTATTCACCTTTTTATCATATCACTTTTCTTAAGGGGTATATATTTATATATTTATTATTATTTTTACTTAATTTTAATTGCATATTGTATTACAGGGTAGTCAGCGATCACGTTTTTTCCCTGATTCTTCGAACAATATTTTTATTTCGGAATTTTAAATAGTACGTTTGCACCATTAATTAGGTAAAAATTATCATATAAATATTGTGGTGGAAGAATCAGGAAAAAAAAAAAAAAAAAAAAACGGGTGCGTAACCACTTTGTATTAAATTTCCCTACAAAGAAAGTAATGTGAGAAAGAGGCAGGAACAACTAGAAGTGCTCTGGAATAAATTAGAATGTCTACCTTTATAAGGTTTCAATAGAGAATTATATAATGAAGCTGTTTTTTGTATATAAAGAAAATTATTTTACTCAAACCACATTATTTTAAAAAAATTTACCTTTTGTATTAATTTTTGAATGGCAATTTTCGCTCAAATCATCGGGTAATCATGTGTCAAGGTTGTGCAGTTGACCTCTGAAGAAGTTGGTCGCTGCCATGTTCTTATGCTGAAATTGCCTCAAAACGACCCCGTAGACGGTGAAGAAAATATGGCATGTATACACTGAGACTGGGACATCGCAAATGTTGATAGCTGTGTGACTGATAATGTTACGTTACACAGAGGCTACACTGTAAAAAAATAACTATTACCAGCTGCAAAAAACTCTCTGTGATTGGAGGAAATAATTATTTTCTCTAATCACAGAGAGTTTCTTGCAGCTGGTAATAGTTATTTTTTTACAGTGTATGGAGACCTTTCTACTATTATAAAGATGGAATAAACAGTTACTTTTTAGTAATAGCTTACATCGTTCCATACCATCTTTAATGATAGGTTCTTGTAGCATATTATTTTTATAACATGATACTCTTTAATTTATATATGGCTATTGTCTTTCTAATCCTTTCGGGATTTACAATATATATATGTGTCATGCATAGTGGATGCGATTCATGTTTCTGAGTTCCAATGCTTTCGAAGAGTAATCTTCACTTTATTTAACATTGGAATTTTTGCAATAATAATAATAATAATAATAATAATAATAATAATAATAAAAGCCTGATATGAAATAGCGATAGAGTCAAAGTTTTACACAAACGCTTGTTCCAAAGCATGAGATTCTGTTAAATCAATTCATTTAAACACAAAAGCAGAATATTTCAAATAATATCAAGTAACACGTGCACGAGTGCCGTTTTCTATAAAAAAGTCCTCATAATTTAAGCCATATAATTAAGAAATAATTAAATAATAATAACAAATCTTTAAAAAACATCTTTAAGCCATAACAAATGTTAAACTACGGATTAATTGTCTCTTTCGATTTTCCGAAGAACTTGAACATGCGAGATTGACAAGGAAATTACTATTTTTCAATCACACTTAGAAATCAGTCACTTTGAATATGTTTTCTAAAATTAGAAACACTTTTTTAAAGATATAAATTTTGCTTACAAAAACTGATTGAATAAAATTTTTTTTTTTCTCACACACTCAATTTTAACATACGATCATAATTAACCATCCTTAATACCACAACAAATTTATTCATTTTAAATCATTAAAAATAGTCACTAGAAAAAAATCAGATAAAAAAAAATAAAAGTAAAGATCAAAATAAATAGATAAATAAATATTCAATTTTCTTATCAAATTATTCTTGAATAAACTCAAGCAATATTCTTCAGAAAACCACAATAAATAAGTGCTCTTTTCAATTCCAGTTGCTATGGGCGATTTTAAATATAAACAAACACTCTTCATTCTTCCCCTCTCCCACTCCACATATCCTTTTTAAACGCCTTCCATCGTCTTCCCAAAGCTACTAGCGACTTCAATACGCTCGTAAACCTAGCGCGTGTATTCCGATTCCCTTTCCATTCCCCATCCCCATAATACAATAATTAACAACAAATAATCTAACCTACCTCATCATGGCTGTTTAAATTAGCTTCAAGAAAATATTATTTCGTTAAACGGTAGTATTAAGTGTTTTCGACATTACATATCATGGGCATAGCCTATACTAATATTTAAATTAAACTAATATGCTATAACATTCAGTCTAGAACAACACTTTTAAATAAAGTATTTGAAAGGTGTAAAATAATCAAAAGTTATCACCTATTTCAAAAGAATAATCGACTAATATGTAATCTACGAAGTTGAATTTTACTACCAGACTATACTGATATTTAAACTAAATCAATACACCATAACAATCGGTTTAGAATAATACTTACAACAAAATATTAGAAAGATGTTAAATAATCAAAGCAATTACTTATTTCCAAAAAAATTATTTAATTGATACGGAACCAACGAAATGATTAATTATTATTTATTTAACTCGTTACACAAAAGCTGTTAAAATATTTCACTGCTTCCTTTATTCCCTCGTGGTGTTAACGAATAACTTTCACTCCAACATATAATCTAATTTCTGTCTGTGTTTTATTGGCACATTGCCAGAGATATGACTCTCTCTCTCACATTTTTTGCGTGCAGAGAGATAAAATTAAAGTGTTATTTATTTAATACACTGTAAAAAAATAACTATTACCAGCTGGAAGAAACTCTCTAAATCACAGAGAGTTTCTTGCAGCTGGTAATAGTTATTTTTTTACAGTGTATGAACTTTTCGATAATATATTACGATGTGAATGGCTTCTTATGCAATAACAGTATTATTTATTATGTTACAGGAAATAACGCCCATCTCTACTTTCTACGCACTAGGGTTGCTAAATCTGGCAAATTAACAATGATTTAGGGAATGTTTATATATATATTTATTTATTTTGGCGATTGAAGTTGCAAATAGTTTTCCATAGTATATTTTTCTTTTCTTTAGAAATGCATTTACCCTAAATTGGTTACTTACAACCGTTGTGAATCCCTATGATTAGAAATTGAGTAATATGCTTATTTATTTTCAAAATAAAATAATAAAACAATCATTTTTGTTATTATTAAAATCGTTATTTGATTTAGTCTCAAAACAAAGCATCTTCTTTAAATCTTACCAGCATTTTTTTTTTTTAAATAAACTTTCAAACTGAAAAAAAAAAAAAAAAAAAAAAAGATTTTTTTTTTGTCTTTTTTTATGAGAATTTAAATCATCGGAAGCAATTTTATACAAATCCTTATTTATTTTATTATTATTTTTTTAAATTTCATATAATTTAAAAGTACTTTTGGCAATATAGAGATATTTTAATCTCTTTCCTGAAATCAAAATTTTTAAACAACAGACAGTTTTTGTCAAATGGAAATAATAATAGTTGAAAAATTTGTTATTGAACTTTTTTTCAGAAATTCATAATTATCGCGTATTAGAGATTTCCCCCCCCCCCCCATAAAATAATAATAATAATAATAAATAAAAATGTTACTAACGCAAAATCATTACTCATGTGTATATGTGTATTTCTTTTTCTTTTCTTTTTTTTTTTTTTTCTTTCAAGATAAAGGAATTTGGAATAATTTCTAAAATTAAAAATAAATCATCATAATTATTCTATCTCTTAAAATGTTGTTGAAAAGAGAATTATCTACTAAAATAAAATCTCCTTATATTATTAAAATCTGTGCGTATCTGTCTTTCTGTCTGTCTGTCTGTGAGAAATGCCTTGTGCGTACTAAAGCTCCACCGCTAATGGTCGCAGCGCCTCGAAACCGGTGTCGACAGACGCAGAATTGCTTCATCTCGACATCGCGATAATTCACTAAGCGATGCGACCCTAATTAGCGGAGATATTAATTAAAACGTTGAGCTATGTCGATCGAAAAATGACTGAGAATTCCCGGCTATTTGCTTAGAAAGAGACATTCTTACGGAAAAAGTGGAAAATAAATTAGAAATATCAGTCGTATCGTTACAAATAAGGTATCAAATGAAAGGGCGGATTTTTCTTAGTCCGTTTGTTTAAACGGCTTATCGATCGGACAATTAGATTTTTTTAAATTAACTAAACTAAAAAAATAGTGGCAACAAATCACAAGCATTTTAACCTGGAAGACGATTGTCTACAGTCTTGAACGGAAAGAAAAAAACATCTGGTGTTTAATGAGGTCACGTTTTTTGTATTGGGAATAAAAATTGCAAATTTCAATATTCTTCAATTTTCCTTTCTCGCACAAAAGACTTATTATGCAGAGTTTTCATCACAACACGAAGTTGTCGATCAAATTTCACCGATTTCTAGGAATAAGCAAAAAATTTACATTTTAATTGCAAAATAAATTTTATTCTAATACGCGTATTTCAAATTCTAATTACGATGAAATTATTTTTAAAACATCATTCGAAAGACATTTTTAAGTACTTTTATATTATCGAAAATGGGATTCGAGATTTCACCCGATTTACACGTTTTGAGTGTCCTGATTAGGTTTTCTTTTGTATCTCACAGGGATGGAACACGGGCGCAGAATTCATACCGGAATCCGTTTAAGAAATTTCTCTCCCTATAATATCGTTGATTTAAGAAGTAGAAAATTTTCTTACATTGAGAGTGGTATGAATTCTGCGCCCGTGTTCCATCCCTGATCTCAGCTACTAATTAAAATAATTTCATAAGTAATACATCATTTGAAAGCTTTGTTGATTTGGAATCGAACAGTAGATTACAGAAATTTCCACCACCAGATGGAGCTGTAATATTTAAAAATTTCAATATTTCAATTTCTAATTATGATTAAATTATTTTTAATACATCATTCGACAGATATTTAAAAGTTATTTTATATTATCGAAAGTTTTCACCAGATTTACACGTTTGGAGGCGTCCTGATTAGGTATTCTTTTGCATCTCAGCTAATTGAGTTAGACCGTTCAAAATTGGTATATGTAGGTTAATTAGGAGGGGCTGAAAGGGTAAGGAAGGAACAGGCATGCACCGCGCTGCCGAAGGCAGTGGGGACCCGGTTCGACTTTCTAACCAATGATAAATGATTTTATTAATTTTCTTTTCTTAAAAATAAAAATTTGATTTGAGAAAGAATATGTGCGCGCAGCGCACATATACCTTCACACGTGCACGCACAGCGCGCATGGGTCTGCGATGCCGAAGGCAGTGGGGACCCGGTGTGAATTTTTACCCGATCAGAAATGATTTTTGTTTAGGGGGCAACTTACAATTAACAATACAATGATACAATTTAACTTCTAAAATGCCATTTTCTCTGTTAAGTGTTCTGCTCGTGTTTTGATTTGATTTGGTTTATATTTTTTCTGGTTGGTGTTTCAATACATCAGGATCGATTGTGTCTAAACTGTCTCTCTTTCATTTCAGGGTGATTTTTTCTTGCGGGTTTAGGTTTTGGTTTTATTACTTTTTAGTTTCAGGGTGTGTTTTTGTTTTTCTGGAGGGTTTTCTGTTTTTGTTTTCCTGGAAAATAATTTGTCATTGTTTCATTTGATTCATTTCGGGGTTCTTTTTTTATTATGGGTTCGTAATCAATCAATAAATATCATTGTTTCATTGTTCTTTTATTGCTATGGGGTTCTGCTTTTTTTTTTTTTTCATCCATGTGTCTCCTAATCTGGTCTTGGCAGGCTGGGGGAGTATTGCCGGCGTAAAACTAGTTTAACCCCACAGGCAAGTCACAAGGCATGCCGCTTGCCTCCTTTCTTCCTTTTTTTTTTTTTTTTTTTCCCTGGATTTCGATTTAGTTTGAGTTTTTCTATTGCGATTTAGTTGAGTTGGTTTGTTGCATCTTTTTTTTTTTTTTTTTTTTTTTTTTTTTTTTTGCGGGCTGTTAAAAATTAAATTTGGTTTCTTTAAATATGTGTATTTCATCCCCTGATGATTTTTTTCACCTTTCTGAGCTTCTTCTACATAGAGAAATTGTTCTTTCTTATCGGTCTTTGTGATTTTGCTGATCTTGTGTCTGTTGCTTGGCTTTTACTGCGCTTAATGGGTCATTATTGTTCATTACAGGGCTCTCTTTTTTCATCATGAAATATTGTCCTAGAGTCAACCTTCTTTACATCAGCGTCTAATTACACGGTCCTGATTGAATTTTCAACGAGTATTGTTGTACAGTGGATTGGCGTCAGTACTATTGTTGAACTTGATAATTGAATCAATTTGTAAAATCTTGTTTGTTTGTTTGACCTGTGTATGCCTCTTTGGTGAATTCTCCGTTCTCATTCTTTGCTTCTACTATCATAAAGATTACATATATATATTAATACCTTATATTTATATAGTACTAGATTTTTCTTTCTTTCTTTCTTTTTCTTTTTTTTTAAAGATTTCCTTTAACTATTGTCGAAAGTTTAATAAAATTTATTTTTTAAAGTGCAGTTCTGTTTGCAGTTAATTGAAAGTTTAAATTTTAGTGTTTCTGTTTAAAAAAAATGTGCAGATAACTTTACATTCAAAGTATATTAGAAATATTTACTTTATTCTAATTGCAGCTTACTATACTAATATATGAAAAAAAAAAAAAAAAATATATATATATATATATATATATATATATATATAATTAAATAAATAAATAAAATAATAATAAAAAAATAAAATAAAATAATAAATAAGTGGTATGAAATAAAGTCGAGGCTATAAATGCTCTACAATAAATTAAAATGTTGGTAACTATGTATATATGTCATTTCAGCCAATATTCTAATTAATAATTGGTTTCATTGTTAGTACCCGCCCCTTTTCCCACACTAGTTTATTTTTAAAGTAATTTTCTCTAAACGTAATTTCGATTAAAGAAAAAGAAAAATACTCTAAAAAAATGCTGATGAGGGGAAAAAAAAATAAATAAAAAATGCGGGCACTGACAGTACTACAGAATGCTAATTGGGATTTTTGTATATATATAGCTTCGTTTGTAGTAATTCGTGTTATTCGTGTGTAGTAATTTCTTTCGAATTCCCTTTTCACTTGTATTGCATTTCCTATGCGTAGAACAGGTATATGTTCAACTTTCACGAGATGGCACTTCGCACCTCCTCGTTTTAGAAGAGTTTAAAGAAGTGGTGCACGAAGGGAAAAGAAAAAATGGGTAGGGAAAAAGGAAGGTTCCAATGAGAATAGCGTCAAGCCAAAAATGTTTACTTCTCGCCATCTGATATCGCTTTCGCCTGTCTAAAAGAACATGCGTTAATATTTAAAAATTAATGACACAATAATAAAAACAAAACACTTTTCAATCACGCCTGAGAATACAATAAAATTAAATAAATAATGCTTTTATGCTTATTTTAAGTGCTTGTTTAAGATAAGCATTTTAAACGTGCATATAAAATGCATTTATTAAATTTAAAAGCATTTATTACTTTTATTATTAAAATGTATTTATTAAATGCTTGTTTGAATTGATTTTA